>LR812533.1:58714444-58784444 GCA_903798195.1 Danio kyathit | reverse complement strand
TGTGAACACTTCTTCTGAATCAAGTGTGTGTAAACACTTCTTCTGAATCAAGTGTGTGTGAACACTTCTTCTGAATCAAGTGTGTGTAAACACTTATTCTGAATCAAGTGTGTGTAAATACATCTTCTGAATCAAGCGTGTGTGAACACTTCTTCTGAATCAATCGTGTGCGAACATCTTCTGAATCAAGCGTGTGTGAACACATCTTCTGAATCAAGTGTGTGTGAACACATCTTCTGAATCAAGTGTGTGTGTACACATCTTCTAAATCTATCGTGTGTGAGCACATCTTCTGAATCAAACGTGTGTGAACACTTATTCTGAATCAAGTGTGTGTGAACACTTATTCTGAATCAAGTGTGTGTGAACACATCTTCTGAATCAAGTGTGTGTGAACACTTCTTCTGAATCAAGCGTGTGTGAACACTTCTTCTGAATCAAGTGTGAGTAAACACTTCTTCTGAATCAAGCGTGTGTGAACACTTCTTCTGAATCAAGCGTGTGTGAACATTTCTTCTGAATCAAGCGTGTGTGAACACTTCTTCTGAATCAAGCGTGTGTGAACACTTCTTCTGAATCAAGTGTGTGTGAACACTTCTTCTGAATCAAGTGTGTGTGAACACTTCTTCTGAATCAAGCGTGTGTGAACACTTCTTCTGAATCAAGTGTGTGTGAACACTTCTTCTGAATCAAGTGTGTGTGAACACTTCTTCTGAATCAAGCGTGTGTGAACACATCTTCTGAATCAAGCGTGTGTGAACACATCTTCTGAATCAAGCATGTGTGAACACTTATTCTGAATCAAGTGTGTGCAAACGGTTCTTCTGAATTAAGTGTGTGCAAACGGTTCTTCTGAATTAAGTGTGTGCAAACGGTTCTTCTGAATTAAGTGTGCAAACGGTTCTTCTGAATAAAGTGTGTGCAAATGGTTCTTTTGAATCGAGTGTGTGCAAATGGTTCTTCTGAATCCAGTCTGTGCAAATTGTTCTTCTGAATCAAGTGTGTGCAAACGGTTCTTCTAAGTCGAGTGTGTGCAAACGGGTCTTCTGAATCGAGTGTGTGCAAACAGTTCTTCTGAATCTAACACACGCAAACGGTTCTTCTGAGTGTGTGCAAGCGGTTCTTCTGAATCAAGTGTGTGCAAACGGTTCTTCTGAGTCTACTGCATGCAAATGGTTCTTCTGAATCGAGTGTGTGCAAATGGTTCTTCTGACTAAAGTGTGTGTGAGTGGTTCTTCTGAACGAAGTGTTTACGTGTGTGTGTGTGTGTGTGTGTGTGTGTGTGTGTGTGTGTGTGTGTGTGTGTGTGTGTGTGTTTGTGTGTGTGTGTGTGCAGGCAGTGATGGATGTGCTGTATCTGCTGTCAGCTGTAGAGATGGAGGGATCTGTTTCTCTCTCTCTGCTGCTCGTCGTTCTCTTCCAGCTCATCTACATTCTGGACTTCCTCATCGACGAGGTCAGTTATGCAGAGCTGTGTATGTGTGTGGGATGGGGGGGGGGGGTGCATGCATGTGTGCATGATGTACTTCAATCTGTCCCCTCTGCTGTGTGTGTGATGTGCTGATATATTGATTAGGGATCAGTGTTGACCACTAAAGAGTTCACAGAGGAGCCCATCGGCTTCATCATGATTCTGGGCGAGTTCATCTGGATCCCGTTCTTCTCCAATCTTCCTGTTTACTTCCTGCTTCAGAAACCCAATCACATCCACTTCCTGTCCGCTGTGCCCATCTGCCTGCTGTTTGGTGAGAATCAAACATCACATTTCCAAAAAAACAGACGTAAATGTAAAAAAAAAGAAAAGAAAATCCAATCAGAACAGACTTCTCCAGCTGACCAATCATAACAGAGTTGGCTTATGGGAAAGGGAGGAGCTTACAGAGCTCAATCATATCAGAATTGCTGCAAAATGATTCTAATATTAAATGCATCTCTCTACATTTGTTCCGTAATTTTCCTGTACAAATATCTAAACATTCTGAAAGAGCAGCTCATGTGGGTTTTGGAAAAATATCTTCTTTGCTGTGCTTCAGTGTAAAATGTTGTTAATACAAAACTGCCTGATTAACATGGTCTCCCAAAAGAAAGAGTCGACTCTGAATCGCTTTAATGAATCATTATGTTTTTTAATTATTCTTCCTGATCGCATGAACATGATCAATGTAAACCATTTGCATAATCCCCCCCCCCCCCCCCCCCACATGTGACATACAGCCCTCTGAAATGTCCATTTCAAAGACATAAAGAAGTGTATAATAATGAAAAACAGAAAGAGTCTGCTCTGAATCACTTTAATGAGTCGTTAAATTTCCGATCTACTTCAACACGATCAAAGAGCTCATTTGCATAATGCATGCCCACAACACTCCTAAGTGGGCAGTTTTAAAGAATCCACTCAAAGCTGACTTGGCCAGCTGCCCAATCAGAACAGACTTGGCTTATGGAGGGGGAGGGGGTTAAGCTCCTCCCCTGATTCATATTTCAAATAATTAATACATATTTAATGCAAATATTAATTTAAACCTGTTTTTGGGGACTCCAGCACAATATTAGGACGCTTTAGTCCATATGTGCAGTATCATTTACACACCTGTGATTATAATGCAGTGGTCATTATTTACTGACAGGCGTTGGCTTCCTGATTTATTACCTGTCCAACGAGCAGAAAGATGGTTTCCGCAAAAATCCAGATGATCCGGCATATGCTGGTATGTGTATCGTCTTCATATTCTCATCCTGATTTATCTGACGTTTTAGTTCCTTATTAACATGAATGCAGATCAAGAACTGAACTTTAGTCCGAACACATTTTATTCAGACTGCAGTAATGAGAGTCCCACATAGAAATCTGATATATGCTAATATATGCAAATTAAAAATAGAACATACAAGATACTTGGATATTACATATATTAAATATGTCATTCATGCAACAAATATTTTGAAATTTGGCAAAAAAAGCCACTTTTATGTATATTTTTTCAACCATTGGAATTACAAATATATACATATGCAGTAGAGTGAAATATAACAGCTATATTGTTATATATGTGTTCTTATTTGTACATATGATATGTAAATGTCCATTTTTTCAACGTTTTTATTTGTGTTGCATATGACAAATATATATGTTAAATCCAAAATGATCTTGTATGGCATATATGTAATTTGCATATATTTCCATGCATGTGCAGGTGTAATAGTGATCTCTGTCTCTCCTAAAGGTCTAAGCACAATCCGCAGCCCGTCTGGAAAGAGTCTCCTGGTGTCGGGATGGTTCGGATGGGTTCGTCACCCTAACTATCTAGGAGACGTGATGATGATGTTGGCCTGGTGTCTGCCCTGCGGTACGCTTGCGTTTATCAACAATCCCTGCGGCTCGGAAAACAGTTGGAATATTCATCTTGACAGCTTTTATCTGACTATGGTGGATTAATTAAGAATTGTAATAATTTACTAATTACAAATGTGTAATCATGACATGACGTGTAGTCTGTATTTTAATCTGTTAGATTACTCATTTATGGTACTGTAATCTGACTTCCTTTGGATTACATTTAGATTATTTTTATTGTACTTTATTATACTTTTATACATTTATGGTAATGTAATCAGAGTACTTTTGGATTACATTTAGATTACATTTATTGCCCTTTTATGGTAACATATTCTGACTACTTTTGGATTACAATTAGATTATTTTATTAAACATTTATGGTAATGTAATCTGACTACTTTTAGATTACATTTAGATTACATTTAATATGTATTTAGAGTAACGTAATCAACGAGCTTTTAGATTACATTTAAATTATATCATTACACATTTTTAGTAATATAATCTGGCTACTTTAGGATTACATTTAGACTACTTTTAATATACATTACGGCAACAATCGGACTACTTTTGGATTACTTTTATTACCCATTTATGGTACATTAATCAGATTACTTTTGGATTACATTTAGATTACTTTTAATACACAATTAAGGTAACAATCTGAATACTTTTGGATTACATTTAGATTACTTTTAATACACAATTAAGGTAACAATCTGAATACTTTGGATTACATTTAGATTACTTTTATTACACATTTATGCTAACGTAATCTGACTACTTTTGGATTAGATTTAGATTAGTTTAATACACATTTATGTTAACAAAATAAGACTACTTTTGGATTACATTTATTTTATTCCATTACACCTTTAGGTTAACTTATGTTAACTAATTTTGGATTACATTTTGATTACTTTTATCACAAATTTATGCTGAAGTAATCTGACTAATTTTGGATTTTATTTAGATTACTTATATTACACATTTATGTCAACATAATCTGACTACTTTTGGATTACATTTAGATTACATTTATCATATATTTAGGGTAACATAATCAGAGTACTTTTGGATTACATTCAAATTATTTCGTTACACATTTAGGGTAACTTATATTAACTACTTTTGAATTATAGTTATATTATTTTAATACACATTTATGGTAATGTAATCTGACTGCTTTTGGATTACATTTAGATTACATTTAATACACATTTAGCGTAACAATCTGACTGTTTTTGGATTACATTTAGATTACATTTATCATATATTTAGGGTAACATAATCAGAGTACTTTTGGATTACATTCAAATTATTTCGTTACACATTTAGGGTAACTTATATTAACTACTTTTGAATTACAGTTATATTATTTTAATACACATTTATGGTAATGTAATCTGACTGCTTTTGGATTACATTTAGATTACATTTAATACACATTAAGGGTAACAATCGGACTACTCTTGGATTACTTTTATTACCCATTTATGGTACATAAATCTGACTACTTTTGGATTACATTTAGATTACTTTTATTACATTTTTATGGTAATGTAATCTGACTACTTTCAAGCTAACCTTTATTTGATGTCACATATATTGAATAGACTTGTGCTATTTTGACTGATAGAAATAAAACAATATCTTTGAACTGTAGAAGCATCGCAAACATGAAGAATCACTGATGTATATGAGCGAATGATTTATTACGAAACAACATAAATGCTAAAAAAAGTAAAATTAACTTACTGCCAATGTGTAAATATGTAATCATGTAATCCATAAAGTAACTTTAATCTGATTACAAGTATTTTAAAAAGTAAAAAGTAGTTTACTCAATTTTTGTAATCTGATTACGTAATCTAGATTCGTTTCTACCAAGATCTGCCAGTGAATAAATTACTTACCTGATTTGTTTTTGTGGTCCAGGCTTCACCAGCGTTTTGCCGTATTTGCCGGCGCTGCAGTGCTTTCATTTACTGAGGCAACGAGCCAATGAGATTGAAGAATCCTGTCTGAAGAAGCATGGAGACGCCTGGCGGGAATACTGTCGCAGAGTGCCATATAAACTGCTGCCCTATATATACTGAACTCTCTGATGATTTCACAGGACAGTGCTGTAGAAAATCTACAATTTTATTAAATCCATTTGCATGTTCTAGTGTTAGTGGGGGTGCTCCGGTTTCCCCCACAGTCCAAACACATGTGCTATAGGGGAATTGATGAACTACATTGGGCGCAGTGTATGAGTGTGTGTGAATAAGTGAGTGTGTATGGGTGTTTCCCAGTACTGGGTTGCAGCTGGAAGGACATCCAATGTGTAAAACATATGCTGGAATAGTTGCCGGTTCATTTCACTGTGGTGACCCCTCTTGAATAAAGAGACTAATGAATAAATGAAAAAGAATAATCAAATTCAATAACTTTTAATTGATTTCAATGGTCAAAACAGCTGCACTTCAACACGAAATTAAAAATACAATTATACAAATGCGAATACAAATTTCTTCTGAATGTTACAAACTTGAATATAAAATTGTAGCTTTACTGTCCAGGTTTTTGTTTTATATGCCGCACATTATTAGAACCTGCTGTTCATTATAACAGAGAAACATTCATATAAAATAGTTCACCCAAACATGAAAATTCTGTCGTGTTTCAAACATTTTTAACTGAACAAAAGAAGATATTTTGTAGAATGTTGGAAGCCTGTAACCACTGACTTCCACAGTATTTGTTTTTGTTCTTCAATGGGTCAATGATTACAGGTTTTAAGCTTCTTTAGGGTTCGACAGAAAAAGGAAATTCATAAGAAGTTTGGAGCCTCTTGAGGGAGAGTAAATGGTGATTTTTGCGTGAACATTTACTTTGATTTATCTAGACCTTTTGGATTTGTTTACAGTATTTAAGCAAGTACATGAAGTGTAGACCCAGATAGAAGTCCACAGATTTCTTTAGCCCATTATTGAGAGTATTTATTTACTTATTCAAATATGCGTACGGATATATTTATTCAGTTTTTACATTAATTTTAGTAATTTTATTAACTTACATGCAAATGTTTATATGATCTATTTATAATACAGCAATATATTCTCTCTTTTAGTAGATATATTGTAGGATTTGTTTACCAACAAGTGGCTCTAATTGGATTTGCACTGTAAACCTTAAAGTTACAAAGTTATTATTTGCATTTAATGTTTTAAGTTTTTAGTTATATACTCCTGAGATGCAAAATCATTCAATCCACAGATTTTTTTTTCTACAAATTTCTGCACAGAAATAGCTAAATAAATATGGGTCAGACTCTGTTTGGCTTTGATGAGTAACTGTAATTAGATTACTTTTAAAAAGTAATCCATACTTTACCTTTTCAGCAGAAAAATAATTTAATTACAGTTAGTTCCTTTGTAACTTATTACACCTGGTCCTGAGGAACACAAAAGTGTGTATGTGTGTGTGTGTGTGTGTGTGTGTGTGTTGAGGGGTAAGGTCTAGAAGGGATACAGCTGTGGATACGCACATCAAAATATACGCACTCATAAAATACAGTTTAACGGGTAGCTTCATTAATAATATATGAATAATAATCTGTATAATTACTGTTTTAACATTACTGTGAGGGTTGTGGTGGGTGTAGATGTTAATAAAATATAAATAATGGATAATGTAATAATTTATATAATACTGTATAATAAGCCTATTGTTTTTTCATTACTGTAAGAGTTGCGGTAGATGTTAATAAAATACAATTTGATGAGTAATTTAATATTGGTGTAATTACTGTGTTTAACGTTACTGTGAGGGTTTGGACGTTAATAAAATACATTTTATTGAGTAATTTAATAAATATTAATAATACTCAGTATAATTACTGTTTAACATTACTGTGAGAGTTGGGGTAGACGTTAATAAAATACATTTATTGGATAATTTTGTCAATAATACTTGCTAACTTCCGGCCGCAGCTGTATCCCTTCTAGCAACAACCGTTGAGGATCAGAGGCGCGGTGTATGATGGGAAATATCAGCCATTTCGCCTCAAACTCTCTTCCAGCAGCAGAAAACGCCGCAGCGGAATAAAACACGCTTCTCTATCAGCCAACAGGTGAGTTTCTTTCGGCTACACACTTCACACAGCCCCGGAGACGGTGTCGGGAGTCGACCTCTCCGCGGTCGGTTAAAAGCAGCATCATTATCGTGACGTTAAACCGCGAAAAAGCGTCTCGATCTGGAATGAGGATCTTCGTCGAGCGCGCACTGCGTCTCTTTCGCGTTCATTCGATGAATTAAACTCAATCTCACACTTTTCCCTGCTCTCAATTACTCAGTAAACAGCTATAAGTGTGTACTACTGATTTATAACGGTAAAGCTGGTTTATCCTGATGGCAACACGCTTTAAATCGCGTAGTTTGGTCGAAGCGCGTTAAACTGCTATTTTGCCTCTTCTCTCAAATTTCAAGCAGCCATTATGTCATCTGTCCAGAGGGGCGGGGCTAGATCGGCACTCTGAGCACTGATTGGTGCGGAGTAACTGAAGCCCCGCCTGATTTGTCCATAAAGCGTGTTTATAGGCGGGGAACATGTTGATTGATCGATGTCACTAAAATCCATGGGAATCCCCGAGAAACTGAATGAGTAAAACTTGTGTAAACAAGAGTGAGAACAGCACAATACACTACTTTACTGTAAAAACACACACTCAAACGCTTTCAGAACACAACATTTGAACATTCATCACTGCTTTTCAGGTCCTCCAGGGACATTTTCTTTGATATTTGTTGCCTGAGATGACTTTAAAAGGATTTTGTGACCACTTTTCTCAAAACGTATGGCATTATTTGCTTTAATTCCAACTGTATTAATGCTAACTATTACTAAAATTGTTCTTTGAATCATTAAACTCGCTAAATTCTCAAGGGACTGGTTCATTTTTATTTTTCACTTTGTTATAGCATGTATTTGCTCTTTAAATCTGAATTTACACTTCAGAACTATCATTTATTATTTAAATAATAATTATTTATTATTAATACTTATTATGTAAAAGTGTAATAGAGCATCTTAAAGGGAAATTTTAGTCAACAAATAGTAGCTAGTTTTAAATAAAAACTGAAAATAGATTGCGGTATTTTAAAATTAAATTAAATGGGTGTCACTCACATGCTAATAGTCATATTTAGGAGTCTAAAAGATAAAAAAAAACATGTTATGGTTTATGAATACAGTAAATTACCATCATAATGAATCACCGTCTGATGGCTGGTCGTGTGTGTGTGTGCTGTCAAATTATTGTTATTACAGTTATTGTGTTGCATGTATTATTTCATGTGTGTGTGTTGATTTTCAGGTGAGTGTGTGTCAGCATGGCCCGTACTAAGCAAACAGCTCGTAAATCGACTGGAGGAAAAGCTCCTCGTAAGCAACTGGCGACTAAAGCGGCCCGTAAGAGTGCGCCCTCTACTGGAGGAGTCAAGAAGCCCCATCGCTACAGGTAAAGCCCAGCTGCTGACGCATATATTATTGTCACAATAACTATATGGATATTGCGTATATTATTGTCACGATAACGATATAGATATTGCGTATATTATTATCACGATAATGATATAGATATTGCATATATTATTATCACGATAACAATATAGATATTGCGTATATTATTGTCACGATAACGATATAGATATTGCGTATATTATTATCACGATAATGATATAGATATTGCATATATTATTATCACAATAATTATATAGATATTGCTTATATTATCACAATAACGATATAGATATTGCGTATATTATTATCACGATAATTATATAGATATTGCGTATGTTATTATCACGATAACGATATAGATATTGCATATATTATTATCACGATAACGATATAGATATTGCATATATTATTATCACGATAACGATATAGATATTGCGTATATTATTGTCACGATATAGATATTGCGTATATTATTATCACGATAATGATATAGATATTGCGTATGTTATTATCACGATAACTATATAGATATTGCATATATTATTATCACGATAACGATATAGATATTGCATATATTATTATCACGATAACGATATAGATATTGCGTATATTATTATCACTATAACGATATAGATATTGCGTATATTATTGTCACGATATAGATATTGCGTATATTATTATCACGATAATGATATAGATATTGCGTATGTTATTATCACGATAACTATATAGATATTGCATATATTATTATCACGATAACGATATAGATATTGCATATATTATTATCACGATAACGATATAGATATTGCATATATTATTATCACTATAACGATATAGATATTGCGTATATTATTGTCACGATATAGATATTGCGTATATTATTATCACGATAATGATATAGATATTGCGTATGTTATTATCACGATAACTATATAGATATTGCGTATGTTATTATCATGATAACGATATAGATATTGCATATATTATTATCACGATAACGATATAGATATTGCATATAATATTATCACGATAACTATATAGATATTGCGTATGTTATTATCACGATAACGATATAGATATTGCATATATTATTATCACGATAACAATATAGATATTGCGTTTATTATTATCACGATAACAATATAGATATTGCGTATATTATTATCACGATAACTATATAGATATTGCGTATGTTATTATCACGATAACGATATAGATATTGCATATATTATTATCACGATAACGATATAGATATTGCATATATTATTATCACTATAACGATATAGATATTGCGGATATTATTGTCACGATATAGATATTGCGTATATTATTATCACGGTAATGATATAGATATTGCATATATTATTATCACAATAATTATATAGATATTGCTTATATTATCACGATAACGATATAGATATTGCGTATATTATTATCATGATAATGATATAGATATTGCATATATTATTATCACAATAATTATATAGATATTGCTTATATTATCACGATAACGATATAGATATTGCGTATATTATTATCACGATAATTATATAGATATTGCGTATGTTATTATCACGATAACGATATAGATATTGCATATATTATTATCACCATAATGATATAGATATTGCATATATTATTATCACGATAACGATATAGATATTGCGTATATTATTATCACGATAACGATATAGATATTGCGTATATTATCACGATAATTATATAGATATTGCATATATTGTTATCACGATAACGATATAGATATTGCATATATTATTATCACGATAACGATATAGATATTGCGTATATTATTATCACGATAATTATATAGATATTGCATATATTGTTATCACGATAACAATATAGATATTGCATATATTATGATCACGATAACGATATAGATATTGCATATATTATTATCACGATAACTATATAGAGATTGCGTATGTTATTATCACGATAACGATATAGATATTGCATATATTATTATCACTATAACGATATAGATAATGCGTATATTATTGTCACGATATAGATATTGCGTATATTATTATCACGGTAATGATATAGATATTGCATATATTATTATCACAATAATTATATAGATATTGCTTATATTATCACGATAACGATATAGATATTGCGTATATTATTATCACGATAATGATATAGATATTGCATATATTATTATCACAATAATTATATAGATATTGCTTATATTATCACGATAACGATATAGATATTGCGTATATTATTATCACGATAATTATATAGATATTGCGTATGTTATTATCACGATAACGATATAGATATTGCATATATTATTATCACCATAATGATATAGATATTGCATATATTATTATCACTATAACGATATAGATATTGCGTATATTATTATCACGATAACGAAATAGATATTGCGTATATTATTATCACGATAATTATATAGATATTGCATATATTGTTATCACGATAACAATATAGATATTGCATATATTATTATCACGATAACGATATAGATATTGCATATATTATCACGATAACGATATAGATATTGCGTATGTTATTATCACGATAATGATATAGATATTGCATATATTATTATCACGATAACAATATAGATATTGCATATATTATTATCACGATAACGATATAGATATTGCATATATTATCACGATAACGATATAGATATTGCATATATTATTATCACTATAACGATATAGATAATGCGTATATTATTGTCACGATATAGATATTGCGTATATTATTATCACGGTAATGATATAGATATTGCATATATTATTATCACAATAATTATATAGATATTGCTTATATTATCACGATAACGATATAGATATTGCGTATATTATTATCACGATAATGATATAGATATTGCATATATTATTATCACAATAATTATATAGATATTGCTTATATTATCACGATAACGATATAGATATTGCGTATATTATTATCACGATAATTATATAGATATTGCGTATGTTATTATCACGATAACGATATAGATATTGCATATATTATTATCACCATAATGATATAGATATTGCATATATTATTATCACTATAACGATATAGATATTGCGTATATTATTATCACGATAACGAAATAGATATTGCGTATATTATTATCACGATAATTATATAGATATTGCATATATTGTTATCACGATAACAATATAGATATTGCATATATTATTATCACGATAACGATATAGATATTGCATATATTATCACGATAACGATATAGATATTGCGTATGTTATTATCACGATAATGATATAGATATTGCATATATTATTATCACGATAACAATATAGATATTGCATATATTATTATCACGATAACGATATAGATATTGCATATATTATCACGATAACGATATAGATATTGCGTATGTTATTATCACGATAATGATATAGATATTGCATATATTATTATCATGATAACTATATAGATATTGCGTATATTATTATCACGATAACGATATAGATATTGCATATATTATTATCACTATAACAATATAGATAATGCGTATATTATTGTCACGATATAGATATTGCGTATATTATTATCACGGTAATGATATAGATATTGCATATATTATTATCACAATAATTATATAGATATTGCTTATATTATCACGATAACGATATAGATATTGCGTATATTATTATCACGATAATGATATAGATATTGCATATATTATTATCACAATAATTATATAGATATTGCTTATATTATCACGATAACGATATAGATATTGCGTATATTATTATCACGATAATTATATAGATATTGCGTATGTTATTATCACGATAACGATATAGATATTGCATATATTATTATCACCATAATGATATAGATATTGCATATATTATTATCACTATAACGATATAGATATTGCGTATATTATTATCACGATAACGAAATAGATATTGCGTATATTATTATCACGATAATTATATAGATATTGCATATATTGTTATCACGATAACAATATAGATATTGCATATATTATTATCACGATAACGATATAGATATTGCATATATTATCACGATAACGATATAGATATTGCGTATGTTATTATCACGATAATGATATAGATATTGCATATATTATTATCACGATAACAATATAGATATTGCATATATTATTATCACGATAACGATATAGATATTGCATATATTATCACGATAACGATATAGATATTGCGTATGTTATTATCACGATAATGATATAGATATTGCATATATTATTATCATGATAACTATATAGATATTGCGTATATTATTATCACGATAACGATATAGATATTGCATATATTATTATCACGATAATGATATAGATATTGCATATATTATTATCGCCATAACGATATAGATATTGCATATATTATTATCACGATAATGATATAGATATTGCGTATGTTATTATCACGATAATGATATAGATATTGCGTATATTATTATCACGATAACGATATAGATATTGCGTATGTTATTATCACGATAATGATATAGATATTGCATATATTATTATCACGATAACGATATAGATATTGCGTATGTTATTATCACGATAATGATATAGATATTGCATATATTATTATCACCATAACGATATAGATATTGCATATATTATTATCGCCATAACGATATAGATATTGCATATATTATTATCGCCATAACGATATAGATATTGCATATATTATTATCGCCATAACGATATAGATATTGCATATATTATTATCGCCATAACGATATAGATATTGCATATATTATTATCGCCATAACGATATAGATATTGCATATATTATTATCGCCATAACGATATAGATATTGCGTATGTTATTATCACGATAATGATATAGATATTGCATATATTATTATCACCATAACGATATAGATATTGCATATATTATTATCGCCATAACGATATAAATATTGCATATATTATTATCGCCATAACGATATAGATATTGCATATATTATTATCACGATAATGATATAGATATTGCGTATATTATTATCACCATAACGATATAGATATTGCATATATTATTATCACGATAACAATATAGATATTGCGTTTATTATTATCACGATAACAATATAGATATTGCGTTTATTATTATCACGATAACAATATAGATATTGCGTATATTATTATCACGATAATGATATAGATATTGCGTATATTATTATCACCATAACGATATAGATATTGCATATATTATTATCATGATAACAATATAGATATTGCGTATATTATTATCGCCATAACGATATGGATATTGCATTTATTATTAACGTAAGTATCTATATGTTGTGCAGCCATAGTCTGTAACGGATAGAGGTGTGTGTGTGTATGCAGGCCCGGGACCGTGGCTCTGCGTGAGATCCGCCGTTATCAGAAGTCCACTGAGCTGCTGATCCGCAAGCTTCCCTTCCAGCGTCTGGTTCGAGAGATCGCACAGGACTTCAAGACCGACCTGCGCTTCCAGAGCGCCGCCATCGGGGCCCTGCAGGTCTGACAGACACACATTTTATTTATTTATTCCCCTATTAATAGTGTTTTAAAGACTAAATGTTTGCAGTTTTTATTAGTCTGAATATCTTTTACTATCATTACATAAATAAACGATTTCTAGCTAATAAAAATCACTTATCTCATAGGAAATATCATTATCACATATTGCAGATTTTCCCAGTATCCTGCAGCCCTAATAATAACCATGAACTATGGTGGTATCTCAGAAACTCAAATAATTTCTGTGGTCATGTGACTCATGCATGCATGCATGTGTGTGTTTTAGGAGGCCAGCGAGGCGTATCTGGTGGGTCTGTTTGAGGACACTAACCTGTGCGCTATCCATGCCAAGCGTGTGACCATCATGCCCAAAGACATCCAGCTGGCGCGCCGCATCCGTGGAGAACGAGCCTGAGTCTCTCACACGCTCTCTCTCTCTCTCTCTTTATGTGTGTCTCCTCTATACTAGTGTTGTTGTTGTTTTTGTGCTCCTCCTCTTCTCAGTACAGGAGCTTTGGCTCTCAGGATGATAAACTACAGACACTGAACATCATTTCTGCTCTTTATTCTGAATATAACGGACTGGTTTCAGGTGCTAAACTCCTCACTGGATGCGTGCGAAACATCATGTATCGTTTGAGTGCTTTTTATTTGATTTATTCTCATTTTGTTTTCCCTGAGAAGCACAGGTCGGCGTTTGCGATTTCAGTGATGCATTCTGGGCTCGTGTCCTGCTTCTGATTTTGATGTTTGTTTTGTTTATATGTTATTGATGAGCATATGATGTAGCAGCAGACGACAGACTGTATCTGTTTTATACCATTTGATATATTTCTTCTTGAGTTGTTTAGTGAGAGATTATGTAGGTAGACACTCGCTCAGGTTTTTTCTACACCCTTTCATGGTTTTTATCACAAGGTGATTATGTTTGCTTTGTTTTTGTACGTGTGTAAGTCTAAAAAAAAAAAAACTTTGTACTACACGAATAGGGAATTGGACAATAAATTGGTGTTGAACTGTTATTCAATGCTCTCTTTTTTACACAGGATTACACCTCATTCATTCATTTTCTTTTCGGCTTAAGCCTGGTTTATACTTCTGCGTCAAGTGATCGCCGTAACCCACGGCGCAAGCCTCGCGCGTAGCCGTGCATTTATACTTGTGTGCGCTGTTTCTGTTTCGCTGCAATAACACTTCCGAAACACTAGCTGGCAGTAGGTGTTTATGTTTCTCTGTGTCGAGTTTCTTCGGTGGTGTTTTGTTTATCCTGAACACTTCCTTAATGTACAAGTGGCTCAAATTCGCTCATTTTGAGGCGGGAACCGGCGGACGTGCAACGACTTTAATCATGAGGTAAACACAAAACAACAGTCTCCATCTGGAGCTCCTTCACGGGACTCCACACTTGTAAACACTCGCTGCATCGGGCGCGCGGCTCTCACCTCCACCCACACTCGTCAGCGATACCAAGCCAACCAATCACAGAGCTTGCGCTACGTGTACGCGTTACATTTTTTGAGAGGTGCGAGTCAACGTCGCCGACGGTTACGGTGAGGGGCTATGCGTCCACGCGTAGGCTGCGCCGTAGCATACACGTGCGCTTGACGCAGAAGTATAAATCAGCCTTTAGTCCTTTTATTAATCCGGGGTCGCCACAGCAGAATGAACTTATCCAGCATATGTTTTACACAGCGGATGCCCATCAAACTGGGAAACATCCATACACTCTCATTCACACTCATGCACTACGGCCTACCCAATTCCCCTATAGCGCATGTGTTTGGACTTGGAAACTGGAGGAAACCCATGCAAACATGGGGAGAACATGCAAACTCCACAGAAATGCCAACTGACCCAGCTGAGGCTCGAACCAGTGACCTTGCTGTGAGGCGATTGTGCTACCCACTGCACCAGCGTGATGCCTCCCTGAGGTTTATGTTGCAGCCCAAGCCGATTGGACAGTATTTGCATAAACACACCCCTGAGTGCAGGATGAGTCATTAAAAATGTTAGTCGTTTGTTTTCACACCAAAAACAATATTTAACAAACAGGATTACACGTCTAATAATGAAAATGTAATTTCAATGACCGTTATGAAAAAATATTTAAATAGTTTAAAATGAAATTGAATGAATATAAAATGTGGTTTTAGTACATGTAGTTACAATAACAAAAAATAATTAAAATAGAAATAGGTTAAAATTGCATTGACTGCATTAAAACAACAGTTTAAAACACATTTTATTTAACATTTTACAAAATATATAAATGAAATACAAATTTCAATAAAGCACAAAACACTGTAAATGTATTTCTACTATGCAAATAGGGAATTATAAAGCGGTGTCAACTTATTTAGTGCTCTTTTTAACAGGATTACACCTAATAGTGTCAAATAAAGACTGCTTCAATTTATAAAAGGTTATAATTTTACTAAAATTATTCAAAAATGACCCATTTAAATATAAATTGTACTTAAAATGAAAACATTAAAAACAAAGTAAAAAGAAGGATAAATTAAATGAACATACATAAATATCTATATTTAAATTAAATGATAATTACACAGTTCCACTTATCTAATTTATGTAACATACCGGAAACTAAATATTTTAAATAGTTTATACACAATTCCAGTATTAATTTTTAGGACAGAAAATTTGTGGTCATGAGTGAATATATCAAATTTAATGTTGGGTGTCAAACAGGTTTTCGGGTCCCTTGTAAATCATAATAGATTCTGAATACGGTAAATTACCAGCTTATCGCGTGTCTGCTGTCAGGCGGTGATGGCGTGTTTACTGTCCGATAATATGACTGAGATCTGAACTATTAAGCATGAATGTGTCGTGTTTTGGTGAGCGCCGCGTTGCATTGTGGGAGCCGCTGATTGGCGCATTTCCGCTGCCATTGTGCGCGAGAGACGGTAAATAACACACAAGCTTAAGTAAAAACACCCAGAAAAACACCTTCAGCGCAGGTAAGAGCAATATAAGAGTGTGAATGAGGAAGAGTGTGAGATTTGGCGGCTGTTTGAGTCAGAAAGTAAAAGAATCTGCGGTTCTATGTGTGATTTTGCGTGTTTTCTGTTTCTGTGAGAGAAACTGAAGCGCGCGCTGCTCGATATCCAAACATAAAACACACGGACATTCAAAAACGCTAAAAACACACACAAAAGCCTCTTGTCCTGCTGTAAACAGGCGAAAACGCTTCCCCGGGGTCTCCCCTTCGGTGTCCGGGTGCGGCTATCGGTATCAGATCGGTGTTTCGCGGTGAAATTGTCGAAGTTTAGTCGTTAGTTCGTATCTTTTCTGCCTCAGTTTTCGGTGCGCATCAAACAGGCGCCATGATGTTCACAGCTGAGGGGCGGAGCTTGCGCTGACCGTCTGCTCGATTTCTTGCGAGCTCATTGGTCGGTCTATGAATATTAATTTAAGAGGCTGGCCTTAGAGAGTTGATTGACAAGACGAACTCACTGTTGTTTGAACCGAAATATGTTTATCACTAAGCGTAATAAAGTTTTATATATATATATATATATATATATATATATATATATATATATATATATATATATATATATATATATATATAGAATGTAAATCAGATTTTCACAAGAAAAACAGTATGCATTGACCCGGTATTACTCATTTTATGGTTGTTTCAGTATGAGGCTATTCTCTACATATTAATGGTGTTAGATTTTTATAAAAAATTATAACAATTTTGCATTTTTGTTTTGTTTAGATGCTTTTATTATCATTGTTATTATTTTCAAGTATAGATTCAGTTTGTTTAATTTATAACATGTTTGATGTTGAAAGCAATAATAATGATAGATAGATAGAAATTTTAAAGTTTCCTAGAGTCATTTGTGTCAAAAAAAAGGTGACCATGGAAATATTAAGCGAAAAAAAATAAAAAATAAAATAAAAAATAAATAAATAAATAAATAGTTGACTAAAAATGATCAAATTATTTTTTATTAAGTGATAAAACAAGGATGTGGTAATCAAAATTGAACATTTTACAAATATTTAAAATATGGCTTTAATGACAATATTAAATGTTTTTACATGTAAATGATTTGTCAAATTCGTAAACCTTTAAATCGGTCATCATCCCATGCTTAGTCTGTTAATATTTTGTGTGTGTGTTGATTTTCAGGTGAGTGTGTGTCAGCATGGCTCGTACTAAGCAAACCGCTCGTAAATCGACTGGAGGAAAAGCTCCTCGTAAGCAGCTGGCGACTAAAGCGGCCCGTAAGAGTGCGCCCTCTACTGGAGGAGTCAAGAAGCCCCATCGCTACAGGTGAAGCTATGGATATTGCATATAATATTATTGCATTTAATTATGTGAATATTGCATATATTATCACATTATTGCTATGGATATTGCATAAATAACTATCGCAATAACGGTATGGATATTGCATATATAACTATAGCGGTATGAAGATTGCATATATTATTGTCATGATATGGATATTGTATATAACTATTGCAATAACGATATGGAAATTGCAAATATTATAGTCATGATATGAATATTGCATATATTATATTTACGATATAAATATTGCATATATAACTATTGCAATAACAATATGGACATTGCATATATTATAGTTGTGGTATGGATATTGCATATATTACTATATCGATATGAATATTGCATATATAACTATCGCAATAACAATATGGATATTGCATATATTATAGTCACGATATGGATATTGCATATATAACTATTGCAATAACGATATATATATATATATATATATATATATATATATATATATATATATATATATATATATATATATATAACTATAGCGATATGGATATTGCATGTAATATAGTCGCGATATGGATATTGCATAAATAACTATAGCGGTATGAATATATGACAATAATTTGTTTATATATTGTGTGGCCCTAGTTTGTAATACACAGAGCTGCACTAACACTGCGTATGTATGTATGTATGTATGTATGTATGTATGTATGTATGTATGAATGAATGTATGTATGTGTATGCAGGCCCGGGACCGTGGCTCTGCGTGAGATCCGCCGTTATCAGAAGTCCACTGAGCTGCTGATCCGCAAGCTTCCCTTCCAGCGTCTGGTTCGAGAGATCGCACAGGACTTCAAGACCGACCTGCGCTTCCAGAGCGCCGCCATCGGGGCCCTGCAGGTCTGACAGACACATTGTTTATTTCATCCTTATTTCTATAGCACTTTTACAATGGAGATTGTGTCAAAGCGGCAAATAAAAAACTCAAATAATAAGATAGCTCATTAGCTTTAGGAAATCTTTGATGAAATGTTTTGATCCACTTCAAATGTTGACTACAATATGAATATACATATACACTGTAGTGTGAAAACGTGTTTGCCCCTTACTCATGTCTTGTTTTTTTGCATGTTTGTCACAGTTTTATGTTTCAGATCATCAAACAGATTTAAATATTAGTCAAAGATAACACGAGTAAACACATCATGCAGTCTTGAAATTATTATTAAAGCAAAACATAATACAAAACCACATAGTACTGTGCAAAAGTGTTTGCCCCCCTAAACCTAACAACGGGTTGGGCCACAATTAGCAGCAACAACTGCAATCAGGCGTTTTCAATAACTCCCAGTGAGTCTGTCCAGCGCTGTGCAGGAGTTCTGGCCCACTCAACTCTGCAGAATCACTGTAATTCAGCCCTATTGATGGGTTTTCATCCTTTTTAAGGTCATGCTACAGCATCTCAATAGGATTCAGGTCAGGACTTTGACTAGGCCACTCTAAAGTCTTCATTTTGTTTTTCAGAAAAGGGTTATTATAGTAACCATTAAATGAAATCAGGTGTGTGTCCTCCTCAAGCGTCTCCTGTGTGTAGCACTAGTGTTCTCCACATCTCCTCCTCCTGTTGTTCAGTGGAGTGATATGGAGCTGTAATGCGCTCTAAACCTGCCGGAACTACTTTAGCTGTAATGATTTTCTCTGGTCATGTGACTCATGTTTGTGTGTATCTATGTGTGTGTGTGTGTGTTTTAGGAGGCCAGCGAGGCGTATCTGGTGGGTCTGTTTGAGGACACTAACCTGTGCGCTATCCATGCCAAGCGTGTGACCATCATGCCCAAAGACATCCAGCTGGCGCGCCGCATCCGTGGAGAACGAGCCTGAGTCTCTCTCTCTCTCTCTCTCTATTTCTCTCTCTGTCTCTCTCTATCTTTCTCTGTAGTTTAGTGTGGTCGTTTCTCTGTTTTTGGCAGCAGACTATTAGGGTACTTCCTGTTTGCATGTACCAGACTGTGACTGATCGACCTCAAACACACACACACACACACACACACACAAAAATACGAAGACAAACACACACTCTCACTCACTCAGACTCACACAATCTTATTTTCTCTCTTTCTCTCTGACACACACTACCACTAACGAACAAACACACACGCATACAACAAACGAACAGACACACACATGCTTTCTATCACTTTATCACACATACACACACACACATAGGCATACATGCACAAAATCTAACCAACACACACATGCACAACTGATAAAAACACACGGACACAACACTAACACACAAACACACACTCACACATGCTCTCCATCTCTCACACACACACACACACACACTCTGTTTTTTACTATTCTTGTATCTATAATGATTGAAAAATAATAATAAAAAGGTAAAAAATAGCAAAGTTTTGTTTTTCTCGCAATTCTGAATTGACATCTTTACCGTTTTGCAAAACAAAATAACAGTTTACGTGTCATTAATTGAGTTTAAATCCTAATTCTGAATGTATATCATGCGTTTTTGACCTTTTTCCTGCAGAATATAAAGAAAAAAGCATGATAAATCTCTCAATTATCAAGTCATATCTCAAATTTTCCCTCAAATTGTTGTTTTTCAGAATTGCAGATTAAAAGTCTAAATCATGACGGAGGATATTTTCATGTTTCTTCACATTTTTATTCTCTCAAAGACATTAAATTTGTAAGATTCAGACTCATAATTATAGCAGAAGTAAACGTCCATGACTGAAGCTAAAGACAAAAACAAACAGTAATGCGTTTAGCAAAAATAATGTCTGCAAATTTGAGTATAATTAACACACCTGACCGCTATACAAGATTACATACTGAGCAACAAGTCTAACGTCTACATGACTGTCCACGATTAAACATTGACAAATGTAAAGCAAGCCCAACAGATAGAGTAAACACTGAAACAGTCGGGCTGAAATCTGCATTTAGGGCTTCACGGGTCCTCATGCAGGGTGCTAGATCAGCCCTGACCCCTCCTATAATCCCCTGCACCTCCATCTGTGTGTGTGTGTGTTTGCAGTCCATCAGCACAGGGATTTGTATACAAGTCTAAGCATCTCTCCAAATGTTTGTTATTGCAATATCAAGAATTACTTTGAATAATTAATGAGGTCTGTTTGTGTTTAATCATTCATATTAAGCTTGTTTCATAGATCTAGAGCATATTTTTGAAGAGGCGGAGATTCTTATAAGATATTTCTACACCACTGATCCTGTTTATTTCCTGATGTGATGGGAATCTGTAAATTGGGCTCGATGCTGTTTTTGGGTTTTGCCACGTAATTAATTGTCTCTCAGAGCAGAGGTTTGGTCTCTCATGATTCCTCAGGCACTCATTGGAAACGTTCTACTTTAATCCTGCTCCGTTTGCTTGTGTTGTTCAAGATTTCAGAGTTTGACTACAGAACATTCAGGTGTTTCAATAAACTGATCTTTGTAATTTGAGATTTCTCTTAATTGCGTAATAAATGGATGTCACACACTCTTCTGCTTTTGTTTTTCTTGTAATGCACTGAAGAGGGTTAATACTGATTTATTTACCACTCATGGGATAAAATGGGCTTCTATGCATTTTGGTTCAGTGAATTAGTATGGCTGAAGAGCAGAACATCACTAACGTGACCCATTTCACACATTTTTCCATTCATTTTCCTCTAACAAGAATGATAAACAACAAGTGTATTTTTTACAGTGAACTAAATAATGCATAATGCCTAAATATTTCTCAGAATTATGACTTTATATCACACAAGTGCAATGTTATTTTTCATAATTATGACTTTACTCTCAATTTTGACTTTTTTTTTATCTCAGAATTTTGACTTTTATTCTCAGAAATCTGACTTTATATCACACAAGTGCAACTTTATTTCTCAGAATTATGATTTAATAACTCTCAATTTTGACTTTGTCCGAATTTTGGCTTTTATTCTCAGAAATATGACTTTAAATCATGCAATTGCAACTTTATTTCCCAGAATTATGACTATTTTTCAGAATTATGACTTAATAACTCAATTTTGACTTTTTATTTCAGAATTTTGACTTTTAATCTCAGAGTTCTGACTTTGTATCACACAATTACAACTTTATTTCTCAGAATTATGACCTAATAACTTATTAATGACTTAACTTTAAATTCTGGCTTTTTATCTAAGAATTTTTACTTTTATTCTCAGAAATCTTACTTTAAATCACACAATTGCAACTTTATTTCTCAGAATTATGACTCAATCACTCTTATTTTTGACTTTTTACATCAGAATTTTGACATTTATTCTCGGCAATCTGACTTTATCACGCAATTGCAACTTAATTTATCAAAATTCTGACTCCATATCATGGAATTATGCCTATTTCTCAGAATTATGACTTAACTCCATTCAGACTTTTTATCTGAGTAGTTTGACTTTTATTCTCAGAGTTCTGACTTTATATCACGCAATTACAACTTTATTTCTCAGAATTATGACTGAATAACTCTTAATTCCTTTTTTTATCTGAGAATTTTGACTTTTATTCTCAGAAATCTCACTTTATATCATTCTCAGAATTATGACTATTTTTCAGAATTATGACTTAATAACTCAATTTTGACTTTTTATTTCAGAATTTTGACTTTTAATCTGAGTTCTGACTTTATATCATGCTATTACAACTTTATTTCTCAGAATTATGACTATTTTTCTGAATTATGAATTAATCTGACTTTATATCATGCAATTGCAACTTTATTTTTCTAAATCAAGACTATTTATTAGAATTATGACTTAATAACTTTCAATTCTGACTTTTTATCTCAGAATTTTGACTTTTATTCTTAGAAATCTGACTTAATATCACGCAATTGCAACTTTATCAAAAGACTCCATATAATGGATTTATGCGTATTTTTCAGAATTATGATTTAATAACTTTAAATTCAGACTTTTTATCTGAGTATTTTGGCTTTTTCTCTCAATTGTGACCCAATTGCGATATAAAATGAGTTTATATCTCGCAATTCTGACTTAATAACTCGCAATTTTGAGTTTAAATGCCACAAATGTGAGCAAGAAGTCAGAACAGCGAGTTCTATCACGTAATTCTGAAAGATAAAGTCGCAATAGCTTTTTAAATTAGTTTATTCAGTGGCGGGAACGGCCTTCCATAGTTATCATCATTATTATTAGTATGGACGTACAGATATTTTGACGTAAATTGATTATTTTCGCAGTCTGTCTGTGTACTTTTCAACGTTTTCAATAGTTTTCTGTCAAACACAAGTTTTGGACGCGTTTATTTGTAATGACTCCGCCCACTCAAGCGGCGGCGCTGTACGTAAGCGCGCTCCTGATTCCCGCTACCGGCGCGCGCGTGATGACGCCACGGTCTCTGCAGCTCCACGCGCCGCCGCTCCGCTCGAAAGGAACCGACTCTCCGGAAAATAAACAACAAAAATAACCATAAATACAATACAAATATAACAAATTAACCGGCGGATCGGGAACCATGGCGACAACGTTCGAGCAGATGAGAGCGAATGTGGGGAAACTCCTGAGAGGAATCGACAGGTAAACATAAACAGCCTGACAAAAACTGACGATTATTAAGAACATAAACTAAATGATCGCACACCACACACTCTTGTGGCATTACAGCAAGCTTAAAATGTCTTCATTTAAGCCTCTGTCAGTTTTTGTCAGCCTTATCGTGAAAAAATAAAGTTTTCATCAAAATAATGAAACCCTTTCTAGTTTTTTGTGTAAGCTTGTGTTTTACAGCACTGCAAAATACTCCAAATGTCTTCCAGTGTTTTCAAACAATTATATTTGATTTACCAAAGTCACAGAAGTGCCAATTTCACATCTGACACATCCATAACGAAGCTATTTCCTCATAAATATAAAATCAAATCAATGATTCTTGTACTCTTATCCTTTTGATTAGCATTGTTTCTTTTGAGTTGTGCAGTTTAATTCACAGAGTTTTTACAACAGATTGATGTTTTTCTGATCCCATAACTCTGTGGTTAGTAGTTTTGGAGAATATAAACAGATGTTTCAATATAATATTAACACACATTCACTGGCCACTTTATTAGGTACACCTGTCCTACTGCTCATTAATGCAAATCTCTAATCAACCAATCACATGGCAGCAGCTCAGTGCATTTAGCCATGTAGACATGGTCAAGACGATCTGCTGCAGGTCAAAGTGAGCATCAGAATGGGGAAGAAAGGGGATTTAAGTGACTTTGAACGTGGCATGGTTGTTGCTGCCAGACGGGCTGCTCTGAGTATTTCAGAAACTGCTGATCTACTGGGATTTTCACGCACAACCATCTCTAGGGTTTACAGAGAATGGTCCGACAAAGAGGAAATATCCAGTGAGCGGCAGTTCTGTGGGCACAAATGCCTTGTTGATACATTGTTGAAGAGCATCTCTGAACACACAACACGTCCAACCTTGAGGCGGATGGGCTACAGCAGCAGAAGACCACACCGGGTGCCACTCCTGTCAGCTAAGAACAGGAAACTGAGGCTACAATTCACACAGGCTCACCAAAACTGGACAATAGAAGATTGGAGAAACGTTGTCTGGTCTGATGAGTCTCCATTTCTGCTGCCACATTCAGATGGTCGGGTCAGAATTTGGCCTCAACAACATGAAAGCATGGATCATCCTGCCTTGTATCAGCGGTTCAGGCTGGTGGTGGTGGTGTAATGGTGTGGGGGAGATTTTCTTGGCACACTTTGGGTCCATTAGTACCAATTGAGCATGGTGTCAACGCCACAGCCTACCTGAGTATTGTTGCTGACCATGTCCATCCCTTTATGACCACAGTGTCTCCATCTTCTGATGGCTACTTCCAGCAGGATAACGCACCATGTCATAAAGCCCCAATCATCTCAGACTGGTGAACATGACGATGAGTTCACTGTACTCAAATGGCCTCCACAGTCACCAGAGCTCAATCCAATAGAGCACCTTTGGGATGTGGTGGAACGGGAGATTGGCATCATGGATGTGCAGCCGACAAATCTGCAGCAACTGTGTGATGCTATCATGACAATATGGAGCAAAATCTCTGAGGAATATTTCCAGTAGCTTGATGAATCTCTGACATCAAGGATTAAAGCAGATCTGAAGGCAAAAGAGGTCCGACCCAGTTCTAGTGGTGTACCTAATAAAGTGGCCGGTGAGTGTATAGGTGAATTTATGTTTGGAGTTTTTACTGCAAATGTCGCGTTCATAATGCTGGAACTGCTCAGAATATGATATGTGTGTGTTTGTGTGCATATGTATGTGTGTGTGTTGTCATCTGTGCTTCTGAGAGTTGATGATAATGAGTGTTTTAGTATAAATAAATGCTGATGATTTTGTGTGTGTTGCACAGGTATAACCCAGAGAACCTGGCGACGCTGGAGAGATACGTGGACACACAGGCCAGAGAGAACGCTTACGACCTGGAGGCCAACCTGGCCGTGCTTAAACTGTGAGTCACACACACACACACTCTACAGCTAGGGGTGTTCGGTTCTGTTTATTTTGGAGTCAACTCCGATTCTCGACTCCTAATTTTGGAGTATGTGGAATCGACTCCATTTACATTCACTTAAAATAGCTGAAGGATTAAACGTGTTGTATCATATCGCGCTTTACACAATGCTACTGCGTCAATTGCAGCTTCTCCTCTGGTCAGACAAAACTAGCAGTAAATCATCTGCAGTCAAAAAATATATGAACCTACACTTTTTTTATTTTATTTTTTTAATTGTCTAGTTTAGATAATTCTAACAATTACATTGCAATCTTGGAGACAGAAAGTCAAAACATCAATTTATTATCAAAATGTTTAATGGAAAGATGTGCAGCAGTTCATTCACAAAGAAAAAAACACCTCAGTTGAGCCCAAACAACAATTAAAAAATATATAAAATAGTGTAAATATCTTCTTAATATAAATGTTTGATTCTTGAACACTATACAGAGTGAACTAAATAATCTGGTGTAGTTTAGCTAATTGTAATCTGGCTTTTGTGTTGATTCTGGCTTGTTGATTTTCCCATGTTGTCCCACAAGGAAGCAGTGTGTTTGAGGTTTCCCTTCAATACTATTCTACAGTTGTGCCTCCAATTAACTCAAATGTTGTCAATTAGCCAATCAGAAACTTCCAAAACCTTGACACCATCATCTGAGCTTTTCAGAGGCAGAATAATCTTATTGTATGTAAACTTGACTTTCAAGAAGAGTTATAACAATTTCTCCAACAATATCTCTCTCATTATCCTGCTGTTAAGCAGAACAGAAACAAATCTAATCATCCTGACTTACCTAAAAGAGGAAAAGTTTAGTCACATTAACATCTGACTTTATTTAAATGGTGATGTGCCTTTATACAGTGTATGGAAACTTCTGCTTTCAACTGTGTGTATGTGTGTATATATATATATATATATATTAGTAGGGATGCAGCGATTAACCGGTTTCACTATTAGCCGCGCTTTAATTCGTCACGGTTAATTAATCGTAAAGGCTTCTCAACACCGCGTTTCTGCACAGAACAAAACTGCAGCAACTAAACAAAGTTATGCCAGCTGTGCGCTAGTTTGTACACCGAGACTAATAACCACGCACACTGGATTAACTATGACTGAGGCTATTAACTAAGGCAAGCTTGTGCAAGTTAATTATTTCCAAAGGAGGGACGGGCACGCGATGCTATGCGCTCATGCTTTTCAGCCGCACTAGTTGAGATGGTGGCGTTTGTGACCGCGGGAACTGCAAACGGCTGAAGTTTGAGGAAGAAGCAATGAAAAGTACACAAGTTGGCAAACCCACTTAAAGTTAGAATTATTGGCGCCGATGAGAGGATCATGCGGTGAATGTTGATCCACCAGCCGAGATCAATCCAGTGATTTCAGAGAGAGTGCTGAAAGACTCGGAGTGGATCAGCTGTTTAATGGCCCGAATCTCGATGCGTTGGATTCTCTGCGTGCTCCTCGCAAATGGACGCTAAATGTAAAATCTAACAGTGTATAGATCTCTTTGCCAAAGAAGCTTGACTTTAACAAGTTTAAACTGAAACTTTGGCTCATGACAAAGAATACTGTGCAGGTGTTCATCGCGAGAATCCTGCTCTGTGCCGGTCATATATTGGGTCGGCTGACTCGCCTGCTTTTCCACAAACACAGAAAACTGAAAATCAGCGCATAATGAGACTGAGCATTTAAAATGACACAAACCAAAACCTTAAAGAGTGGTAGAAGTGAGACTTCTTTCTTTCTTTTGTCCGATCTTTCTGGTTATTATATTGACATGTGTATAAAAACAATAGTGCAAAATGCATATTTCTTACTGCAATGCTTCATTTTTGTTTGATGCAAACCATAGATTTTTTTTCTCATAAAGTAACAGCAGGACTTTTTATAGCAGATAACTCACATTCAAGCACATTCAAGGCAGCATGATAATGTAATTCATTGTTAGTATTATTGTCATCATCGACATCATTAATATTTTATAAATATTAGACATTTATTTTGGAATTATTGCACAAATATCAATAAGTCATAACAGAATTAGATAGTTGTTTCTGGTTTTTGTTAGTCCTGATTGATGCTGTTTTCAATTGCAATAAATCTGTTAATATACCATTTGCAGTGGTGCTCATTCATTTTTGGTGGGTGCTCCCAATTTTTTTTATGATGCTCCTAAAATTTTTGAAGTTGGGAGCACCTGTGGTGCCAAGTAAAAATGTCAATTTCAAGCCCTACATTAGACAAAGGCTATTTTATTATTGATTTATTAATTTTTCTGTCATTTATTTACAGTGTAAAAATTATGTATGTTTAAATGTCAAAAATTTTACTTATTTTTAAGCACAAAGTGAGACATGGACTATTGTTTGTTTTTAATATTATTATGTGCTGTACTGGTTACTGAGCAGCAATAAATAAAACTTTAAAATATAAGGAGTTTTCATGTGATTTTCTAAAGTAGCAGTGTTTTAAAATTAATAAATGCATAATAATCGTGATAACCGTGAAACCGTGATTATTTCTCAGACTATAATCGTACAACCAAAATCTATAATCGTTGCATCCCTAATATATAGAGGCTATACTTAATTTATAACACAGCAAGCTTGACATCGCAGCCAGGTCCAAACCAAAATGCAAAAGTACTGCTTTATAGGAATTTAAAATTAAATCAAACTTCCCGCAGCAGTATTAAATAGCCTAGAAAGCTTGTGGTCGCGAATATTTAAAGTGTAATAAAATGTGTGAGCACACATTCAAAGTAGGGTAGGGTCGATAGACGATGCCATAGTCCATCGCCGATGACCGATAGACATCATGATGCTGAGCTGGCATTACGATGCCCCGCCCGTTCATCACGATGTTTCACATTAGACATCGTACGATGCCAAATTGGTCAACGTCGCCCAACCCTAGTTCAAAGTGGGCGCCTTCGATGTTCATCGTGCTCGAGAATGAGCATTATAACTGTAGCATGTAACCGCTCCATTCAGGAGGATTTGAAAACACAGACTCGACTCTTTGGGAATCGGCTCCCCATCCCTATCTACAGCAGAACTTGCTCAAAACTGGATTATCGCATAAAAGACGTCCGAATGTGTTTTTTATGCGCATTTTCAACATTTATGCGCATCTTGGCGTTTCCATCAACTGCTTTTTTATGCGCATATGCAAAATGCACATGAAAATAATTGGATGGAAACATTGTGTGTGTGTGTGTGTGTGTGTGTGTGTGTGTGTGTGTGTGTTCAGGTACCAGTTCAACCCAGCGTATTTCCAGACCACAGTGACTGCTCAGATTTTGCTGAAAGCTCTGACGAATCTCCCACACACAGACTTCACTCTCTGCAAGTGCATGATCGACCAGACCCACGTATCCTTCAGACGCAGCAACGTGTGTGTGTGTGTGTGATAATATTGGTCCTCAGTGAATAATCCAATAAAACCTTTAGAAGTATTGGAATCACATGTTATGAGTATTATTCTGGTCTGTCATGTGTGATGTCAGAGTTTGCAGATGTTTCCTTGACTGCAGTGTCGCAGCAGGAGGAGCGGCCGATCCGACAGATCCTGTACCTCGGAAACCTGCTGGAGACCTGCCACTTCCAGAGCTTCTGGGTAACACACACACACACACATACATACAAACAAACAAACACGCACACCTGCTGGAGACCTGCCACTTCCAGAGCTTCTGGCTCACACACACACAAAAACACACACACACACACCTGGGGCCTCGTTTCAGAAAGGAGGTTAAGTGAAAACTCAGAGTATTTTAACCCTGAAATGAGAGAAACTCTGGGTTTATCGTTTGAAAATGGCAGGTTTGTCAAACAGGAGACTGCAGGGTAAGTCAAGCCTGTTTCTGACAGAGAGGTAACTTTAACTCTGAGTCAGTTACCGTGGTCACTTACTCTGTGAACCCAACCTGGTCAGGAGCAGGTTTTATTCTCTAAACTCTGAGTTTCTGTCAGTCTCCTCCCCTTTTTTTTAAGAAGAAGCAGTATTTTTCGATTTAGCCTAACGTTTCCGCCCACCTATTTTTATGCACATTTTTGGACATACACATAAAATTGGTTGATGGAAACACCATGATGCACATAACTTTAACAGTCTGATAAACTTTTATTCGATAAGAAAAGATGCGCATAAACTACGATGAAATCACTTACTGAACACATTCCAGTATGTGCATCAAATAAGGTTTGTTATAAGATCATCATAAGTTGATGATAAATGTGTGTGAATGGACAAACCAGCTGTAAAAATGTTGTTTTGGTCATTGTAAAAGGCCTTAACCGTTTTATTATTATTAATGAGCTCTGGAGTGTGTCAAGAGCGTCTGTTCTCCGCGTTGTAAGAAATCAATCTACGTTATAAGATCGATTAGGAATTATTAGCTCATATCAATGACTCGGATCTTGAAGATTCGAATCATTGATTCGACTCAATTGAGTCGGATTGAATCAGATCAAAGATTCAATCTTTATCTGAAGTGTGTCCCGCAAATAGAGACATCACGTTTTACTAATCTTGTCTATAATATTTCCGTGGCCAACGATAATAACATAACACAGAATAGGGTTAACTTTTAGCAAGGTAACACGATCTACAGCTTGAGGCAATGACTTAAAAGCACATAAACAAGAACACCGTTCTTACAAAGGAGAACAAAGGTTTATTGAGCTACACTACGATACATGAGGCTAATCTACAGTATAAACGAAACAACAAACAAACGCACCCACACGTTCACACACACACAGGCAGTTCAGAGGATGCAAAATGAGTTGACAAACAGTCCCAAGTCATCTAGAATTTTGTACTAGATCTTAGAATCACCTGAGAAACCACAAAAGCAGAGATTTGACTCGTCTTTATCGGCTTAAGAGCATAGGCACCAAGTCAGAAAGAGACAACAGTTGTTGTGATACTTGCGAGTGTGTTGAACGTCTTCTTGATTCGAGTTTTCTCTCGCCGGGCTGGAGTGAGGAAACACGTGGTGCCCAAGGGTGGCTTCTCTGTGACATCGCTGGGATTCACTCGGGCGTGAGTGGAGCTCGTTGTCTTGGGTTACCAGGGAGCCGACTCTGCCCAGAGTCAGTTTAGCGGAAGTTTCAGCGGTCCGAAACTTAAGAGGTTTGGATGAAGAGTTTGTGGTGACCCGATCGCGTGGCAGGCGACCGGGGGCGAATGCAACAGCGGGCGTAAACCGGCTTGATGCTAAAGGCGCTTAGATTCAGGGCGGCAAGGGCGTTTTAAGGGACACGTATTGATCCCTCCCTCTAACACTGTCACCCAATGACCGACTGCCATGATGGGCGGGGCCACGCCCCGTACCAGCGTAGCCGCGGTCAATTATTAACAGACTTCAAGAGATTGAACGTAGTAAAATCTCTGGTAAGATTGTAACTATCTGACATCAAATGTTACAAGACGAATACAGTTCGTATTACTAAATTTTCATTTTCACCAATGTATTGCAAATAAAGAAAACTTTGGTTCAACACCAAACACGAAGCATTTCAGACACATACAGATCATTCTAACCTGTTATAAGGGTAACACCACATTATTAACCTGGTTGGTTGGAATAAACACAGCATATCAGTACCTATAAATGTCATTCAAAATATCAAATTTTGCCATGGCTATAACATATAAGAGAATTGTATTTCTTAAGACTCTCATTCATTTGCAGAGATCTCTTTGTCTCTGAATTCTGTCCATTTAGCAGGATGTGGAATGTCTCGAGGGCAAACACATGGCCACCAGATCACATGATCGGTCATCCAAAAGTCTCGGGAAGGGGAGGTAGTGAAAGCTCCCTTGTCTAGATGGTTAACGATTAACCAAAATTGCGGCCGCATTTTGTCCATCTTGGCCAGAGTATTGGGGGAAGAGAGTCGAATGAATTGGCCCCCCCTGTTATCCTGCTGGTACAAACCCTGGAGCGAATGAAGCAATCTGCGCTCAAAATTCCAAGCCTGATTCGAACTGGTCTTAATTCAGTGAGTTCCTTCAGCGTCTCATGGCTTCAAACTCCACCACGTGTTCATTGTGTGTCGGCATTGTCCTCTGAGGGGAAAGTCATTTATTAAATAAAGAAAAGATTGACGCAGTTTCTTCTACCGCGGTAAATTAAGTTTTTACTGTTGATATTTGGAGCCAGTTAGTCAGGAAGTGTTGATTTTGTTCTCTTTGATTCGTTGGATGGAAACTCTGCTTTATTCGCAGGCCTTTATGCCATATTCCAGTTTTGCACATCAATTTAATTCGCATTTTTAGATGGAAACAAAGCTATTGCCTACATTTCAGTCACACAAAGAGCAAAGTCACATACAAGAACGGCGTGTCCATTTTAAATAAATAATGATCTTAAATTGACTGACCTTCGACAGAGACATGTGCTGTAACTAGATTAATGGGACTATTACTCGCTCTAAAAACTATTGTCTGCTTACATTCTAAATGTCATATCAACCTCTACACCTGATCAATAATAAAGGCAGACACACACACGTGCACTCTAACATCTATTAAAAACTCAGCTTTAGAAATGTTCTCTTAAACTGTTCAGCGTGTGTAAAAGTGGGAACATTTCTGAACATTTACTTCAGGTTATGTGCATTCTTGTTTTGTCAGATGTGTTGTAGACACTATGCAGTAGCCTATTTAATGCAATTACGTCTGAAATAACTTCAACATTACGGCCAATTCCCCACTTTATCAAGTGAAAAGTCAATAAACGTCACACATTGCATTACTTTTTATTACACCTTAAAGGGTCACGAAACACCAAAACACATGTGTTGAGCTGTTGACAGTCATATATGTGTCCCACGCTGCTATAAACACTATCAGGACACATATATTGCACTAAAAAGTGAAAATTGGTTGTTTTTGCGTTATTTTGAGCAAATTCGTTCTTCCGGTTTGAAACGAATGTTTGAAGCTGCGTCACGGCCATGAGATACATAGGGGTAAATCCAGAGTGGAGAGTGGCTGTCTGTCCTTTTGAGAACATTGTGACGTATCTGAGTGTGCGGCATTAATTCATGAGAAGACGTGCTTCAAGCCAATCAGCGCGCTCTATTGTGTATGACGCGAAACTTCATTAATATGCATGATAGCTCCGGAGACTGTTTACGCTGTTCAGACGGCAGAGAGACGCCACGTTGTGTTGCCAAAACAAGTGAAAGTACAAGAATTTCAAGACATTTGAATGTGTGTGAATTTTCGTGGCCCTTTAAATATTTAAATACTTTAAATGTAAACTTGCACATTAACTTGAGCAGCTATTTTCCCACACTGTCTATTTTCCTGATGCAGTGGTGTTGCTGTATTCAATATATGCTCGTATTTGCTGTAACTCCACATGAGCACATCAAGTTCAGCTGGAGACAGAAGTGCTGATCTCTTTTTTTCAGATGTTGATATGGTGACGCGTAATATCTGCGCTGCATTGATAATGCCTTTTTATAGTCGCGGTGTGCGCGCTTAACTCTGAGCTGTGAAAGAGGCGGGATTAAACAAGATGATTAAACATTAAAAAAAGCGAGTGATCTGTCCATGTTTTAAATTTCTGTCCAGAGAGCTCATGTTTTGATCCTCGATTGGTCTCACGCAATCATGTGATGCGATTTCGCAGGTCAGAGTTCACCAAGCTTGAACTTTTCAACGCAGCGAAATGTGAAACTTGCCGCACGATCTTACGTTTCCGGTCTGACGCAATCGTGTGTGTATGAATGGAAGTCTAAGGGAGAAAAGTGCAGTGTGACCGCAGCTTTAGTCTCTTTGACTCTCGGTAAATCAACTCAGAGTTCAAGTTTAAACCCAGAGTTGGTTGAACCTCCTTACTGAAACAAGCCCCTGCTGGAGACCTGCCACTTCCAGAGCTTCTGAGTAACACACACACACACACACACACACACACACACACACACACACACACACACACACACACACACAAATGTCACGAAGGTCATACCAAAGATTTTCAGGGCTGTTATACTGATGTCTATAGTGTAAAGTAGATGATGATGATTGTGTGTGTGTGTGTGTGTGTCAGGCCAGTCTGGAGGAGAACCGGGATCTGATTGATGGGATCACCGGATTTGAGGAGTCTGTGCGTAAATGTGAGTGTGTTATTATATTATATTGATGATTATATTCAAGCGGATTTCACAAACAACATCATCTTTCCTGCATTTCTTTGAGTTTTTAATCACAATCGTAACGTGTGTTTGCCTGTGTGTATGTATTTATGTGTGTGTGTGCAGTCATCTGTCATGTAGTGGGAATCACGTATCAGAACATTGAGCACCGTCTGCTGGCTGAGATGCTGGGAGATCCTCTGGGTGAGCGAGAACTTCAGTCTCGCACACACACACACACACACGCGCACACACACACAATCATATTCTGATGTGCACACACAAATATACACATGTGAACACATACATATACACATGTGCACAAACAAACACGTGTATGCACGCACATGCAGGCACGCATACACACAACCACACACACATGCACTTATATAGATAAACACACACCTACATGCGCACAGACACATGACCCTGCCCCTCTCTCTCACTGCGCAGACACACAGGTGAAGGTGTGGATGAATAAATACGGCTGGACGGAGAATGAGGACGGTCAGATCTTCATCCATAACCAGGAGGAGAGCGTCAAGCCCAAGAACATCGTGGAGAAGATCGACTTCGAGAGTCAGTCTCATTTACTTCAGTCATTCAGTTATTTATTTACTGCACTCAGTGTGTGTGTTTACCGTGTCCTTTGCTCTCCGCAGGTGTGTCCAGCATCATGGCTACATCACAGTGACCACACACACACTCTACACACACACTTTACAATAAACTCATTTCACGTTAGAAACGGGAGTCTTCATTCATTCATCATGCATCACACGGTCACACTTTATTTTGATGGTCCGCTTGTTAAATTTAAGTTACATTGCATCTACATGCCAACTACATCTCATTAGATTATAAGTAGACTGTTAGGTTGGAGTTAGTGTAAGTTGACATGTACTTGCAAAGTTTCTTCTAGTCAGTGAAATGTCTGTTGAAGGAGCAGCATCAGCAGATATTAAGCAGACAGTCTACTAATACTCAAATGGAGCATCAAAATAAAGTGTTACCCATCACACAGTTACAAGCTATAATAATATATAATATAATAATTTAGCGTCAAATTAACCCCAGTTAAAAACCTTTCCCATAATATTGTTAATTATTAAGATGAATGTAAATGATTCTAATTTCAGGTAAGAAGTGTAATTTTGACAAACTGTAGCATGTAGGTATTCATTCTGTACAATTTAAGCTTTTCCGAAAATAAATAAACTCAATAAAATATTTTAATATATTACATTCTTCATATTTCCTCTATACTGTGCTGCTCTTAGGAAATTACAAAAGTGTATTTATTAATGTATTTATTTTATTTTGAAGGAGCAAATTCATTATGTAGGTTTGTTTTTAGTAAATGTCACCAAATTAGAGTTTTGTTTTGAAGTAGAAATGTATATCTACTTTAAATCATGTAATAGAATGTTAAAAGTCCTCCAAAAATGTTTGTTTACAACTTAAAAACAAACCAAAAGTATTAAAAACAATGAAAATTCCAATGATTAATAATTGCTCGTTTAAAGAAGTTGTACAGGTAATTTTTTTGCATGCAATATTGTTCATTATTTTCATTTTTTGTGATTGACTTATAATATTTACAATTAGTTGAATCATTTGACTTTGAGATGTCTTCACGTGAACCATTTTAGTTTGTAAAATAAATTAGTTTTTTTTTTATTATTTTTTTAGAAACTCAAATTTGTAACAATTAAATACGGAGACCCGGAAGGGACGTGATGGTGGAAAAAAAATCTGAGTGGGAGAAAAAAAAACAGTGATAGGAAAATATATATATTTTTTTAAGTTTATGCGTTCCCTCGCAAAGATTGCGTTCCTGCATTATCCCGTATTTTACAATTCTATCCTGCTATCATCATATCATTCAGTATTTTCCCATATTTCTCGTGTATTTTTAATCTTGAAAACACGCTGAAATGAATATAGAAATGTCTGCATTCACTTTCTTTCCATTAAAGCTGTGCGTCGATCATCACCCTTCATATGCAACCTCTGAATCAGCCAATGACTTGTATAAGCGCTGACTGACAGACGCGCTCCGTATGATAAACTGATCCCAGATCAGCTTCTGTACACGCCATCTAAAGAGGAGCGAAAGTGCAGGGCATTTTGGTATATTCGGGTGTATGTTTAGACAAAACAAATACTCTTAATAATTTGTAAACATGTCCGTCCTGCGTGTTTTATTTTAAACACACCTACAAACTAATGCACAAACAGTTACGAAAGTAATGGAATACTTTCATTATAGATCTGTGCATTATACAGTGACACCTCTTTAATCAAATAAAAAACGAGAGATTCATTTGCTGCTCTTCACTTGTTTGATAGCAGATGGGTCACTTTGGTGTGTACAGAAGCTGATCTGGGATCAGTTTATCATACGAAGCGCTTCAGTCAGTCAGCGCTTATACCAGTCATTGGCTCATACATGCATTCGCTGATACTGAATGATGATAGCAGGATAGAATAGTAAAGTACGGGATAATCCAGTCAAAAACGGGAGGGTTGGCATGTATGAATCATTGGTATGAATTCACTTAAGTGAACAGGGAGTGTTTGTGGGAAAACAGTTTTGCGAGGGAACGCAAAAACTTAAAAAAATATATATATATATTCCTATCACTGTTTTTTTTTCTCCCACCCAGTTTTTTTTCCACCATCACGTTCCTTCCGGGTCTCCGTAATTAAAGGCTTAAATTAAAGATTTATATAAAAAACACCTTTTAGCTCGCCTTGAGCGCGCGTCACAGCTCATTCTTGTTGTGCGCATGCGCAGTAGAGCCGGAGTGCTGTCTGCGGTGCTGAAGCGCTAGTTTCGGTCATGTTTGTGTGAGATAAACGCTTTTTTCCTCTCGGAATTACAGATTTTTGCTTTATAAATAGTCATTTATGTGCTGTGAAGCGAAGAGCAGAAGAACAGGGCGATGTTTGAGCTCTGAATGACGGTCTGATCAGGTATTTCAGCACTGTTTACACTCTTCAACACTGAACACAGCGCAGAAATGGAGGAATAACAGCGATATAATATTCAGAAATATGACTAAAGTGTTTTATTGAGCCTCTGAAATAGTGAGGATTCATTACATGAGTGAAAACAGATATTTTTAGTTAAACATAACCCTGAAGTACTCCTTGGCTGTGGTGCTGTCTTTATTAAACATTTATTAGGCGGTTTGTTTTAGGCTGACGTGTTTTTCTAATTGATCAATCATGATATAGCTAACTAAAACCAAAACCATTTAAATTAAACGACAGAATATAAACATACCCTCACTGGTCACTTATTATGTACACCTCACTAGTACCGGGTCGGACCCCCTTTTGCCTTCAGAACTGCTTTAATCCTTCATGTCAGAGATTCAACAAGCTACTGGAAATATTCCTCAGAGATTTTACTCCATATTGTCATGATAGCATCACACAGTTGCTGCAGATTTGTCGGCTGCACATCCATGATGCCAATCTCCCGTTCCACCACATCCCAAAGGTGCTCTATTGGATTGAGCTCAGGTGACTGTGGAGGCCATTTGAGTACAGTGAACTCATCGTCATGTTCACCAGTCTGAGATGATTGGCGCTTTATGACATGGTGCGTTATCCTGCTGGAAGTAGCCATCAGAAGATGGAGACACTGTGCTCATAAAGGGATGGACATGGTCAGCAACAATACTCAGGTAGGCTGTGGCGTTGACACCATGCTCAATTGGTACTGATGGACCCAAAGTGTGCCAAGAAAATCTCCCCCACACCATTACACCACCACCACCAGCCTGAACCGCTGATACAAGGCAGGATGATCCATGCTTTCATGTTGTTGAGGCCAAATTCTGAGCCGACCATCCGAATGTGGCAGCAGAAATGGAGACTCATCAGACCAGGCAACGTTTCTCCAATCTTCTCTTGTCCAGTTTTGGTGAGCCTGTGTGAATTGTAGCCTCAGTTTCCTGTTCTTAGCTGACAGGAGCGGCACCCGGTGTGGTCTTCTGCTGCTGTAGCTATCCGCCTCAAGGTTGGACGTGTTGTGTGTTCAGAGATGCTCTTCTGCAGACCTCGGTTGTAACGAGTGCTTATTTGAGTTACTGTTGCCTTTCTATCAGCTGGAACCAGTCTGGCCATTCTCCTCTGACCTCTGGCATCAACAAGGCATTTGCGCCCACAGAACTGCCGCTCACTGGAGATTTCCTCTTTGTCGGACCATTCTCTGTAAACCCTAGAGATGGTTGTGCGTGAAAATCCCAGTAGATCAGCAGTTTCTGAAATACTCAGAGCAGCCTGTCTGGCACCAACAACCATGCCACGTTCAAAGTCACTTAAATCCCCTTTCTTCCCCATTCTGATGCTCACTTTGACCTGCAGCAGATCGTCTTGACCATGTCTACATGCCTAAATGCAGTGAGCTGCTGCCATGTGATTGGCTGATTAGACATTTTGTTGATGAGCAGTTGGACAGGTGTACCTAATAAAGTGGCCGGTGAGTGTATATTATTTCAGCTTGAGGTAATAATTAGCAATGCAGTATTTACTCAAGTTTATACCAATACAGAATGTTTATTGTTTGTTTATTTTTTCTTTTAGGTGTGGTAAAAATATGGACAAGCTTTTACTTGAATAATAATGTTCAGTATTTACATTAGATATTTACAGTTAAACAGTAACGTGCTTTAGAAATAGTGTGTATTGTTGTCCAGCAGGTGTGTGTGTGTGTTTTATATTGGACTGAATGTGTTCATCCAGCTGTGTGTGTGTGTGTGTGTGTCTCCAGCAGTGTGTGTGTCTCCTGATGGCCGTGTCTCCGCAGCGGTGTGTGTTTCTGCAGTGTGAGTGTGTGGGGCAGCAGCTCATCAGTGTTCTCCAGGGGTTCAGACAGAGGAATCTCCTCCTGGATTTCAGTATTCATGTTCAGGATGAGACGCTGCTCTGCCACCGCTGTGTGCTCGCCGCCTGCAGCCACTTCTTCAGGTCAGCATTACTATTCATTCATTTTCCTTCAGCTTAGTCCTTTATTTATTAGGAGTCACCACCGCGGAATGAACCGCCAACTATTCCAGCATATGTTTTACACAGCAGATGCCCTTTCAGCTGCAACCCAGTATTGGGAAACACCCATACACACTCATTCACACACACTCATACAATACAGCCAGTTTAGTTGATCAATTCCCCTATAGCGCATGTGTTTGGACTGTGGGGGAAACCGGAGCACCCGGAGGAAACCCACACCAACACGGGGAGAACATGCAAACTCCACACAGAAACACCAACTGACCCAGCTGAGGCTCGAACCAGCGATCTTCTTGCTGTGAGGCCACAGTGCGACACCACTGAGCCACCGTGCTGCCTCAGCATTTTTATTATTACACCTGATGAGTCACATGATCCCTCAGATATCAGTCTGATATCAGGATCTGAGGATGGAGATGCTTTTATTATTTATCAGTGTTGAAAGCAGTTGAGCTGCTATATATCATTGTGGAAACTGAGATATATTTTATTTTTCGTAGCAGTGAATCTGTGATTGAATCTTTTTGTGAATCTGTGTTACTGAGTCTGTTTCTTTAATTCTGTGTGTGTCTGAATCTGTCATTTCTGAATCCGTGTTTTCTGCTTGTGTGTTCAGGGCGATGTTCGAGCTGGACATGCGCGAGTGTGTTGACGGCTCCGTGACCCTCAGTAATCTCTCCGCTCAGGCCGTTCACACGTTCCTGGATTTTGCGTATTCTGGTGAAATAGAAATCAGAGAAGACAACGTGGAGATGCTGTTTCAGATGGCCTCATTCCTGCAGGTCAGACTGAACAAACCAACTACAGACAGAGCATACGACAGAATTATCAAAGGGGTGGTCCACGGTGTGTTTTTAAGGCTTGATTATGTTATAAGATGCAGAGCAGTGTGTGTTCCTGCTTCACTTGTAGAAAATCAGGTTATTTGTACATATATCTATCTGATTATATACAGCTACTCAGCTAACATGAAAAAGACTGTAATATTACTTATTTCCTCTGAAACGCCTGCCCTTTAAACCAGGGGTTTTCAAACTGTGGGGCGCCAGGAGAGCAGGAGAGCAGGAGAGCGTGAGAATTTGAGGCGTGCACCAGTGGCGGTTCTAGGGGGAGGGGAGGGGAGGGGAGGGGGAGGGGGGGGGAGGTTTGAGGGGGTGAGCAGTGCCCCCGTGTCAATAAGCTTGGCCCCCCCCTCTGGCCCCCCTAAATTTCAATAATATCACACGGATTTTTGTGTCAAAAAGCCACGGAGAAGCGAGATCAGCCATCGGTGGCAGACTGCGGAGATATGACTGAGGCCAGTGTTGCCAGATGTAGCTGACTGACTCCAGCCCAAAAACTATCCAAAACCCGCCGAAATGCACATACATGCATGCAATCCAAGTCAAAACCGCCCAATCTGGCAACACTGACTGAAGCCTCTCTACGCTCTCGGTGTCGTGCGCACTCGCTCTCTCTGTCAGTGACGGTGCTGCGTGCATCAGTTCCCCGCATTCGTCAAAAGTTAACCCCCAAATTGACATAGGTAATCAAAAGATTCAGTCATGTTCATGTTGTGAAAAGCGATTTTACCACTTTTAATATAGGAAGTCCTCGGCTATGCAGAGGCTATAATTAATCAGAAATTGAGTGTACATAGTTTTACGTTGGGAAATGCAGTCTTGAATTTACAGTCGGCAAGTGCCGGAAAACTACGGAAGTCCTAATAGGCCATGCATTAAAATATTTTTTCTCTCTTGTTTTGTCGTGATCACGACTTAATTATCTTAATTATAATCTTAATCTTAACTTAATTATCTCGTGATCTCGACATAACAAAAACTTGTTATGTCGTGATCACAACTTATTTTTTTTGCTTTAATTTATTTATTTATGTATTAATTATTATTATTATTATTATTATTAGTAGTAGTAGTAGTAGTAGTAGTAGTATAGTAGTAGTATTAGTATTAATATCTGGCAAATGTCAGGACACCGGCCTTGCGAACAGGGAGAGAATAACTGCAGAGGCGCATTCGTGCAACACATTAAAGGCGTTCAGAACAGCCATAATATGAGAGCAAACGCTCGTGCTCCTGATTAATGTACATTCCTGATTATGATCATGTATATGATCATTATTTACAATAATTTGCATCAACTGTTATCATGTTAAAGCAACTCTATGGCGCATTTTTAAAGTTGTAAATAATTTGCGGAAAGGATCAAAACAAGAGCAGGATCTTCATCATTCTTCATCATTCAATTCATGCATGCAGCAACTTATTTTGCGGCATATAGAGTTGCCTTAAAATGGTAACAGTTGAGGGAATATTATTGTAAATAATGGTGTATAATCAAATACGTGAATATAATCATAAATGTACATTAATCATGAGCACGAGCGTTTGCTCTCATGTTATGTCTGTTCTGAACGCCTTTAATGTGTTGCACAAATGCGTGTCTGCAGTTGGGCTATTCTCTCCCTGTTCGCAGGGCCGGTGTACACTCTCTGGCCAGACATTTGCCAGATATTAATAAATAATAATAATAATAATAATAAATACATAAATAAATAAAAGCAAAAAAAAAAAAGTCGAGATCACGAGAAAACGAGTTGTTATGTCAAGATCACGAGATAATTAAGTCGTGATCACGACATAACAAGAGAGAAAAAATATTTTAATGCATGGCCTCTTAGGACTTCCGTAGAAAACAGATGTAACACAATGATTAAATGTAGTTTTCAGTCACGCTCATGTAAAGGTATAATATTCAACTCGTTTAGTTTTGCCTTCATTCATTTTTGATTTCAGTTGTGGCATCAAGCACGAGTCTTCAAACACAGGATTATTTACACAGGTTTTTAAACAATAGTTTAATTTCTAATAACTATGTTTTTATCTTTCCCATGGTGACAGTCAGTGCAGAATATTTGAGGTATTTTGCAAGATTTTGCAAGTTGTATTCAGACAAAGTCCCTTTAAGTATTCTGTAGTCTTTGATTCAGATTAAAGTGTAATTTAAAGACTTGTTACTAGGAAAGTTAGAATAATTAGTCAAGTTAATGTATAACTGGTTTGTTGTGTAGACAGTCAAAAAATATACAGTAAATATTTCTTAAGGAGGCTAATAATACTGACCTTAAAATAGTTTTTTTTAAAAAATTAAAAAACTGCTTTTATTCAAGAATAAACTAAAGAAATAAGACTTATTATGAATGCAGAATATTTTTTTGTTTGTTTTATAGGGAATACTGTCAAAATCTCCTTTGTTTGTTAAAGATCACTTGGAAAACATTATTTTAAGTTAACAGGAGGGCAAAAAAGTTGACTTCAACTGTGTCTGTTATCCTCTTAAGGCCCCACTGTGTTTTTTTACATGCATTTTTTATTTCTCTTTGCTATTTGGGCTTATTGGAACCTAATTAGAATAAAAATCTAACTATCATCTTTTGATATGTAGAGAATAATGATGTCCATATATGTGGACTCGTGGTCCAAATTTACATAAAACACTTTTTCCCGAATTTTCTTTTATGCATATTTAACATCAAAGCAAGTTCAAAAAAAAATTCTATCAGAGAGTTAAAACAACATTTTTTCCCATTTTGGGCAGTTAAAAATAGTGTTTGAGACATTTCATATGCTGCACAACAGTTGCAGGATGACACTGCATGTCTGAAACAAAATATAAAACATTCAAAGTATTTTAAATAGCCACTTAAGAGCTAAAAATGTGCTGTCCATGCATGTAGACACTCGGGCCCTAGGAGGTTATAGTTTACAGGTGCAAAAATGTGCCTTGATGCACTTGAATGTTAGAAATGTCTCATCCTGCTACAATACAAAATGAACATGGAAGATTATCTTGAGTTTAGGTTATTTAATTAGCTTGTTTATGAAGGCTGCAGAGTGATACATGAAAACAATGACTTTGAATAATTGTTTAAGTATTTTGTGATGTATGTTAAAGTGTGCCCCCTAAAAGTACAAGTGCCCCCCCCAGTTATTCTGGTCTAGAACCGCCACTGGCGTGCACTCGAGTAAATTATGATGACGTTTTTTATGCGTTCACTAGAGTGAATCAGATTAATGTTAGTTCCACATCTAACTATCAGGCAGATGTAGAGTTTATGCGTTCCAGTAAAGTATATGCAAATAAAATGGAGCGGGTGCTTTTTAAAATGAACGACGGTGAATGAAAATCAATCCGGTGAGCGTCTGACAAAACAGTGCCCTTCTGAATCAAATCAGCAGAATGCCCTCTGGATCTCTTACTTACTTTAAAGACACGACATGAAGACACACAGGCTACCTTTACATGGACATCAGTAATAGTTATTTGCCTTAATCTGAATAAGACAATAATATGATTAAGGTGTAACGTGAAGTGCTTTTTGAATGTTGCGTCACCAGGATATCCATCTTTCCTGCAGAGGCTCATGTCATTTCGGCTGTTTCATCTTTAATTTGTTTTTAATTTCACTCATGAATATTTCATTCATGCCCCCAGGACAACCTGGGTTATTAGACGCGAATGTTTAGTAAGGACTGGTGGAAGATGCTTTAATGGGATTTGATAGCGCACGCCAAATAGAAAGAAAACTTCCGCATTTGGTGATCAGTGTTGCCAGATGTAGCTGACTGATTCCAGCCCAAAAGCTATTCAAAATGTGCTGAAATGCACATTCAAAACTGCCCAATCTGGCAACACTGTTCGTGATGTGTGTGTGTGTGTGTGTGTGCAGGTCCTTTACTGACAGCCTCGTCTGTGCATCTTGTCACAAAATGCAGTGAAAAGTCCTACATGACGGTAATAGTTTGATCACGATGTTTACTTCAGTAATGCCACTAATATCTGCATACTCCACATGTCTTAAGTCCATTTCTGTTTAGTTCAGTTATGACTTTAGTCAGTTTAAGGTCATCATAAATCGCTGTTTACATGGTGACTCTTAATCAGAGTATTGTCTTAATGGTATTAAAATCATATTAAAGTATTGTTGCCCATGTATATGTACTCAATGTTCGGCTTAACCACACTGTCAGGCTCTGCCAACTTGGCTTTGTGAAGCAGCATTTTCTGTACCTACATCAAAAGCAAGTAGACTAAGGCTCACGCTTATTGACAGTGGAAGTTGATTTACGGTTAGCCGCGTCAGTAATCAAACCATAGAAACAGGCTCAGCCATCACACTGAATCAGGTAAGCTGTATATTTATGTTTCAATGTAATTAATGCAACACAATTTGAACGCAGCAAGTAATATGTGAATGATGTTTGCACATGGATTATAAATTTGGCTTGGGGAGGGGGGGGCGCGAGTGAAATTGGACAAACTTGGGGGGCGTGCGTCCTATAAGTTTGAAAACCCCTGCTCTAGAGGCTCTGATTGGTCAGCTAACATAATGTGCTGTGATTCGTGGATCAGCTTCGAGTCACCATGTCACACCCTTTTTCACAAACGTATATAGCAGCTCAACTGTTTTCAACACTGATCAGGGCTCGAAATTAACCTTTATTCTTGGTAGCACCGGTGCTCCTAACTTCAAAAATTTAGGCCAACCAGACAAAATTTAGTCGCACCCACCAAAAACTATGAGCACCGTTACTACACGCTTTATATTACAGGTTTTCCGTGGGGTCTTAAAAATTTTAGAAATATTAAAAATTGAAATTTAAGGCCTTAAAAAGTCTTACATTGGCTGTTGTAGGTCTTAAATATTTGTGCACAGGTCTTATTTTTCCGATGTTCATGTAACGCTACATCTAATGCTCATTTAAATTCTTTGTTGTTGTTGCTTGGTTTTTGTGGTGTTGTAGTTCTTTATTTCACTAGTCCAAATGTAGTTTGCGGTATTAAAACTACAAATGAGACCAACATGCAATAGCCAATCAGCTTTCTGTTTTGAACTCGCGGGGCGAATGTGACGTCATCGCTGTGTTTGCGGATGTTCGCTTTAGGTGCGCACGACATGATTTCAGCTGGCCGAGCTCACGTAATGTTTTAAGACTCGGGTGAACAGTTCACGCAGCGCCGCATTTAATTTGAGTTGAATTTGAATCACTTTGAAGAGATTTTGTCTGAAACAGGTACGACTGTACAGACATCTTTATGATCCGTCCATGCGTGATCATCATAGAGATAACCAGATGAACAATAATTCTTGGCTAGAAATTGCAACAGCAGTGGGAAAGGAGGAAAGTTTTTGTTAAAAGTTTAGAAAAACCTGAGGTATAAGTGTGTTAAAATCAAAAAGAGAGGCCAGGATATTACAGGATATGTTTTTCCACCAGTCACAGGTTTTACACTGATGTTGAAACAATTTAATAGTTACAAACTAAAATTAAGTAAATTATTTCTTTAATTACAGTTGAAGTCAGAATTATTCGCCCCCCTTTGAAATTTTTTTTCATTTTTAAATATTTCCCAAATGATGTTTAACAGATCAAGGAAATGTTCACAGTATGTCTGATAATATTTTTTCTTCTGGAGAAAGTCTTATTTGTTTTATTTCGGCTAAAATAAAAGCAGTTTTTTCAACACCATTTTAAGGTCAATATTATTAGCCCCCTTAAGCTATATATTGTTTTTTGATAGTCTACAGAACAAACCATCATTATACATTATGTTAGCTGACCAACTTGCCTAATTCCCCTAACCTGCCTAGTTACCCTAATTAACCTAGTGAAGCCTTTAAATGTCACTTTAAGCTGTATAGAAGTGTCTTAAAGAATATCTAGTCTAATATTATTTACTGTCATCATGACAAAGAGAAAATAAATCAGTTATTAGAGATGAGTTATTAAAACTATTATGATTAGAAATGTGTTGAAGAAATCTGCTCTCTGTTAAACAGAAATTGGGGAAAAAATAAACAGGGGGGCTAATAATCTGACTTCAACTGTGTGTGTGTATATATATATATAATTAAACCATATCAACCAAAATAACTGTAAGCAGAAGAAAGCAGGTGATAAACATAGTGTGTGACAATGAATGATGGATGATCACGCACACATGTTAATGTTAGGCCTATTAATAATCTGATCAAATAATGGTTAAAGCGAAAGCAACCGGTGCTGCTTACAAAAAAGACAAATCTGGAGCTCTTGAAAGCAGCAAGACTGTGGGTGCATGAGCATCACGTTTTGTCTAGTCTATTTGAAAGAGAACTGATCACACCAGTTGCATTTCTAGGCACAGTTGCTTCACGCAAGGAAACTTGACGTTTCGACTGTTTAAACCAGGGGTGTCCAAACTCCGTCCTGGAGGGCCGGTGTCCTGCATAGTTTAGCTCCAACTTCCTTCAACACACCTGCCTGGAACTATCTAGTATACCTAGAAAGAGCTTGATTAGCTGCTTCAGGTGTGTTTAATTGGGGTTGGAACAAAAATATGCAGGACACCGGCCCTCCAGGACAGAGTTTGGACACCCCTAGTTTAAACAGTCGCGCGCATCACGCATCAGCTGTTGGCGCGAGTGATCATCCTCTCATTAGGTATTCACCTGCTTTCTTTTGCTTGCGCGAACACTATTTTTGTCAGTCGTGCTGCTTCTCGATTCTAAGATCGCATTTGCATGCATGTTGGGCCTTCTTTATTGTCGAATCTTGCTTTTAAGAAAACTAGAATTTAACAATGATTTCCAACCAGCCAAAGTGGCTAGTGGAGGTGTCTGTCTAACCCGCCACAGCTGAAATCTACCCGCATTTGGCAGGTTGGCAGGTGTTAATGTAAAGCCCTGATTATAATCATGCACAATAACATCATTTTTAGTCTCATTAATGATTCACTAACTCGGGCATCACGATGGCGCAGTGGGTAGCACGATTGCGTCACAGCAAGAAGGTCGCTGGTTTGAGCCTCGACTAGGTCAGCTGGTGTTTCTGTGTGGAGTTTGCATGTTCTCCCCGTGTTGGTGTGGGTTTCCTCCGGGTGCTCCAGTTTCCCCCACAGTCCAAACACATGCGCTATAGGAGAATTGATCAACTAAATTGGCCGTAGTGTATGAGTGTGAGTGTGAATGAGTGTTGAATGGGTTGCAGCTGGAAGGGCATCCGCTGCATAAAACATATGCTGGATAAGTTGGCGGTTCATTCCCCTGTGGCTACCCCAGATTAATAAACTTAATAAAGACTAAGCCGAAAAGAAAATGAATGAATGATTCACTAACTCACTTTATTTCATTACTAGATGTATCATGTTTGAAGGACTATTCAGTGACAGATTTTGATGGTTGTTTGTCGCCATCTATTGGTTGATCAATGTAATGGCTAGAGTTTTCGTTTTGAGCGTCAAACTATAGACATCATTCATTCATTTTCCTTCAGCTTAGTCTCTTTATTAATCTGGGGTCGCCACAGCGGAATGAAGCGCCAAATTATCCAGCATATGTTTTACGCAGCGGATGCCCTTCCAGCTGCAACCCATCACTGGGAAACACCCATACACACTCATTCACACACACATACACTGCGGACAATGTAGTTTGGACTGTGGGGGAAACCGGAGCGCCCGGAGAAAAACCACGCCAACACTGGGAGAACATGCAAAACTCCACACAGAAACACCAACTGACCCAGCTGGGGCTCGAACCCACGACCTTCTTGCTGTGAGGCGATTGTGCTACCCACTGCGCCACCGTGCCGCCCAAACTAAAGAAATCAATAGAATAAAACATACTGACCTTAGTTTTCGCGGGCAGCCATTGGAATGTTTTAAGCCCGACACTGATGTCTAGACATTATAAACAGCTCGTTCTGCTGCTTGATGGTGCAAACTGATGTTTCTGATTATATTATTCTGCTAGTTTGAGCGTTTATTATTCCTAGTCATTTCTCCCATAGGAAACTGAATCGGAAGTTCTGAGACAATCACAAAAGCGAGCGCACTTCCGCATCGCAGAATAAGCTCAATAACACAATATTTATTGTGAAACGAGTCCATCCTTTAATTGTGTCCCCATCTATTCTCGCAGGTGGACTTCCTGTTGCGCTCCTGCAGTGACTTCCTGCTGGAGTCTCTGGATGTGTCCAACTGTCTGCATCTGCTGGCGCTGGCGGAGGGATACGGTTCGACACAGCTGCTGCGCGGTGCCACCGACTACATCACGCAGAACTTCCAGACGGTATCCCGCAGCGCGGAGTTCCTGGAGCTGCCGGCGCCGGTTCTGGAACGCGTCCTGCTGTCTGATGAGCTCCGCGTTCCTGATGAAGAAACCGTCCTGCAGGCGCTGCTCTGCTGGGTGAAGCATGACCCATCGACGCGCACTAGCCTGATGCAGCAGCTGCTAGCATGCGTCAGACTGCATCACATTCCCACCGCCACGCTGGAGGATGCTGCACAGAGCGACATGCTAACTGACGAATGCAGGAACATGCTAACACATGCGCTAACACAAACACAGCAGTTCAGCGGATTATTCACCGACGCTCGCGTGTCAACGACGTCCACGTATATATTCGTCCACAAAACTGAAGAAAGCATTCGTTACGCGTTCTGCTATGAGATTGCGTCAGACCGCTGGACGGCGCTTCCAGAGGACGCCATGCGGATTTTAGAGTTACCCGGATCAGTCTTAACTAGCTTTGCGGAGAAACTCTTCATAACGGGTGGATGTCACAGCGAATGTCCGAGACCTATTCGCACGCACATTTCATCGCCTCATCACGAAGCTACGGACGAATTTTGGTGCTACTGTCCGATTGCGCACAGCTTTACGCCAGCGATGCGAATGCGCCACACTCGTACCATGCACACATGCGTCGTCACTCTCCAACGCATGTACGTAATCGGAGGAAAGCCGCGCGGCTCACGGGATGTTCCTAGCATTCTGGATGTGGAGTATTTCGACCCTTTGATGCGCGAGTGGATTTCCGTTAGCCCTCTTCCTAAAGGAATATATTTTCCGGAAGCAAGTGCGTGTGGAAACGTTATTTACGCTCTCGGATCTGAGGTGGAGATTTCTGATGCGTTTAATCCGTTGTTGGATTGTTTTTTTCGTTATGATGCAGTTGCGGATCAGTGGAGCCACCTAGTGGCGGAATTTGGTCAATTCTTCCACGCAAGGCTTGTGCAGTCGGTGTGCGTTAATGAAACGTTGTACCTCTGCGATTTATCCAGCTACAAGGTGTACAGCTTCTGTGCGGATGCGGGCGTGTGGAGGGGTGAGGGCTCGTTCGAGTGTGCGGGGTTTAACGCGGCTGCAGTCGGCGTCCGGGGGAAGATCTTTATTCTGGGTGGAGATTATTCTCCTGACGAGATCTCGGATGAGGTGCAGGTTTATGATAGCAGTCGCTCCGAATGGCAGGAGGTTTCACCGATGCCACGAGCTCTGACTGAGTTTCACTGTCAGGTGCTTAACTTCAGTCGCTATCGAGACCCCTGGCGGACTGATTCAGGCGAACACTTATCAGCCACAGGGGGCGCTGAAGAGTAAATGCCCATTCCCACAAAGAATGATAACGATAAATAAATGTATTAGGGGAGTGAACTTGCACTGGACATACACTGGTTACAATCATGTCATCGATTCGATATCACAGTGCACTGACGATGCTTTTTCATACACAATTTGTAATTTATAATAATGCACAAGAATACAATTCTGTCTTTTAATTAGTGCTCGGCAAACATTAATCACAATTAATCACATCCAAAATAAATCTTTTTTTTGACAAATTAAATGTACGTACCGTGTATATTTACGTACTGTATGTACAGGGAGTGCAGAATTATTAGGCAAGTTGTATTTTTGAGGATTAATTTTATTATTGAACAACAGCCATGTTCTCAATGAACCCAAAAAACTCATTAATATCAAAGCTGAATATTTGTGGAAGTAGTTTTTAGTTTGTTTTTAGTTTGAGCTATTTTAGGAGGATATCTGTGTGTGCAGGTGACTATTACTGTGCAGAATTATTAGGCAACTTAACAAAAAACAAATATATCCCCATTTCAATGATTTATTTTCACCAGTGAAACCAATATAACATCTCAACATTCACAAATATACATTTCTGACATTCAAAAACAAAACAAAAACAAATCAGTGACCAATATAGCCACCTTTCTTTGCAAGGACACTCAAAAGCCTGCCATCCATGGATTCTGTCAGTGTTTTGATCTGTTCACCATCAACATTGCGTGCAGCAGCAACCACAGCCTCCCAGACACTGTTCAGAGAGGTGGACTGTTTTCCCTCCTTGTAAATCTCACATTTGATGATGGACCACAGGTTCTCTATGGGGTTCAGCTCAGGTGAACAAGGAGGCCATGTCATTAGCTTTTCTTCTTTTAGACCCTTTCTTGCCAGCCACGATGTGGAGTACTTGGACGCGTGTGATGGAGCATTGTCCTGCATGAAAATCATGTTTTTCTTGAAGGATGCAGACTTCTTCCTGTACCACTGCTTGAAGGTGTCTTCCAGAAACTGGCAGTAGGACTGGGAGTTGAGCTTGACTCCATCCTCAACCCGAAAAGGCCCCACAAGCTCATCTTTGATGATACCAGCCCAAACCAGTACTCCACCTCCACCTTGCTGGCGTCTGAGTCGGACTGGAGCTCTCTGCCCTTTACCGATCCAGCCACGGGCCCATCAAGACTCACTCTCATTTCATCAGTCCAGAAAACCTTAGAAAAATCAGTCTTGAGATATTTCTTGGCCCAGTCTTGACGTTTCAGCTTGTGTGTCTTGTTCAGTGGTGGTGGTTTTTCAGCCTTTCTTACCTTGGCCATGTCTCTGAGTATTGCACACCTTGTGCTTTTGGGCACTCCAGTGATGTTGCAGCTCTGAAATATGGCAAAACTGGTGGCAAGTGGCATCTTGGCAGCTGCACGCTTGACTTTTCTCAGTTCATGGGCAGTTATTTTGTGCCTTGGTTTTTCCACACTCTTCTTTTGACCCTGTTGACTATTTTGAATGAAACGCTTGATTGTTGGATGATCACGCTTCAGAAGCTTGGCAATTTTAAGAGTGCTGCATCCCTCTGCAAGATATCTCACTATTTTTGACTTTTCGGAGCCTGTCAAGTCCTTCTTTTGACCCATTTTGCCAAAGGAAAGGAAGTTGCCTAATAATTCTGCACACCTGATATAGGGTGTTGATGTCATTAGACCACACCCCTTCTCATTACAGAGATGCACATCACCTAATATGCTTAATTGGTAGTAGGCTTTCCAGCCTATACAGCTTGGAGTAAGACAACATGCATAAAGAGGATGATGTGCTCAAAATACTCATTTGCCTAATAATTCTGCACTGCCTGTATATACAGTTGAAGACAGAATTATTCGCCCCCTTTTAATTTTTTTTTCTTTTCTAAATATTTCCCAAATGATGTTTAACAGAGCAAGGAAATTTTCACAGTATGTCTGATAATATTTTTTCTTCTGGAGAAAGTCTTATTTGTTTTATTTCGGCTTGAATAAAAGCAGTTTTTAATTTTTTAAAAGCCATTTTAAGGTCAATATTATTAGCCCCTTTAAGCTATATTTTTACTTTTACTTTTAAGATAAGCAGTCAGATATATGAACTGCACCTTTAATATTTCCTGCTCAAAGAAAACAGGCTTATTCTATGTATCAAACTAAATTCAAGAACAGACCCAGAAGACGACAGTAGCATTTATAGCTAATACACAAATGTAAAAAATAATCCCTCTTGCTTTTTGAACACTGTCGAGTTAGTTCTTAAACACCTGTGATTGGTCATTGTGTTCACATGCACAACAGAACAGGCTGTGATTGGCTGTAATGGTCAGCGCTGTTCATTGAGCAGTGACGTGGGCACTATAGAACAGCCACGTCAATGCGTTTGGAGAAAACTCGTTCTTGCCGCCCTCACCATAGTAAGCTACCACAACATTTTACATAAGAGATATTACTGACACTAAACTGATACTAAATCATCTGCATCTGCATCAAAAATTATTTTGACACCCCTAATAAATATAACAATAAATATATTTGCATCCACACTGACGAATGATGACAATCCGTTTATATGCTTTTCATTCAGCATTAACCCTGTGTGACCAGCAGGTATTCTCTGCTAGCGCATCTGACCAGTGAATCCAGCTCTTGTAATTCATCTTAATCAGACCATGAATTTAGCAATTATAGTCAGTGCAGTGGAATAAAAACAAAACAGATCCTCTGTGTCTTTATCGTTGTAGTTGCGGTGTGAACCATAATATGTCACGGTTGTAGATGCATGCGCTCTTTCTGTCATGTTGTCACGTGGGATTGTTTAGCATTCTTCCACCTGCTTCTGTTGTGTTAAGAATTCCGTAATCAACGTGAGACTTGCTGGATCCATGTCATTGGTCAGTTCGTTCTGTTACGTGCAGGAATTAACACACAAGTCAGATGGATCCAAATGCAAGTGATATTTAATATAAAGTCAAAATCTCAACGTGCAAACACATTTAAAGTGTCCAGCGTCGGGGTAGGGAAGTAGCAGAATCAGGAGACAAACAAGAGTCCAAAAACACACCAGATCAACGAAGGTCCTGACAAGACACAGAGAAATCATGAACAAGAGTAACGAACTAACAAATGAAGCACTGAACTATCTCTTCTTAAATAGGTGGAGCTGAGTACAAACAGCTGGGCTGCCGACAGAACAGCTGATTAGTTAGAGAGTCACATGATCACAACACACAACAGAAGCACATGGAAGAATGCAAAACAATCCCACGTGACAGCATGACAGAAAGAGCGCATGCATCTACAACCGTGACATAATATAACTGTGAGCGATCTCAAGAACGATATATTCATCAATATCTTTCTGCTTTGTGTGAACGGGCCTTTACTGAAGTGAAACGGTAAAAAAACAATTAAGTTATTCACTGACGCTGGAAATCTGTCTTAATGTGTGTTCTGAAGATAATAAAAGTAATAAATAAAAGTATTTTGTGTTTGAAACGACAAAATGATGAGAGAATGGATTTTTTGGGTTGAACGAACTCTACGATTACATGTAGTCACTTAGCAGACGCTTGTGTCCAAAGTGACTTACAATTGAGTCATTCGGCGATTCAACTAGAAGAGGGAATACACACAACACGAGTGCTGATCATGCAGAGGAACTGTTGGTGCTCAGAGAATTATTAGCTAGAGTAAGGGGGAGTATGCAGGTGGTTTGTCAAGCCCACTCACCTGTGTGAGGCACCCTTCATAAATACAGTGGGGCTTTGTTTTTGTTTTTGAGTGATTGTAAGAGCTTGTTGGATGCAAATGTGCAAAACTGGTGCAAGTGTTGGTAAAAGTCTCTGAGAGATTAAAAAGTGTGTTTTACTAAAGGTGGTTTGTCAAGCCCACTCACCTGTGTGAGGCACAATCAGAAATGCAGTAGTTTTTCGAGTGATTATAAGAACGTGTGTTTGCAAAACTGCTGCAAGTGTCAGACAGATGAAAGTGTGCTTTCTGCAGGTGGTTTGTCAAGCCCACTCTCCTGTGTGATGCACACTCGGAATTAATAATGGGTTTTTTTTGGGGGGTTGGCATGTAGTGAGGTGGGGGAGAGAAGATTTAGTTCACTGTGGTTCAGGTGATTTCAGAAGAGTTGTCTTTTTGGGTTTTAGTTGTGGTGTGAAGGATACCAGTGAATCTGCAGTCCGTGTGGGAATGGGAAGATCATTCCACCAGTGAGGAACAGTGACTGAAAAGGTTCTGGAAAGTGATTTATAGCCTCTCTGCAATGGAGAGGGTGCTCACTTAGGGTGCTTTCACACTACCACACCCTGGTTTATTTGACGTCAGAGTTCAGTACATGTAGCTAGTGTGAACGTGTCTTCTGAACTCGAGTGCGCACATACCTGAGTCCACCTGAAAGTGGTCTGGGGTACGGTTCATGCAAACTCTTCTGATATGAATGTAATCGTACCAAATAATGGAAGTGAACTGCCAACAGTACAACAAACTATTGCTTTCATATCGTTCATTCATGTGTTTGTGTGTGTGTGTGTCTGTGTGTGTCATGTACTGTACCTTGGTGACAAGCGGGACTGAGCCAGGTCAAGCACAGTGATAATGTCTGCTTGTCACCTCTGAAAACAGCTCCTGCAGACACTGTGTGATGTTCTGAACGTTTATAATATGTTTGTGGCAGATGGACGCGAGTCGATTTCTGTTCGTCCAAAACCAAAAGATTCAGTAAAAGCAGAACAGCCGCGATGTGTGTTTGTCTTTTCATTTTGGTGCTTTGATTTCGTGACTGTCACCTGGCAACAGCCTTACACAGAACAGCAGCTCGATGACGCAAGTGTACCGGGGTTCAGAAGGAAACAAGACAGTGTGAACACAAACCAGCCGAGAAGGTGGCAAGGGGGGGACAATCAAACTTGGGTACAATTCAGGCTATTGAGCCAAGTGTGAAAGCACCCTTACTAAAGTAGACCTTCACTCTTTAATTGTGTTGATCAGATGAGCAGTGAGTTGTGATCTTTATCAGGCATTTCTGATTGAAATTCAGCATTGTTTGGATGTTTATTTGTGTACTTGCATGCCGTAAAACACAAACACATGCCGGTGCATTGCCAAAGAGTTTATTGAAGCAAATAAATCTGTCCTAAATCAGCACATCTGCACTCTTTTGTCTGGCAGTGTTTGACCATCAGATCATAATGACAATAATCCATGAGCACAAACTGTTGTGTCATTTGAAGGATCGTCTGGACTGTGAGCTCCTGCAAGATCGTCCCCACAGATGAAGATGATGATGAAGATGATGAAGGCTCTTCTCTCCTCATGAGTCCTGATACTGTTTGACCAGTAACCACATCAGCAGAACGGTGATCAGAACAATCATGAAGTTCAGGAAGAGCTCCTGTGTGGATCGGTCCATCATGCAGACACACAGCAGCTGGAGAACTGGAGCACGAGATCAACCTTGAGGTTACACACACACACGCACACACACACAGAGAGAGATGGAAAAATAGACCAGTATGTTGGTCATTAGGAAATTAAGCCGGTCATCTGTCTGTTCAAGGCTTGAGTTTCAAACACAATTCCATCATCAGGGTAACTATTGTCACACACTCATGAGAAAATAATAGTCATTTATAGTAAATACTATTGTGTTATTAGAATATATTAGTCAAGTCTATTATATTGTCTATATTATAGTACTGTATCGACAATACTTTGGTAATTAATTCTTCAGCATACTGTAGTATTAACTATAATGAAACTGTAATAAATACTGTAGTATACTTTAGTTTTTACTACAGTAAACTGTGCTATATTGTAGTGTAGTATACTCTATAGTTGTAGATGACTACAGTATTGATCATTTGTTTACATTACTATAGCTGTTGTGTTACCATAGCAACTAAAGAATCATGACAACAGATCAATCACTGTAGTTGTCATGTTACCATAGCAACTGTAGAATCACCACAACAGATCAATTACTGTGGTTGTTGTGTTACCATAGCGACTGTAGAATCACCACAACAGATCAATTACTATAGTTGTTGTGTTACCATAGCAACTGTAGAATCACCACAACAAATCAATTACTATAGTTGTTGTGTTTCCATAGCAACTGTAGAATCACCACAACAGAATTATTACTATAGTTGTTGTGTTTCCATGGCAACTGTAGAATCACCACAACAGATTCATTACTATAGTTGTTTCCATAGCAACTGTAGAATCACCACAACAGATTCATTACTATAGTTGTTTCCATAGCAACTGTAGAATCACCACAACAGATTCATTACTATAGTTGTTTCCATAGCAACTGTAGAATCACCACAACAGATTCATTACTATAGTTGTTGTGTTACCATTGCAACTGTTGAATCTCCACAAGTACTATACTATACTGTTTACTATACTATAGTTCAAAAACTATAGTAGTTATTATAGTATTTATAAATTTGGGAGTTCTTTCCATTTAAACTCATCCCCAAATTACTTCAATACTAAATCAAACTAAAGACACTAGTTCATAAAAAGCATTCTAATCACACGTTTGACCAAAACAAAATGGTTTTTTTTGTGTGATGTGATGTATTGATTCGTTCAGGTGAGTCGTCGGAAATCTCAAGATGCATTTAAATGCTCAAAGCACTGAATGAATCTTTCTGCAGGTGATTTAGTGAGTTGCTGCGGTAAATGGTGTGGATCTTCTTACCTGCTCTGTGTCGTCTCTGTGTGTTTCAGATGATTTAAAGTCTCTGTGTGCTTTTTCCACATCTCTGGGCTCTTAAAGCAGTGGTACTGGACTGGAGCGAGCGGATTGGACCAGCGGATGGTGATGTCACAGGTGTTTAACATCAGCTGCTGGGTTTATTGAGGGATTGACTGAGATATGAGAGTCTCTGTGGATCAGGGTTATTCTGTGTCTCTATTGTCTACTGGTGGAAATAAATGGAGAGTAGTGGATTATGTCATCTGGATTACAAAATCAAGTATTTGTAATCACTGTAAACTACATGGTAACAATGCTGGGTTCCACACGATTTGTGTTGGGACAACATGAAGGTATGAAGTTAGCTTATTAGTTATTACAAATTTACTGGATTGAACATTGAACAAGTTGTCCTCCAAAAAACTGAAATATAAGTAACTAATTTATAGTAATAGACCATTTCAATGTGGTCTTGTCACTGGCCCATGAACATTTCCTGCTTGTTATCAAACTATTTCATAACTGTAACAAGAGGCAATTCAATCATAACTTGATGTTGAAACAGCTATCATAACATTATTTATCAATATGTGACTCTTTTTGGATTCTCGGAAGCTATAGAAATTAAAAATGTAAAACAGGAAATATGTTGAGACCATTGTTTTTGTTTACATCCCACAAAATGCTCTATATGAGAACTCTGGGACCAGTTGAACTTTTTAAAAACATCTAAAGACACATCTTTTTGGCCAAGCTTTTAATTAACAGTATGGTGAGCTGGTTTTACATTTGTGTTTACATAAATGTTATCCAAAAGAAGTAAGATTATATTAGCATAAATGTGTAATAAATGTAATTCAAAAGTAGTAAAATCAGATTAACATAAATGTAATCTAAATGTAATCCAAAAGTAGTCAGATTACATTAAAAAAGGTGTAATAAAAATAATGTAAAAATAATCCAAATGTAGTCAGATTACATTAGCATACATGTAATAAAAGTAATCTAAATGTAATCCAAAAGTAGTGAGAATACATTACAATGAATGTGTAAACAAGTCATCCAAAAGTAGTGAGATTACATAACCATAAATGTGTAATGAAAGTAATCTAAATGTAATCCAAAAGTAGTCAGATTATGTTAACATAAATGTGTAATAAAGGTAATCCAAAAGTAGAGAGATTACATTACAATAATTGTGTATTAAAAGTAACCTAAATGTAATCGGAAAGTGGTAAGATTACATTAACATAATTGTGTATTAAAAGTAAACTAAATGTTATCCAAAAATAGTAAGATTATGTTATCAAAAATGGGTATTACATGTAATCCAAAAGGAGTAAAATCAGAATAACATAAATGTAATCTAAATGTAATCCCGAAGTGGTCAAATTACATTAAAATAAATGTGTAATAAAAGTAATGTAAAAATAATCTAAATGTAGTCAGATTACTTAAGCATACATGTAATAAAAGTAATCTAAAAGTCATCCAAAAGTAGTGAGATTAGATTACCATAAATGTGTAATGAAAGTAATCTAAATGTAATCCAAAAGTAGTCAGATTATGTTAACATAAATGTGTAATAAATGTACTCCAAATGTAGTCAGATTACATTTCCATAAATATGTAATAAAAGTAATCTAAATGTAGTGCAAAAGTAGTGAGATTACGTTAGCATAAATGTAATCCAAAAGTAGTCAGATTACATAACCATAAATGTGTAATGAAAGTAATCTAAATGTAATCCAAAAGTAGTCAGAATATATTAACATAAATGTGTGATAAATGTACTCCAAATGTAGTCAGATTATATTACCATAATAGTGTAATAAAGGTAATCCAAAAGTAGAGAGATTACATTACAATAATTGTGTATTAAAAGTAACCTAAATGTAATCGAAAAGTGGTAAGATTACATTAACATAATTGTGTATTAAAAGTAAACTAAATGTTATCCAAAAATAGTAAGATTATGTTATCAAAAATGGGTATTACATGTAATCCAAAAGTAGTAAAATCAGAATAACATAAATGTAATCTAAATGTAATCCCGAAGTGGTCAAATTACATTAAAATAAATGTGTAATAAAAGTAATGTAAAAGAATCTAAATGTAGTCAGATTACTTTAGCATACATGTAATAAAAGTAATCTAAATGTAATCCAAAAGTGGTAAAATTAGATTACCATAATAGTGTAATAAAAGTAATCTAAAAGTCATCCATAAGTAGTGAGATTAGATTACCATAAATGTGTAATGAAAGTAATCTAAATGTAATCCAAAAGTAGTCAGATTATATTAACATAAATGTGTAATAAATGTACTCCAAATGTAGTCAGATTACATTTCCATAAATATGTAATAAAAGTAATCTAAATGTAGTGCAAAAGTAGTGAGATTACGTTAGCATAAATGTAATCCAAAAGTAGTCAGATTACATTAAAATAAATGTGCAATAAAAGTAATGTAAATGTAAACAAATGTAGTCAGATTACGTTAGCATAAATATATAATAAAAGTAATCTAAAAGTAATCCAAAAGTAGTGAGAATACATTGCCATAATTGTGTAATAAAAGTAATCCAAAAGTAGTCAGATTACCATAAATGTGCAATCTAACAGATTACATTACCGACTAAAAATTTTGCCATGTAATTAGTAAACGGATTACATTTGGTAAGTAATCCACCAATTTGACTCCAGATCAGCTGAAACATGCGACAGATCTGGATGTTTCTCCTCTTGTTTACCCGTCGGTGTCCTGAATTAACTCATAAATCATAAATCAGTAAAGCTCTGGCTCTGGAGTTATGTTTCTGTGCTCATAGGATGGCTATATCATGGCAACAGCAGTTCATTGTTAACAGAGCAGCTGTGAAATCCAGCAGCTGGTGAATCAGGTCAGACGGATCACATTACTGGAGAAATAACCACACACACACACACACACACACACACACACACTTCTGACCATTTAAACATTGATTGTATAGTTGTGCTAATATCCTAGTGGTTAGTTAGTGTGTCGGCATTAGCATTAAAGGTGCTCGCGGTGATCCGAGTTCAAGTCCCGGCTCCATTTCTGCCTCTGTTTTACTAACCATGACTATATACATATAAACAAACGAGACATGAGGCTTTACAATGAAAGATTCTTTGAATTGGAAAAAAACGGCAAAAACAAAACATCATTTTTCAATGTATTTCTCAATTTTGAGATTATTCATAAAACATTCTTTTATTTTAAGCCTAGTAGAAAGAAAACATCCAAAATACACTTAATTTTGATTTATTATTAGTATTATTTTTTTATTGTAATGATTTTTATTAATAATAATTTTTTATATATTTTTTGCAATTAATTATTATTTATTTGTTTTTATTTTTAGGGTGGGCTTAGTCATATTTGTTTAATTATGCAATTAAAAATGTATAAAAGAAAAGGACAACCCTTTGCAATAAGCTTTGACTCTAATATATATGAGAAAAAATTCCTTCATTCATTCTTTTTTTAGCTTAGTCCCTTTATTAATCAGGGGTAGCCACAGCGGAATGAACTGCCAACTATTTCAGCATATGTTTTATGCAGCGGATGCCCTTCCAGCTGCAACCCAGTACTGGGAAACACCCATACACACCCATTCACTCACATACACTATGGGCAATTTAGTTAATCAGTTCCCCTATAGCGCATGTGTTTGGACTGTGGGGAAAACCGGAGCACCTGAAGGAAACTTACACCAACATGGGGAGAACATGCAAACTCCACACAGAAACACCAACTGACCCAGCCGAGACTCGAACCAGCGACCTTCTTGCTGTGAGGCGATCGTGCTACCCACTGCGCCACCCAAAATGTAAACAATAATTTTAAATGTTACTTGTTTGTGCTTGAAATGTGTGCAAATTCACACAAACTACATTTCAGATGACTTGAAATGCAAAGTAAAGTAACTAATATGCTATTCATAATGTAAAGCTGATTGCTTCTGTGGATTTTCTCACAATAAATGAAAAACTTAAGTAGAATGTAATGACATAACCCTTTCCTAATGAATAACCACTTCCCAGGATTCTTCAAAATATCTTCTTTTGTGTTCAACAGAAGACAGAAACTCTTGGGAAACAGTGAAGGGAGAGTAAATGGTGAGTAAATGTTGATTTTTGTGTGAACTGCCCCTGTAAATGAGCCTCCAGCGTGTGATGAAATATGTCTATAAAAAGCTGCCGCTGCGGAGTGGAGCTGCTGACAGGCTTTAAGCAGATCTGCAGTTTCAGGATTGTGTTTGTGTGTTAAATATAGTCACCGAAAGTTCAAGGTGAGAGAGAGAGAGAGCTTTTGTTTGTGGTCAGTGTGTTTACTGCACTCTAAAGAAAATGCTGGGTTGTTTTAACACAACGTTGGGTCAAATACGGACAAACACATTATTGGGTTCATTCATTCTTTCATTTTCCTTCGGCTTATTCACTAATTCATCAGGGGCTGCCACAGCGGAATGAACCACCAACTGTTTTACACAGCGGATGCCCTTCCAGCCACAACCCAATACTGGAAAACACCCATACACACTCATTCTTACACACACTCATACACTACGGCCAGTTTAGTTGATCAATTCCCCTATAGCACATGTGTTTGGACTGTGGGGGAAACCGGAGCACCCGGAGGAAACCCACACCAACACGGGGAGAACATGCAAACTCCACACAGAAACACCAACTGACCCAGCCGAGGCTCGAAGCAGTGACCTTCTTGCTATGAGGCCACAGTGCTAACCACTAAGCCACCGTGTCGCCCCTTCATTTTTTTTATTAAATTTAAATGACACTTTTTAACTCAACAGTTGTGTTTATTTGACCCAACATTGGGTTAAAAACTGAATTTTTTAGAGTGTACTGAGATTTACTGCATTTCTCTGTATAGGAGCTGGTATATGAGTGGTAATTGATGAGGGTTTTACACACACACACACACACACACACACACACACACACACACACACACACACAAACACACACTGTTATAAATATCTGTAGTGATCAGTTTCTTCAGTATTTTGTGTGTTTTGTGTTTATTAGCCGTGGTGAACTGCATTATGGGATGTTGATCTCTGCTCTGTCCACTTCTGATGGTGTAAATTCAACTCTACAGTTTAACAAAGTGACTTTTACTGACATTTTAGTAGCTTAAAATAATATAAGGAATAATATCTAGAGGAATAAGTGTGTAAAATAGCATAAAATGTGCTGCAGTGTATTACAAGGTTTCTGTAGCGTATTTCACATGTGCAGAAAACACATTCACAAACAAGAATACTCATCAGCCAATCAGAATTGAGAATTCAGCAGCACTGGGGTAGCTAATTTAAATTTAAATATGGCCTAAATGTTACATTAATGAATATGTCGGATGCTTTTATTCAGAGCAATATTCATATTCATGTCCTGAAAATCAAACCATAATAACCCTGAATCTGTGGAGGTTTGCCTTCAGTCACAGATGTTCAATGTCTCCATCTAGTGGCCTCATGTGGAACAGATTAAAAATACAAAAGAAGATAATCACAGATGTTTTCTGCTTTACACTTCATTTTAAAATGTGCACTTTAGAAGTAGTTTTCAATGACTTTTCAGTTGTTGTGTAAACAAAGAACACAAACATGTAAACAATTCTAGTTATTGATTAAAAAATGCCCCTGAGGTTTATGTCAGAGCCCAAAAATCTCAGCCCAAGCTGATTGGACAGTATTTGCATAAACACACCCCTGAGTGCAGGATGAGTCAGCACAATTGCTGGTTAATTTGTTTGTTTCCACACCAAAACAATATTAAAAGCATATCAGTAGCCAAATTCAATTTAACAAATGTCAATTAATTTGAGCAATACATTTTCAATATCCTGTTTGTGACTTAAAGCATTAAAATGAGTAAAGTTTCATTTAAGTTTTAAAACTGTAGTTGAAATGGCAAATCTTGATTATTCATTCATTCATTCATTTTATTTTCGGCTTAGTCCCTTTATTAATCTGGGGTCGCCACAGCGGAATGAACCGCCAACTTATCCAGCACATTTTTACACATCGGATGCCCTTCCGGCTGCAACCCATCCCTGGGAAACATCCACACACACTCATTCACAGTCATACACTATGGACAATTTAGCCTACCCAATTCACTTGTACTGCATGTCTTTGCATGTCCGGAGCACCCGGAGGAAACCCACGCGAACGCAGGGAGAACATGCAAACTCCACACAGAAACACCGACTGACCCAGCCGAGGCTCGAACCAGCGTCCTTCTTGCTATGAAGCGACAGCACTACCTACTGCGCCACCGCGTCGCCCAAATGTTGATTAATTGAATGTTAATTTTGCACCATTTGGACATTTGTCACGGAGAATGCAAACAAAGAAAATAAAGAGTATTGCATAGCTATATTGCATTTAAAAACAAATGTTGCTACTGATATTCTTCTGTAATAATGCTGGAACTCCTCATATTCTGCTCCTCAGTTGTTTATTGGCTCATCAGCTGGAGGTTTGCTCTAGTGATTGTATGGCGGACTGCTTTGTATATCATTTTCTGTTACGTTTACATGTACTTTAAAACGCCGTGACGTCAAACACGTGACGTTCCCGGTTAATTCCCGATTCTTTTTTCAAGATTGGCGTCCTAATCTTTTAAAGAGCGTTTTTCTGAAATAAAACAATACATTTAAAGGTTAAATAACAGGCTAATTAAAAAAGAATGGAATAACTTATGTTTAGGAGAGAATTTACAAAAGTAAAACAAGAAATGTACTTATAAAACTTAAAAAAGGAAAAACAAAACCTGAAGCCAGAGCTCGCCACAACCCAAACTTCACACACTCCTCTGAAGAGTTTTACTGCCGGTAATAAACCGTCTGATTCACAGGATGTGGACACACACACACACTCAGTCAGAAGTGTTTGATCGTGTGTGTGTGTCCATCATGTTGAATCTTCAACATTTTCTGTGTGTGTTTGTGTGCGTGTTTCTCCGCTCCTCCAGCGCTGATAATGAAGATGCTATTCCCGGTGCAGATCTCAGCGCGCTCCCAGTGATTGACTTTATCTCGTCGGCGGAGTTCGGCAGCGCGCGCTCGGTGTGTAAGCCAGTACCGAACACCATGGTGCTGTGCTCCGGCATCGGTTACCAGGAGATGCGGCTGCCGAACCTGCTGGAGCACCAGAGCGCGCGGGAGGCGCAGCAGCAGTCCGCCGCCTGGGTGCCGCTCCTCGGGAAGCGCTGCCACCGGGACACGCGCCGCTTCCTCTGCTCGCTGTTTGCGCCAGTGTGCTTACCGGAGGTCCCGGCTCCGGTGAGCCCGTGCAGGAGTCTCTGCGTGGCGGTGCGGGACGCCTGTGCACCCGTCATGAGCGCGTTCGGCTTCCCGTGGCCGGAGATGTTCAACTGCAGCCGGTTTAACGACGGACCGGAGCTCTGCATCCCCGGGGAGAGAGACCCTCTCAGGGCCCCCACCACCGGCGCGCCCACAGGTAACACTTCATTAGTAGACTTTTTTGCACAATTTTTTTTTAAACCATAACTATAATGAAGTAATTGGCAGTTCATTCCGCTGTGACGACCCCTCAGGGAAAGTGGGTAGTAAAGTGTGGGCTACTGTAGTATTTTCACAACTCTTTGTTAATGACGGCTCCAGTCGCCTTTAAGGGTTTTTGCATCCTTTTTAACCCCTTTTTACCATACTATTGTAAAGTAATTGGCGGTTCATTCTGCTGTGGCGACCACTGATAAATCAGGGACTAAGCAGAAGCTTTTGTTTGTGGTCAGTCTAGTTACTGCACTCTAAAGAAAATGCTGGGTTGTTTTAACACAGCGTTGGGTCAAATACGGAAAACATCGATGGGTTCATTCATTTTCGTTCATTCATCTTCCTTCAGCTTAGTCCCTTTATTAATCAAGCGATCACCACATCGGAATGAACCGCCAACTATTCCAGCATGTGTTTTATGCAGTGGTTTTCCAGCTGCAACCCAGTACTGGGAAACACCCAAATTACAACTATATGTATATATTCACACAGAAAACAGCTGATAAATTTGCTAAAATATTTCACTGTTTTGAAAGGTTCTGCGATCTGTGAGGCTTGTAGTGCAGATGGAGATGGAGAGCGAGAGATCCTGCAAGAGTTCTGCATGGCTCAGTTCGGTGAGAAACTGTGTCCATTTGTGTGTCTGTGCCTGTGTGTGTGTGTGTGTGTGTGTAGATTTTTGTAGATGTTGTGATTTGTTGCTCCTAATCGTCCAGGGGTGCGTTACTGAAAACCATCGTGAGCCAACAAAGGTCGCAAGTTCCGTTGTTACAAACATACTTCGTTGATTTGCCGTTTCCCAAATCCACAGTTCCATTGAACATTTGTAAACTGCGTCGCAAACTTGTGCACTTGCAGCTGCACCTCTGGAGATGTAGTTAGAAACAGTTCCTGGCTGTGTTCTATTCCCACTTATTCCCCCTATGCCCTATTCATTTAGAACATTCTAACATTTAAACTTTTTTTAAAAAAGCATTAAGCTCATCTCTCTTAGGTGTAATTAGCTTTTAAAGTATTTTTACACTTCAGTTTTAGCGATCTTCATGTTTACATTTGTGCTCCCTTTGCAGTGCACTTTGATAACATTGATGTCATTTTGAACACAGCCGTGGCTCATGACGAACGCTATATGTGACCTATTATTTAAAAGTGGAATTTATGTTACGTCTCCAAAGCTTGCGAAAACAAAAAACACAGCATGCCTTAATGCTTTTAATCTATAGCAGGTTATTTATGAAGTATCTGTACTGTATTTGACATGGGCCTGTTGGTTAGAGCATTTCTGCAGTGTTTACATCAGTGGCGGCTGGTCAATAGAGGGCGCTGGGGCGCCGCCCCCTTCAAGTTAGACCCCTTTAATATGTTAATATTTATTATCACAAATATTAACTAAATAAACTGATTTAATTATAACATTCTAACATTTATTGAAAAAAATGTATGAACAATATGTTTTCATATGTGTGCGGGGCGCCGGACTAATGAGTGTCTATGTAGGTACACAAACTTTTGCAATGCACGTGATATGACGATAAGCTCTAATTGGCCTGTTTTAAATTGTCTTTGGGGCGCAGCGCTCTGCGTCCCGAACCCTCCCATTTTTGTTGTTAGAACGAATCATATTCATGCCCGTAGCCAGGGGGGGGTTCGGGTGGTTCGAACGAACCACCCCACATGGCCAAAAGGTCCAGAATTTGTCCTTTTAATGATTTTATGTAATTTGATATTATATAATATATTTATTATATAATCAATATAATATATTTATATTTAATATATATTGTAATAAAGTGTATAGACCATTTCAATGTGATGAAGTCATTGGCCCATGAACATTTCCTGCTTGTTATCAAACTATTTCATTTTATTCTAAATCCTGGACCTTATTCCTGAAATAAAAAATGAGCAATAAAAAGGTGTGAACACCAGAAGCGGACCATATTACATTAATTTGAATATATTTGGCTATTGTTGATATCCAGGAATTTTCAAATGCATTTTTTTTCACCAAAGAGGCTAGAAAGATTATGAAGAATTCATTATTATTGTTTTATTATTATATTATTTACATTATTATACTAAAGAAGTAGTTCCTCCACCTCGTTTAGAGCATCATTATGAGCATTTTACGCTATAACTATTGTGGTTCAAGCGATGGATCTGCAACAGAGAAACTATGGGTTTTTGGAAACACTCGTCACTACATCGTTCTTTTCCTAAACGATGCATCGCACTATGATAGTTCAGCCATGAGTTACATCATTGTTTGGGAAACGCACCCTTGAACAGTTAAACTGCATGCAACAGTCAAGCATCTTTTAAAGGTGCAGTGTGTAATTGTGGCCACTAGAGGTAGTGTGTTCACTACAAGAACTCAAGAAATAAAGGATTATTGTTGATGTACCATGACTACAGCAGGAGCAGTGATATTATGCAGCACCTGAAAATTGTCGCCAGCTATGATAACCAAGTAACAGAACTGTGTAATATTGATTTGTATTCTTATCGGACCCTCCAGGATTACGCGATTGCTGAATTGTCGCAGAATTTAGTGGAGTTCACGTTCTTAAACTGCTGCAGATTTCACACATATTTTGGTCATTCGAGACACTGTTCAAATTCCCACAGAGCGCCGTCTGCATAGATATACATTCAAAAACACCACAGTAAACACCACACCCTTTGGTGATGTTGGGGCTGTTTTTGCTTCATTGACTTCCATTATAATCACGTTTATTGATTATAAAGCCAGGACAGCTTATAGTCATGCACTCCTGATTGCTGCTGCTTTGGGATTAATTGGTAAAAAGTATAATTTTTTCCTGTTGATCACCAAAGGGCAGTCGATTTAAAGAGCACACAAGGGTTAATTCCTGATTTCAGTTTGTGTGTATTGTGTGTGTGTGTGTGTGCAGTGGTCCGGCTGCGGGTGGGCTCCTGCTCAGTGATTGGCTCAGACCTGCGTGTAGTCCCCGAGGGCCGCAGTCGAGTGCTCCGCCAGCAGGATCCCCAGGCTACGTTGGAGCTCAGGGTCCTCTGGCTGCCTCAGGGCCTTCACTGCTCTTGTCCCGCTCTGTATGGGCCCTTGACAGGCACCTACATCGTCCTGGGACACACACACAGCGGACGCATGCAGATACACAGACTCCTGCGCTGGACACGAGACGAGAAAACACTGAAGAAACTCATCAGGACTCTGCTGAAGATACAGTGCTGAATGCAGGACGAGAACACCTTCTTAAAGGGACAGTACACTCAGAAATATACCACGCTCTACCACATTATAGTCATCTTCTTAAAGGGACAGTATATATATATATACACACACAAGTAAGGCCCTTTAAGAACATGACTATTATAGCAGATTCTGTATTTGTGAGTGTACTGTTCCCTTAAGAACATGACTATATTATAGCAGAATGTATACTTTTAAGAATACTGTCCCTTTAAGAAGATAGGTTTAATATACATTCTGGCGTTCTGAGAGTATACAGAAATATACATTCTGCCATAATATAATGCCCTTAAAGGGACAGTCCACAGAAATAGGCATTCTGCTATAATATAAGCATGTTCTACACTCATAATATATACCTTCTGCTATAACGTAGGCATGTTCTTAAAGGAACAGTACACCCAAAATATATACGGTTTGCCATAATATAGTCATCTTAAAGGGACAGTGCACTCATAATATATACCTTCTGCTATAATGTAGTCATGTTCTTAAAGTGACAGTACACAAAAATAGGCATTCTGCTATAATATAAGCATGTTCTTAAAGAGACAGTACACTCATAATATATATGTAAATGACCTATTTTTATAAATAAATTTTCTAAAAGAGAATATAGTAGGATTGAATGGTGCTCAAATATATTATTGCTGATTTTATTTTGAAATCGTTCGCTACGCACTGAGGAACTTTTATTTTGAAACTTACCTTTCTGTGTTGTTGGTTCCGGTGAGAAAGTTTAGATAAAAGTGCGCAAAAGAGCGGACGGAGATCGCTACTTTACGGAAGACTGAAAGCCTGTTAAATGAGAAAAGGGGTCACAATAGAATGCTTTAGCACTCTCCGAAGAGGCACAAGGTTAGTGTTCGCTGAATGTTGTGTATATTGTGTGTTTTAGGCTTGTGTGGAAGCATTTAGAATGTAATAGTCAGCAGCTAAGTTTGCATTATGCTACTACATGCGCTATTGTATTAATGTATTTTTTTGTTGTATTCTGTTTAGCTCTTACGTTGGTGTTTGACTTAATAAATCAATAAACCATCAGTTTAAGTCTTGACCATCTATCGGGGAGGACGCTACAGTAAGAGCTTCACCTGCATTGGCCTGATTGAGCTGCTAACACGAACGGAACGGCACGGACAGCAGTGTTGTGGCGGTGCGATGGTCAACGGAGACGGTAGGACAAACTAAAATGGAAGATTTAAGGGAACAAAGTGAAAGTAGTGAAAACCAACTAGCTGAACTTCAATATAAACCGGCTGATGAGGAAGAGTTAACTTTACCACGTCGTACAGGACGTCAGACTAAACTTACTGAGAAAATGCAAGCATATCAAATGGAGGAATTAAATAAAAGGGAAAAACGTTTGCTCAGTTTATATGAACAATGGAAAATTCAAATCAGAACAGCCAGAGAAACGTTAAAAAGGGACATTTCAGAGTCTGAACTGGCTACAATGGCAGATGAAATAGAAAATGGAATGGATGACATACTGAAACTTTATCAGGATATCAGAGAGCGTGTCACACCATCAACTGAACTTAGACGGAAAATTGATGCTTGCGAAGCTGTAACAAAAGACCTTCTAAAATTAGTTTTAGAGCGTTTATCAATGAGTGGAGAGTTTAATGAAGAGGATGCAAGGCTCCATCTTCATCAACTGTTAACCCATGAATATGCACACTCAGTATATGGATCCGCCTCTCGTTCACATGCTAGTCATCCCTCTGAATCAAGCATAGTTGCAAAAAGAACAGAAGCAGCCGCAGAGCTTGCAGCAAAGGAAGCTCAATACAGAGCAATGCAAGAAGAAATAAAACAAAAGGAGAAAATCAGATTAATGGAAGAGCAGCATAAAAGAGATATAGAAATACAGCGTGCGCATCTAGAACGCCTACAAGCCGAAAAGGATATGAAAGCTGCTCGAGCTAGACTCAAAATATATGAGAGAGAAATTAAACAAGAGAATGTACAACTAAACAACAGTCAGCTCACTTTAAATGATATGCGGGCGCCCCCTACGGATGTTTCTCATCTAACTCAAGCAATTCAAGAAAGCATAGCGGCCAGCAGACTTCCAATTCCAACTCCCTCAGTTTTTAGTGGTGACCCAATCCATTACATTGAATGGAGAGCTTCGTTCCAGTCTCTCATTGATCAAAGGAATATTTCCTCTGCTGATAAACTTTATTATTTAAAGAAATATGTCAGTGGGGCAGCTCAAAAATGCCTCGAAGGCAACTTTTTCAGAAGTGATGAAGACGCATACAAAGATGCATGGAGTAAACTCAACCAGCGATACGGTCAGCCGTTTGTAATCCAACGTGCCTTTCGCGACAAACTGTTGAAATGGCCAAGAATACAGGCCAGGGATGCAGAAGGACTAAGAGCATTTTCCGATTTCCTGAACGCCTGCTCACAAGCAATGCCCCATGTGAAAGGCCTAGACATTTTAAATGATTGTGAAGAAAATCAAAAGCTAATGCTTAAAATTCCTGACTGGTTGGCTGCCAGTTGGAACCGCCAAGTGACAGTAGCTATAATTAATGGCAGAGATTTTCCCACTTTCAAAGATTTTGCTGACTTTGTGTCTTTAGAGGCAGAGAT
>LR812533.1:58708649-58712049 GCA_903798195.1 Danio kyathit | reverse complement strand
TTGTTTGTGTGTCTGTGTATTATAAATGTGTGTGTGTGTGGGGGGGGGGGGCATTCAAGTAAGCGAGTGTGTGTGAGGGTGTGTGTGTGTGTGTGTGGTATGTGCATGTGTGACATCTGTGTGTGGTGTGTAAATGTGTGTAGTATACTGTGTGTGTGTGTGTGTGTGTGTGTGTGGTGTGTGTGTGTGTGTGTGTGTGTGTGTGTGTGTGTGTGTGTGTGTGTAATGTGGTGTATGATATGTGAGTGTGTGTGTGTGTGATGTGTGCGTGTAATATGAGTATGTGACATCTGTGTGTGTGTGTGTGTGTACATTTGTGAACTATATGTGTGTGTCTGTGTTTGTGTGTGTGTGTGAGTGTGTGTGTGTGTGTAGTATGTGTATGTGTGTGGTGTGTAAATGTGTGTGTGGGGGGGTGCATTCAAGTAAGCAAGTGTGTGTGTGTGTGTGGTATGTGCATGTGTGACGTCTGTGTGTGGTGTCTAAATGTGAGCAGTATACAGTGAGCGGTGTGTGTGTGTGTGTGTGTGTGTAATGTGGTGTATGATATGTGAGTGTGTGTGTGATGTGTGCGTGTAATATGAGTATGTGTGACATCTGTGTGTGTGTGTGTACATTTGTGAACTATATGTGTGTGTGTGTGTGTGTGTGTGTGTGTGTGTGTGTGTGTGTGTGTGTGTGTGTGTGTGTGTGTGTGTGTGTGTGTGTGAGCTTTCAAGTAAGTGTGTATAATGTGGGTATAAATGGCATGTGTGTGTGTAGTATAAGTGTGTGTATGTGTGGTGTGTAAATGTGTGTATTATAAATGTGTATGTGTGTGTGTGTATGTAGTATAAGTGTATGTGGTGTGTAAATGTGTGTATTATAAATGTGTGTGTGTGTGTGTAGTATAAGTGTATGTGGTGTGTAAATGTATGTATTATAAATGTGTGTGTGTGTGTGTGTGTGTGTGTATGTAGTATAAGTGTATGTGGTGTGTAAATGTGTGTATTATAAATGTGTGTGTAGTATAAGTGTGTGTGTGTGTGTGTGTGTGTGTGTGTGTGTGTGTGTGTGTGTGTGTGTGTGTGTGTGTGTGTGTGTGTGTGTGTGTGTGTGTGTGTGTGTGTGTGTGTGTGTGTGTGTTTGTGTGTGTGATTCACCTTGATGAGCATGAACTTGTGCATGGGCTCGTACCACTGCAGCAGCACCACACTGGACTCCAGAGCGCAGCACAGAAACACACAGCCGTTCTGAGTATTATGGGCTGCACACACACACACACACACACACACTGTCATCTGTGCACAAAACCCCTCAGCTAATGCATGCTTATATTTACATTTATATTAAAGGTTCATTCCTTCATTTATTTTCTTTTCGGCTTAGTCCTTTATTAATCAGGGGTCACCACAGAGGAATGAACCGCCAACTATTCCAGCATATGGTTTACACAGCGGATGCCCTTCCAGCCACAACCCATCACTGGGAAACACCCATAAACTTCCTGTATTAAAGGTTATTTTATTAAATAAAGTCAGATGAAATATTTACGATACACAGAAAGCTGAAACTAACAGCAGACCCTGAAGAAAAGCATAATTAAACATGTTAATCGTGTTCATAATTAATGAGTGCTGTTATTCTGACAAACACCAGCAGGAGGCGCCAAACACAGCAGTCAAGAGGAGCCGATGATCACATACAGAAACACATTTAACATACAAACATAAAACTGCGGGAATGAACCGACAACTACTCCAGCATATGTTTTACACAGCGGATTCCATTCCAGCTGCAACCCAGTACTGGCAAACACCCATACACACTCATTCACACACACACACTCATACACTACGGCCAATTTAGTTGATCAGTTCCCCTATAGCGCATGTGTTTGGACTGTGGGGGAAACCGGAGCACCCGGAGGAAACCCACGCCAACACGGGGAGAACATAAAGAAGGGTGGCATGGTGGCTCAGTGGTGTCTCACTGTGGCCTCACAGCAAGAAGGTCACTGGTTTGAGTCCCGGCTGGGTCAGTGTGTGTTTCTGTGTGGAGTTTGCATGTTCTCCCCGTGTTGGTGTGGGTTTCCTCCGGGTGCTCCGGTTTCCCCCACAGTCCAAACACATGCGCTATAGGGGAACTGATCAACTAAACTGGCCGTAGTGTATGAGTGTGTGTGAATGAGTGTGTATGGGTGTGTAAAACATATGTTGGAATAGTTGGTGGTTCATTCCGCTGTGGCGCCCCCTGATTAATAAAAGACTAAGCCAAAGAAAAATGAATTGAAAAGTTTTTTAAATGTCCATATCTGACCCAACATTGGATTAAAACAACCCAGCATTTTAGTGTGTAAGCAAGGCATTGGGTTAATTAATAATACAAAATTAGAAGCAGGAACTTCTTGCAAAACAAACTCCACTAATGAGAAATGAAAGCATGCTCTATTAAATGCTGGGTTGTTTTAACCCAACAATGGGTCAAATATGGAAAAACCCAACAGTTTGGATTTACAAAAAATCTATTTTCAATGTAATCTGAAAACAGTAACCCAATGTGGAGCTTGTCCATATTTGACCCAACATTGAGTTAAAACAACCCAGCATTTTTAGAGTGCAGATTTCTCCAGATTATACGAAATACAGATATTACACTCTGCTGAATAAAAAAATGTGAGGCAGCACAGTGGCTCAGTGGAGTCTCACTGTGGCCTCACAGTACTCAGGTTGCTGGTTCGAGTCCCGGCTGGGTCAGTTGGTGTTTCTGTGTGGAGTTTGCATGTTCTCCCCGTGTTGGTGTGGGTTTCCTCCGGGTGCTCCGGTTTCCCCCACAGTCCAAACACATGCGCTATAGGGGGATTGATCAACTACATTGGCCGTAGTATATGAGTGTGTGTGAATGACTGTGTGTGGGTGTTTCCCAGTACTTGGTTGCATCTAGTGGGGCATCCACTGTGTAAAACGTATGCTGGAATAGTTGGCGGTTCATTCCACTGTGGTGACTCCTGATGAATAAAGGGACTAAGCTGAAGAAAAGTGAATGAATGTTTTCTGAATTCTTGATTGTCACAGTTTTGTCTCTTTCACTGCATCTGTGCTGTTTTAGACTGAGTGTTTTTTCACACTAATGTTTTGTTTTGTTTTGTTTGTTTTAATGTAAACACTAAAGTGTGTGCTGCTCCACACTGAATGTGTTCGGCTCACTCTGATGAAAGACAATTACTGAAACTGAAACTACTTATTTATATACAGTTGATTCAGAATTATTCGCCCCCTTTGAATTTATTTTTTTCTTTTTTAAATATTTCCCGAATGATGTTTAACAGAGCAAGGAAATGTTCACAGTATGTCTGATAATATTTTTTCTTCTGTAGAAAGTCTTATTTGTTTTATTTCAGCTAGAATAAAAGCAGTTTTTA
>LR812533.1:58661149-58703649 GCA_903798195.1 Danio kyathit | reverse complement strand
TCTATAGTCATCTAAAATCCTCTATAACCATCTATAGTCATCTATAATCCTCTATAACCATCTATAGTCATCTATAACCATCTATAGTCATCTATAATCCTCTATAACCATCTACAGTCATCTATAACCATCTATAGTCATCTACAATCCTCTATAACCATCTATAGTCATCTATAGTCATCTATAATCCTCTATAACCATCTATAGTCATCTACAATCCTCTATAACCATCTATAGTCATCTATAGTCATCTATAATCCTCTATAACCATCTATAGTCATCTACAATCCTCTATAACCATCTATAGTCATCTATAGTCATCTACAATCCTCTATAACCATCTATAGTCATCTATAGTCATCTATAATCCTCTATAACCATCTATAGTCATCTACAATCCTCTATAACCATCTATAGTCATCTATAGTCATCTATAATCCTCTATAACCATCTATAGTCATCTATAATCATCTATAACCATCTATAGTCATCTATAATCCTCTATAACCATCTATAGTCATCTATAATCCTCTATAACCGTCTATAGTCATCTATAATCCTCTATAACCATCTATAGTCATCTATAACCATCTATAGTCATCTATAATCCTCTATAACCATCTATAGTCATCTATAATCCTCTATAACCGTCTATAGTCATCTATAATCCTCTATAACCATATAGTCATCTATAACCATCTATAGTCATCTATAATCCTCTATAACCGTCTATAGTCATCTATAATCCTCTATAACCATCTATAGTCATCTATAACCATCTATAGTCATCTATAATCCTCTATAACCATCTATAGTCATCTATAATCCTCTATAACCGTCTATAGTCATCTATAATCCTCTATAACCATCTATAGTCATCTATAACCATCTATAGTCATCTATAATCCTCTATAATCATCTATAGTCATCTATAATCATCTATAACCATCTATAGTCATCTATAATCCTCTATAACCATCTATAGTCATCTATAATCCTCTATAACCATCTATAATCCTCTATAACCACCTATAACCACTCCAGAATATCACCTCTAGTGACGGGATGTTCCCATGAGCAGGAGCAGTTGAGCTTCAGTGGACAGCCGTGAAAAACCTTCCTGAAGACGATCTGTGGAGAGACCAGCACAGCCACACAACTGAACAATCTGTATGTGTGTGTGTGTGTGTGTGTCTGTGTGTGTGTGTGTGTGTGTATGCACATGTGGTTATGTGTGTCTGTGTATGCATCTGTATATGCATGTATGTGTTTGCATATATGTGTGTATATGAGTGTGTGCATACGTGTGGTAGTGTATATGCATGTATGTCTGTGTGCACATATGTGTATGTATATGCATATATGTATATGTGTGTGTATGCATGTGTGCGCATGTGTATATATATATGTGTGCGTGTGCGCATTACAGTAGTATGATAATGAAGACAACGAGAGGTCAGACGTACCGGCGGCTTCTTGACCACCGGACTCACACACTCCACTGGATCCTGAAGAAGAGCAGAACACACACCAGAGTCACACACACGAATACCAGAGTCAGACACACACACCAGGGTCAGGCCCACACACACACACACACACACACCAGTCAGACGTGAGCGTGAGATATAATATATATAGAGATAAACTGATTGCAAGAGAAAATCATCAGTGTACAAAGTAAACTCTCAATTACAGCAAGAATTGAAGATGTGGATGATCCCTCAAGCCCCCCGCCCCGCTGGTGTACTGTGTGTCTGCAAGACCCTCGAAACTAAACATTCTTAAATAACATATGTCTTATCCTCTGAGTAAATAAGTGTGTGTGTGTGTAGAAACATCTGGCTGTGCTGCTGTGGTGTTTCTCCACACACACACGCACGCACGCACGCACGCACGCACGCACGCACGCACACACACACACACACACACACACACACACACACACACACACACACACACACACACCTGTGGAGCTTGTCTGCGTCTTCTGTCCTTCTTGGGTGGAAGTTCAGGAGGCTGAAGATCTGCTGGAGGATCAGTGTGAAAACTGGAGAAGGCTGATGGATCTGCACACACACACACACACACACACACACATATACATGCACACAGAGATATGTGCACATGCATACACACACACGCACGCATACACGCGCACCCACACACAAGCACGCACAGGTGTTAGGCAGTCTGCAGATATATCATATATACAAGGATATTGCATATGTGTGTGTTTGAGTGTTTGCATGTATGTCTGTGTGTGTATAATTGTGTACATGTGTATATACGTGTGCATGTATATGTGCGTATATCTGTGTGTGCACACATTTGAGTTTGTGCGTGTGAGTGTTTATTTTGTGCATGTACACATCTGTTATGTGCATGATTGTGTGTGTGTGTGTGTGTGTGTGTGTATGAATGCATTAGTGTGTGTGTAAGAGTGTGTTTGAATGCGTGTGGATGCGTGTGTGCATGTTTGTGTGCATTAGTGTGTGCTGTACGTCTCTGTGTGTGTATCTATATCTGTTTTTGGTTTGTGTTTGTGCATGTATATCTGTGCATACATGAGTGTGTGTGTTGCTAACCTGAGTTGACGCTGCGTACGGATCGTGGTCGTGGGACGGGTCGGGGGCGTGTGTGTGTGCCACTGGACGTCCTGAATAACGGCGCCGGTGGACACACACTGATGGACACACACTTACTCTGATCCTCTTCTGCTGCCATACTCTCCTCTGAACTGGTGCGGAGCTTCGGCTACACACACACACACACACACACAGGTTTCTATATGTTCCCTTCTATTTTAAAAGTATCCGCTAATAAATGAATGTAAATGAGCACAGACTCACTTTAGGAGGAAGAGGAGGAGGAACTTCATCACTGTGCTGCAGTGTGTTACTGAGGAGAGAAGAGCACACACACACACACACACACACACACACAAACACACGCATATGCACTTCATCAGAATATTCACACTCAAACACACACACACACTCTGTGCTGTGCATCACTGCAGACGTACCTGATGAAGTGACTGGCAGGTCTGTGGATGGAGAACACACTGATCAACCACACACAGAATTATTATCGCATGTGTGTGTGTGTGTGTGTGTGTGTGTGTGTGTGTGTGTTTACATATTATCTATTTACATATTTGCTGCATTTTAAATGAATGTTGTATGTTATTTGTTGTTGCTGTTTACATTATAATGAAAAATAATATTTGTTTATTATTATTCTGTTTATTTATGATAACTGTTATTTGCAAATTTGTATTTGTTTATGTAATATTTTTGTGTAGATACGAATATGAAAAAAGTATGAAAATTGTGGACAACTTGGACTAAAAATACATCAAATTTCCCATTTTTCAGTGTCTGGAATAGAACTTTCTATGAATGAAAAACACAAACACTCACTCACTGGCCACTTTATTAGGTACACTTCACTAGTACCAGGTTGGACCCCTTTTGCCTTCAAAAATGACCTAATCCTTCATGTCAGAGATTCATCAAGGTTCTGGAAATATTCCTCAGAGATTTTGCTCCATATTGTCATAATAGCATCACACAGTTGCTGCAGATTTGTCGGCTGCACATCCATGATGCCAATCTCCCGTTCCACCACATCCCAAAGGTGCTCTATTGGATTGAGCTCTGGTGACTGTGGAGGCCATTTGAGTACAGTGAACTCATCGTCATGTTCACCAGTCTGAGATGATTGGCGCTTTATGACATGGTGCGTTATCCTGCTGGAAGTAGCCATCAGAAGATGGAGACACTGTGGTCATAAAGGGATGGACATGGTCAGCAACAATACTCAGGTAGGCTGTGGCGTTGACACCATGCTCAATTGGTACTAATGGACCCAAAGTGTGCCAAGAAAATCTCCCCCACACCATTACACCACCACCACCAGCCTGAACCGCTGATACAAGGCAGGATGATCCATGCTTTCATGTTGTTGAGGCCAAATTCTGAGCCGAGCATCCGAATGTGGCAGCAGAAATGGAGACTCATCAGACCAGGCAACGTTTCTCCAATCTTCTCTTGTCCAGTTTTGGTGAGCCTGTGTGAATTGTAGCCTCAGTTTCCTGTTCTTAGCTGACAGGAGCGGCACCCGGTGTGGTCTTCTGCTGCTGTAGCCCATCCGCCTCAAGGTTGGACGTGTTGTGTGTTCAGAGATGCTCTTCTGCAGACCTCGGTTGTAACGAGTGCTTATTTGAGTTACTGTTGCCTTTCTATCAGCTGGAACCAGTCTGGCCATTCTCCTCTGACCTCTGGCATCAGCAAGGCATTTGCGCCCACAGAACTGCCGCTCACTGGATATTTCCTCTTTGTCGGACCATTCTCTGTAAACCCTAGAGATGGTTGTGCGTGAAAATCCCAGTAGATCAGCAGTTTCTGAAATACTCAGAGCAGCCCGTCTGGCACCAACAACCATGCCACGTTCAAAGTCTCTTAAATCCCCTTTCTTCCCCATTCTGATGCTCGCTTTGACCTGCAGCAGATCGTCTTGACCATGTCTACATGCCTAAATGCAGTGAGCTGCTGCCATGTGATTGGCTGATTAGACATTTGTGTTAACGAGCAGTTGGACAGGTGTACCTAATAAAGAGGCCGGTGAGTGTATATATATATATATATCTATATATGTGAAATCCAAATATGAACTTGTATCTAACATATGTATTTTTTATATAGTCATATATCAGATTTCTGTGTCAGTTATTAAACATAAATTCAGTCAGACTTGAGTGTTTATGAGTACAGAGGAGGACGGAGTCTTACATTTCGACATCATCGTAGTCGTCATCTGTGTCCACACTGACGTCTCTGTAGGAGAGAAGATGAGGAGTGAGAGACAGGAGCTGACAGGAGCTCAGCATTCATTCATTTTCCTTCGGCTTAGTCTCTTATTTATCAGGGGTTGCCCCAGTGGAATGAACTACCAACTTTTCCAGCATATGTTTTACACAGCGGATGCCCTTCCAGCTGCAACCCAGTACTGGGAAACACCCATACACACTCATTCACACACACACACTCATACACTACGGCCAGTTTAGTTGATCAGTTCCCCTATAGCGCATGTGTTTGGACTGTGGGGGAAACCGGAGCACCCGGAGGAAACCCACACCAACACGGGGAGAACATGCAAACTCCACACAGAAACACCAACTGACCCAGCCGAGACTCAAACCAGCAACCTTCTTGCTGTGAGGCCACAGTGCTGACCACTGAGCCACCATGCACATAGAAACAGCAGTGTGTAAGCAGAGCTGGTGTGTGTGTGTGTGTGTGTGTGTGTGTGTGTGTGTGTGTGTGTGTGTGTGTGTGTGTGTGTGTGTGTGTGTGTGTGTGTGTGTGTGTGTGTGTGTGTGTGTGTGTGTGTGTGTGTGTGTGTGTGTGCAGCAGTGAGACTCACCTGATGGACTGATTACTGGACGCCAGTGAAGGATTCTTCCACTGACACGTTGACGACCGCAACTAACACACAACAACAACACACATCACACACCTGAGATGATGAAGATGTACAGCTATGATCGCTCACAGTTAGATGTGGTTAACACACACACACACACACACACACACACACACACACACACACACACACACACACACACACACACACTCACCGTAGCTTCTGGAGACTCTCGTTTGTCAGATACTGGTCTCTGTGTGTAAATCTGTTCCACTGAAAACACACACACACACACACCAGATCAATCATGATGGAGTACACACTCTCTCTCACAAACACACACATATGCAAACACACACACACAAACATACAAAGAGACACACACAAACACACAAAGACACAGACACACACATGGAAACATCGACACAAACACACTCTCACACAGACACAGGCGTGCACACACACACACACACTCTCTTTCACACACATGCACACACCCGCGCACACACACACACACACACACACACACACACACACACACACACACACACACACAAATAACAGACCGACACATACACACACACAAACTTAGACACAAACCCACTCTCACACAAACGCACACACATATACTGTACTGTATATAAATACACACAGAGAGACACACACACGCACACAAAAAACACACACACACACACAGACACAGACACACAAACACATTCTCACACAGACAGACACACACTGGAGCCTTACAGCTGATGTCGGAGTTGGTTCTCTCTGCTTTGTTGTGTCTGTTGATGGAGTGTATTCTCCTGAGCGAATGCGGGACAACAACCTGAAGGAGACACAGTTATAAGTGTGTGTGTGTGTGTGTGTGTGTGTGTGCATGTGTGCGTGTCTGTCTGTTATGTGTACATTGTCTGTGTATGTTTTGTGTGTTATGCGTGTTGTTTATGTTTGAGTGTGTGTTTATGTGCCTGTGGTTATGTTTAATGTGTGTGTGTGTGTGTGTGTGTGTGTCTGTGTGTACCTCCATGTCGTCCTCATCTGTGTGTAAACACTCTTTCTCAGGGTGTTTGAGTTTGTCCAGCAGCTCCAGTGTTAACTCCTGCCTCAGCGACGGCTGCGTCACAAACAAGTGCTGGAACACAACAACAAACACACTATTAACACACACACACACACACGCATGCACGCACGCACATGCACACACACACACACACACACACACACACACACACACGCATGCACACACACACATGCACACACACACACACAAATGCACAAAAACATAAATACAAAAATCCACAAACACACAGACACACAAACACACAGACACACAAACACACAGACACACAAACAAACAAACAAACAAACACACATAGACACACAAATACACACACACACACACACACACAAATACACAAAAACACAAATACAAAAATCCACAAACACACAAATACACAAGCACACAGACACACAAACACAAACACAGATACACAAATATACAAACAAACACAGACACACAAATATACAAACAAACACAGACACACAAATACACATACATACAAATGCACATACACAAACAAAGATACACAAACACACAGACACACAAATACACAAACACACAAACGCACAAATACACAAACACAGATACACAAATACACAGACACACAAATACACAAACACACAAACGCACAAATACACAAACACAAACAGACACACAAATATACAAACACAAACAGACACACAAATATACAAACAAACACAGACACACAAATACACACACATACAAACGCACATACACAAACACAGATACACAAACACACAGACACACAAATACACATACACACAAATGCACAAATACACAAACACAAACACACAAATACACAAACACAAACATACAAATATACAAACGCACAAATACACAAACACAGATACACAAATATACAGACACACAAAAACACAAACGCAAAAATACAAAAACACAAACAGACACACAAATATACAAACACAAACAGACACACAAATATACAAACAGACACAAAAATACACAAACACAAACAGACACACAAATACACAAACACAAACAGACACACAAATATACAAACAAACACACAGACACACAAATACACAAACACACAAACGCACAAATACACAAACACAAACAGACACACAAATATACAAACACAAACAGACACACAAATATACAAACAAACACAGACACACAAATACACACACATACAAACGCACATACACAAACACAGATACACAAACACACAGACACACAAATACACATACACACAAATGCACAAATACACAAACACAAACACACAAATACACAAACACAAACATACAAATATACAAACGCACAAATACACAAACACAGATACACAAATATACAGACACACAAAAACACAAACGCAAAAATACAAAAACACAAACAGACACACAAATATACAAACACAAACAGACACACAAATATACAAACAGACACACAAATACACAAACACAAACAGACACACAAATACACAAACACAAACAGACACACAAATATACAAACAAACACACAGACACACAAATACACATACACATACACACAAACAGACACACAAATACACAAACACAGATACACAAATACACAGACACACAAATACACGTACACACAAACGCACAAATACACAAACACAGATACACAAACACACAAATATACAAGCACAAACAGACACACAAATATACAAACAGACACACAAATACACAAACACAAACAGACACACGAATATACAAACAAACACACAGACACACAAATACACATACACAGATACACAAATACACAGACACACAAAAACACAAACGCAAAAATACAAAAACACAAACAGACACACAAATATACAAACACAAACAGACACACAAATATACAAACAGACACACAAATACACAAACACAAACAGACACACAAATACACAAACACAAACAGACACACAAATATACAAACAAACACACAGACACACAAATACACATACACATACACACAAACAGACACACAAATACACAAACACAGATACACAAATACACAGACACACAAATACACGTACACACAAACGCACAAATACACAAACACAGATACACAAACACACAAATATACAAGCACAAACAGACACACAAATATACAAACAAACACAAATAAACAAACAGACACACAAATATACAAACAAACACAAACAGACACACAAATACACATTCACACAAACACACTAAAACACAAACACAGATACACAAACACACAAATGCACAAAAACACATAAACACAAACGCACAAATACACAAACACAAACACACAAATACACATACACACAAACGCACATACACAAACACAGATACACAAATACAGACACACAAATACACATACACACAAATGCACAAATACACAAACACAGACACACAAATACACACACACACAAATACACATACACACAAACGCACATACACAAACACAAACACAGATACACAAATACAGACACACAAATACACATACACACAAACGCACAAATACACAAACACAGACACACAAATACACAAACACAAACACACAAATACACACACACACAAATACACAAACACATACACACAAACACAGACACACACATACAACTCTTTCAGAAACACAAGCAGACGAATACACAGATAGACAAACACATACAAACCCATATGCACACACTCTCTCTCACAAACACACACACAAACACACACACACACACACCGTGAGCATCTTCTTGGCGCCGGGTCTCTTCTTGGGGTTGCGGATCAGCATGGCCTTCACGAAGCTGTAGAACATTGTGGACCTGTAAAGAAACGAATCATCTGGTGAATCACTCTAACTGACTCACTGATTCACTGATGCTTCACTCTGTCAGTGTCTCACCATCTGGACTTGTCTTTGAGTTTGGGAGGCTGATAGCCGCTCTTAGACATCAGGAACAACACTCTGGAACACACACACACACACACTCACAGTCAACCTGCATTCAAATGCATGTGTGTGTGTGTGTGTGTGTGTGTGTGTGTGTGTGTGTGTGTGTGTGTGTGTGTGTGTTCATGAATTTTCGTGTTTATGAGTGTATGTGTGTGTAAGTGTGTGCGTTTGTATGTAAGCGAGTGTGTGTGTGTTGTACCTGAGTGGATGTACATCAAACAGTGGCGGCTGTAGCTCTGCCAGCTCTATGGCTGTGATTCCCACAGACCAGATATCACACAGCTCATTATATCCTCCTTTAATCTCCACTGCAGCCACTTCTGGAGCCATCCTGAGGACACACACACACACACACACACACACACAGCTGAACACTAACACATGCTCACACTGACCACAACACAGCATTTACAGCAGAAGAAGTGTTCATTCATAACCCAGAAGCAGCTGAAGTCAAACACACATGAGTGTTTCTCACCAGTACGGCGTCCCGATGAAGGACATGCGGCGCGCTAAAGTGGCTGTGATCTGAGCAGAGATGCCGAAATCCGCTGTAAACACACAGAGACACGAGCGTTAGACACACACACACACACACACACACACACACACACACACACACACACACACACACCACACACACACACACACACACACACCACACACACACACACACACACACACACACACACACACACTCATAGAGAGAGAGAGCATCTCCAGCAGCTCTACCAACCCAGTTTGACCTCTCCGTGGTCATTCAGTAGAATATTTGCACCCTTAATGTCTCTGTGGATCTTCTTCTGTCCGTGAAGATAATCCAGACCCTGAAGAACACACAGAGCACAGCACAGCTTTGAAAAATACTATATTCATACATAGTGAAATAATTGATCTGAAGTGGTGATTCTACAGTTGCCATGGTAACACAACTATAATAATTGATCTGTTGTGGTGATTCTACAGTTGCTATGGTAACACAACTATAGTAATTGATCTGTTGTGGTGATTCTACAGTTACTATGGTAACGCAACAACTATAGTAATTGATCTGAAGTGGTGATTCTACAGTTGCCATGGTAACACAACTATAATAATTGATCTGTTGTGGTGATTCTACAGTTGCTATGGTAACACAACTATAGTAATTGATCTGTTGTGGTGATTCTACAGTTGCCATGGTAACACAACTATAGTAATTGATCTGTTGTGGTGATTCTACAGTTGCTATGGTAACACAACTATAATAATTGATCTGTTGTGGTGATTCTACAGTTGCTATGGTAACACAACTATAGTAATTGATCTGTTGTGGTGATTCTACAGTTGCCATGGTAACACAACTATAGTAATTGATCTGTTGTGGTGATTCTACAGTTGCTATGGTAACACAACTATAATAATTGATCTGTTGTGGTGATTCTACAGTTGCCATGGTAACACAACTATAGTAATCGATCTGTTGTGGTGATTCTACAGTTGCCATGGTAACACAACTATAGTAATCGATCTGTTGTGGTGATTCTACAGTTGCTATGGTAACGCAACAACTATAGTAATTGATCTGTTGTGGTGATTCTACAGTTGCTATGGTAACACAACAACTATAGTAATTGATCTGTTGTGGTGATTCTACAGTTGCTATGGTAACACAACAACTACAGTAATTGATCTGTTGTGGTAATTCTGCAGTTGCTATGGTAACACAACAAATACAGTGATTCATCTGTTGTGGTGATTCTACAGTTGCTATGGCAACTCGACAACTATATTAATTGATCTGTTGTAATGATTCTACAGTTGCTATGGTAACCCAACAACTATAGTAATTAATCTGTTGTGGTGATTCCACAGTTGCTATGGAAACACAACACAACAACTACAGTTATTGATATGTTGTGGTGATTCTACAGTTGCTATGATCCCCAACACAGGTTGAGTGTGTGTGTGTGTGTGTGTGTGTGTGTGTGTGCGTGTGTGTGTGTGTGTGTGTGTGTGTGTGTGTGTGTGTGTGTGTGTGTGTGTGTGTGTGTGTACCTGCAGCATCTCTCGACAGATGTAGGCGATCTGCAGTTCTGACAGAGGACCCGTCACTGAGAAAAACAACACAACATCATCAGTTTACAGAGAAAACAGAACACACACACACACACACAACACACACACACACACACACACACACACACACACACACACACACACACACACACACACACACACACACACACACACACACTCACACACACACACACACACTCACACACTCAATAATCACTGGAGCAGTAAAATGAATAAAGATTTTAGGAAATTTGTTTTAGGAAAAATGCATCAAACTTTTCAAAAACAAAGTCATTAAAAGTTGCAGCAAAATACCATTTTCCCTTAAAGTTATTTATTTTGGTTTATTTTGTTAACTGTACATTGAACATGTTTTTAAGAGATATAACAAAATAGATAAAAATTAAAACACATCAGACATCTGGTGTTCAGGTCATTCTGAAGCTCTGCATTTGCAGCATCAAAATCACATAAACTATTTTTCCTTTTGCTCACAGGTGTCAAAGCCAGTTCCTGAAGGGCCAGAGCTCTGCGCAGTTTAGTTCCAACCCTTATTAAACACACCTGATTAAACTAATTGAGTGCTTTAGGTTTGTTTAATACCTACAGATAGGTGTGTTGAAGCAGTGCTGGAACTAAACTCTGCAGGGCTCCGGCCCTTGAGGAATTGACTTCAACCAACACTGGACACACTTTAAATCTGAACATTTATTAAATCAGATTATTAAATCAGATCTTTTCACAGTGACATTTATGAGGTAGAAATAGATATATTAGGGCATCATATATTTGGATTAAAACTATATAAATATTATTATTTTATTTGCATACTATATTTTATGATATTGTATCATATATACAGTTGAAGTCAGAATTATTCGCCCCGCTTTGAATTATTTTTCTTTTTTTAATATTTCCCAAATGATGTTTAACAGAGCAAGCAAATGTTCACAGTATGTCTGATAATATTTTTTCTTCTGGAGAAAGTCTTATTTGTTTTATTTCGGCTAGAATAAAAGCAGTTTTTAATTTTTTAAACACCATTTTAAGGTCAATATTATTAGCTCTTTAAGCTATATATTTTCTATAGTCTCCAGAACAAACCATCATTATACAATAACTTGCCTAATTCCCCTAACCTGCCTAGTTACCCTAATTAACCTAGTGAAGCCTTTAAATGTCACTTTAAGCTGTATAGAAGTGTCTTGAAGAATATCTAGTCTAATATTATTTACTGTCATCATGACAAAGAGAAAATAAATCAGTTATTAGAGATGAGTTATTAAACTATTATGATTAGAAATGTGTTGAAGAAATCTGCTCTCTGTTAAACAGAAACTGAGGAAGAAATTAACAAGGGGGCTAATAATTCAGACTTCAGCTGTAATTCTATCTATATAACACTATATTAATATGAAATAATTAAATAAATATAATCATTAATATTAATATACAAATAAAACAATAATAATAATAATAATTGTTATAATAATATGAAATAATGTAATATAATTTATAATTTATATTATTTTATTTGTCTATTATCTTTAATCATTCATTCATTTTCCTTCATCTTATTCCTTTTATTAATCAGGAGTCGCCACAGCGTAATGAACCACCAACTACTCCAGCATATGTTTTACGCAGCCGATGCCCTTACAGCCGCAACCCAGTTCTGGGAAACACCCATACACACTCATTCACACACACACACTCTTACACTACAGCCAATTTAGTTCATCAATTCCCAGACACGTGGGTTTCCTCAACATGGGGAGAACATGCAAACTCCACACAGAAACTCCAACAGGCCCAGCCGGGACTCCAACCAGTGACCTTCTTGCTGTGAGGCCACAGTGTGACACCACTGAGACACCGTGTCGCCTAATAATTTATATAATTTATATTACTTTATTTGTTTATTATTATTTTTAAATATCATATTATATTTCATTATTATATCATATTATTGTAATTTTTTTAGTAACCAAAAATGGGCAAATTCTATAAATCTTGAGTTGAATATGTCTGCATATTAGTATTATTTAATAATTATTTTACTCAATAAAAATGTTATTGCAAATATCAGTTTACATGACTTATCATGCCTCTTGATCATTTGAATGAATCTACACTAAATACTGAGCGAATAAACGATGATCTGATGACTGCAGAGGCATCTGTGTGTGTGTTATTCTCCAGCTAATATTTGCCACACGCTGTTTAAACGAGAGATGTCTGATTAAACTGAAGCTGTGTGCTGTTAAGTGACACACACACACACACACACACTGGTGTTCACACCAGCCGCGGCTCTGAAAGGTCACAGATATTTTTATGCCATTAAAAACAGGAAACCGAGAGAGAAAAGCCATCGATGTGAGAAACCGCTGTTTTACCGTGGTAAATGTCCTGCAGAGAGCCTCCACCGCAGTACTCCATGCAGATCCACAGTTTATTCATCCTGCAGCACAACATCATCATCATTATTACACTCACAGAAACTACAAACACCCCTGCGGAAAACACTACAACTGGGACAACCACACACTCTGTAAGGGTTTTAATGTTTATAATGACAAGGGTTTCACTTCTCATTTGAGTCTCTGCTGTTATTGTCTTATCGGTGTCAATTTAACACTGATACATCCTGATGGAATATGTCACTAAAACACAGTAGAAACCATTAAAACTGACTAAAATGTGAAGTTTCATAATGGTATTGATGGTTGTGATGTTTGTAGTTGTCATGTTGCTATGTGTGTGTAGCAGAGATACTTTAGATGGACAAAAAATTCCAATACTGCTGCAGTCCCACACGAACAAAATACTATAGTAACTCATAGTATAGTAAATATAATGTACTGTATTATTATGTTCAACTCTTTGTTAATAAATGCTCCAGCATATGTGGTATACAGTACAGTAGAGGTGTGAACCTACACTGGTCTCAGGGTTCGGTTCGGTTATCATCAGTGGTGTAGAGTAACTAATAACAAATACTCAAATGACTGTAATTGAGTAGTTTTTCTCAGGAATTGTAATTTACTGAGTAGTTTAAAAAATGTGTATTTTTAGGCCGTACTCACACTATGTACAGTTGCCTTGAACCAGGCCAAAGCACGCTTGTCCCCCCTCCGTCTCCCCCGACGGCCCGCACTCACATTATAATCGGCTACGCTACGCTACGTCATCGATGATGCGCTGTTCAGTAAGCGCTCTCAGCACAGTGACATCGTATTGTTCCACAAGGCTAATTTCATTGGGCTGCATTAATTAATAATATAGATTGGAGAAAAGCTTGGTTGTTGTCTCATAAATATTTCCTTCCTAATAAATCGAAAGAAATCCACTTTAAAATATTGCATAAAATATATCCGGCTAACTCATTGTTTCCAAATATGTTGATATTCCGAGTAGTTGTGCATTTTGTGGTAAGGATGATGAAACTTTTATTTTGTATGTGTGAATTTGTTCAGAAATTTTGGTTTGACCTGTATCGTTATTCAAACACTCATCCTGCCTTAGCACAATCTTTTAGTTTAAAAGAAATTATTTGATATCTTTCCTGTAATGCTCTTAATTTATTTATTTTCATACACTTTTATACAATTTTAATTTATTTACCCCTTTCTTTGCTTTGTTAGTCTTTTTTCTTTCTGCAGCTAATGTAGTTTGTAATTTTCCTCTTTAGTATCTCTCTTATATTGATCTCCTGATTGTGGGTGTATATTTTCATTCTAGACTAAAAAAATAAATAAATAAAAAAAAAATAAATTAATAAATCGCTCAGCACAGTGGCGATGTCTTTAGTTATATGGTTTAAGTGGTTTGATTTGTGGAGACACGCAGTCTAATATTTCACTGAACAGATCAGCCACTTTAGACGCTCATAAACCATCATAAAGTCCTCGTGCTGCAGGAATGAGGAGGTTTGCTGAAGCTGCAGCTGTGGTGCAGTGAGGGGTTTGCGTCTTTAATAAACTACCACAGTTTGTGTTCATTGAACAGTACGAATGATTAATTAATCATTAAAAGTCTCTTAAAAGTCAAGTCGCTTTCAGTTTCGGGCTCAGGCACATTTTGCACTCACACTGTAAGCGTACCGCGCCAAAGCCCAAGTGAACCGCGCTCTGGCACACCTCTTCCAACCGGGCCAGGGCCGACCAAGTAAACCGTTCCTGAGCCCGATTCAGAGCACTCACACTTCTCTAAGGAACCGGGAAACGGGCCTGAGCACAGTTCGGATAGCATAGTGTGAGTGTGCCCTTACTCTCACATATTTAGTGCAGTATCAGTACTTTTATTCCTCTATTTTCCTTCAACCTGCAGTCACTGCTTTATTTTTCTTGTCTATGGGGATTAGACAAATCAGTCCTGCGATTCCTGTCCAATCAAATCACACATAGAAGGTAAATCATCATAATGAACTACCTCAAGACATGTGCGATGTCAGATTGACATTGAACCCTAACGTCATGGGGATGCTGCATTTTGTTTGGAAATGAAAATCAGGTCGACGTCAGAACTCAACGTCAGGCCAACGTCTATGTCCAACGTCCAACCTAAAACCAACCAAATATCAACGTCTAATGATGTTACAGCTTGATGCTGTGTGGATGTTACCACTATGACGTCTATTAGATGTTGGATTTTGGTTGCCGTACCAGAAGAATAAATGTCAGTATTTGACGTCATATATGACGTTAGTTTAAGATGTTGGCTCGACGTTGGATTTTGGTCACTTTCTAACAACCTAAAATCAACCAAATATCAACGTCATTTGACGTCATTATTGGACATCAAAATAACATTGGCCTTAGACATTGACTAGACATTGAATTTTGGTCACCTGACATCACAACCTAAATCTAATCTAATATTCACGTCTTATGATGTTGTGTTCCTGCTGGGCAATCACTAGATGCACTACAGAATGTTACGTTTACACACATCCACAAATGACATGTAAATGCATCAGCTTTATACAGCGAAATACTCACTACTCCTGAGTACTTTTGAAAGGGCTACATTTTACTCATACTTTGAGTAATAATCACAGCAGATACTTTTACTCTACTGGCACTACCTTTTTAGGCAAGTAATGGTACTTTTACTTGAGTATGACTTTTCATTACTCTTTCCACCACTGGTTATTATGCCATCAATTCGGTTCAATTCGATATCTCGGTGCATCACGGTGCATTGACGATGCTTTCCATGCACAATTATATCTTACTTCACACACATGAAAAATGTATAAATATATTTATATTTGGTCACACACTTTATTCTGATGGTCTGTTTGTTGAATTTTAGTTACAATGCAAATAATTCTCATTAGATTATAAGTAGACTATTAGGTGTAAGTTGACATGTACTTGCAAAGTTTGTTCTAGTCAGTTAAATGTCTGTTGAAGGAGCAGCATCAGCAGGTATTAAGCAGGCAGTCTACTAATACTCAAATGGACCCTCAAAATAAAGTCTTACCTTATATTTATATATTATTCGAAATACAATATTGTCCTTTAATATAAACAGTAAGAACTGGACCTTTAAATAATCAAGTACATGCACAGAACAACATGAGCACTTATAGCAAATAAACAAATGTGAATATCCCGCTCGCTTACTGAGCCCTGTCCAGCGAGTTCTTACACCCCTATGATTGGTCACACGCTCAACAGAAAGGGCTGCAATTGGCTCTAAGGCTCTGGCACTGTTTATCGATGAGCGACACTGATAAACGGCAGCGGTGATCACAGCTGACCCATGATAGATGCGGTGGAGAAAACTCGCTCTGCACACACGCTCGTGTCTGGAGAGAAATGGAGTTTACTTTCATTCTCTCAGTCGCAGTAAGCCAGCTTCTGCTGAGTGTCAGTGAAAGACTGTCCAGCAAACATACACGCAGTGAATTGTGCAGCGTTTCTGTGTTTTTAGGTAGTTACGGTGTTGTAAATACTCGCACTCGCCTCCCTCGCCATAGTAAGCTACCGCGAGAGTGCATATGAGACAAATGACGTCAGTACGTAATAACCGGTTATGATCAATTACTGAACCGGTACCAAATTGTCTGTGCCTGCATCAGGGTGCACTGAAGAAACAATTAATTTTGACAGCCCTAGTATACACTAATAAATACTGTAGTATATGTTAGTTTTTAAATTGGTAGAATTCTACAGTATTGGGTTGTTTGTTTATATTACTATAGTTGTCGAGTTACTATAGCAACTGTGGAGTCACCACAACAGGTCAATTACTATAGACCTTTTTCTCAGAATGTAAAATTACCCATTATGCTTTGCTTGTGTGGGCAAGGAGAATGCTAAGAACTTCCGGTTGGCAGCTGATGCGTGAAAACAGTCACATTCGGACAGCTTTGAAATGATAGTTTTAGTCTATTTTACTTGCTTTAAACGTATTTGAACTAATACTGTTGTTGATCAGCGCCACCTTCTGGAACGATCATTTAAAAAAATGTGATCTAATGGGATGGAAAACAACTGCTGTGAGGCATTCTCCCCTTGTTGTCAGACGGCATCTTGTGCCGTTTAAATGGAGCCTCATCGCTAAAGTCAACATTTTCTCTTTCTTTCAAATATATAAGCAACCCAAACTAATGTAATTGACCACAATGTTTGACACACACACGTAGCCTGTACAGTCCCACTTACATAAACAGAAAGGGCTCCCGATTAGAATCAACATGCAAATCAGCCAGCAGAATATCAGTAATGTACTTTTATTGGTCATTTTCGTAAATGGCATGACTTACACACCTGTTAAGTTTTATGCCAGTAATCTGGTTTGCTCTATAATGCAGTGAAGTATTGCGTATGTGTGTGTGTGTGTGTTTGTGTGTGTGTGTGTGTGTGCACATGCACTAAAGACCCGACAAATTACCAGTTGTAAACGCTGTAAGCGGAAGTTCTAAACATTCTACCGGAAGACACTGGTCGCTATGGCACCCTCCATGCAGCAGCCAAGAAAAAGGTTTATAGTTGTTGTGTTACCATAGCAACTGTAGAATCACCAAAGCAGATCAATTACTGTAGTTGTTGTGTTACCATAGCAACTGTAGAATCATTACAACAAATCAATTAATATAGTTGTTGAGTTGCCATAGCAACTGTAGGATCATCACAACAGACTAATTAATGTAGTTGTTGTGTTACCATAGCAACTGTAGTATCACCACACCAAATCAATTACAATAGTTGTTGCATTACCATAGCAACTGTGGAATCACCACAACAGATCAATTACTGTAGTTGCTGTTACCATAGCAACTATAGAATCATTACAGCAGATCAATTAATATAGCTGTCGAGTTGCCATAGCAAGTTTACAATCACCACAATAGATCATTAACTACAGTTCTTGTTACCATAGCAACTGTAGAATCACCCCAACAGATTAATTACCATAGTTGTTGTGTTACCATAGCAACTATAGAATCATTACAACAGACCAATTAATATAGTTGTCGAGTTGCCATAGCAACTGTAGAATCACCACAACAGACTAATTACTGTAGTTGTTGTGTTATTATAGCAACCGTATAATCACCACTACAGATTAAATACTCTAGTTGTTGCATTTCCATAGCAACTGTACAATCACCACAACAGATCAGTTACTATAGTTGTTGTGTTACCATAGCAACCGTTTAATCGCCATTACAGATTAATTACTCTAGTTGTTGCATTTCCATAGCAACTGTAGAATCACCACAACAGATCAGTTACTATAGTTGTTGCGTTACCATAGCAACTGTAGTATCACCATACCAGATCAATTACAATAGTTGTTGCATTACCATAGCAACTGTAAAATCACCACTGCAGATTAATTACTATAGTTGTTGTGTTACTATAGCAACTGTAAAATCAACACTGCAGATTAATTACTATAGTTGTTGTGTTACTATAGCAACTGTGGAATCAGCACAACAGACTAATTACTGTAGTTGTTGTGTTACCATAGCAACTGTAGATTCATAAGTTAACTGAAGTGCTATACTATAGTATGATTCAAAAACTCTATACTGCAAATTACTATAGTATTTTTCATGTGGGAGTTTTGTCCTCAGTTTTGTCACCTGATGTAGCTGCCGTAATACGCCACAATGTTTCTGTGCGTACAGCTCTTCACCATTACAATCTCTTGCTGAATGACGGAGAAATCATCCTCTGTAAACCACACACAGATGGGGAGTGTTTTACAAAATTTCTTGACATTATAATTTTGTGTGATAGTGGTGAAGATCAAAACACTTACCAGGCTCCATTTTGATGATCTTTATGGCTGCCAATTCGCCATTCTGTTTATTACGTGCCTAAAAACACACAAACACAAAACTCAGTCATAAATAAAAACCACACTAGGGGTCTGCCTCTGTGTTTTGGTCAGTTATGAAAACACACATCATTCAGTCTAATGAGAAAAACAGTGGTTTATTCAGATGTTTTGAGAAAAATGACGATCCGTGTTGGTGTAATGAGTTATGAAGTAACTAACTAGTTACACTAATTAAATTACATTTAGACTAAAAAGTACATTTCAGTTCATTTTAGGTCATTTATTAAAGTTACTTATAACTCACTTGCCTTAAACATTGTAAATAAATTCAAGATTTCTGTATAAATCAATTCAGTAGTTGTGTTTTTTGTTATGCAATTGAAGATAATATTGTGAAATTGTATTTCTTTAATCAATATTTTTTTAAATAGTTTCAATTTCTAATAACTAAATTCTTTAGCCCTTGTCATGATAAAAGTACATTATTTTTTAATTGTTATTTAGCAAAATACTGAGTATGTACAGTTGAAGTCAGAATTATTAGCCCCCCTGAATTATAAGACCCCCTGTTTATTTTTCCCCCAATTTCTGTTTATCAGAGAGCAGATTTCTTCAACACATTTCTAATCATAATAGTTTTACTAACTCATTTCTAATAACTGATTTATTTTATCTTTGCCATGATGACAGTAAATAATATTTGACTAGATATTTTTTCAAGACACTTCTAAAATAATATATATAATATAAATAATAAATATAATTTTGTCCTTAAAATGGTGTTTAAAATATTAAAAACTGCTTTTATTCTAGTTGAAATAAAACAAATAAGACTTCCTCTAGAAGAAACAATATTATCAGACATACTGTGAAAATTTCCTTGCTCTGTTAAACATCATTTGGGAAATATTTAATAAAAAAAAAAAATTCAAAGGGGGGTGAATAATTCTGACTAATTGTTGTATGTAAAATTTGAGTCAGAAATTAGGTATTTATAGCAGGTATGAAATATGCTCTGATATGAGCAGGTATGAGTCATTGCTCTGAAATGTTTAATATTTTATATATAGTGTTTACCTTTTGTCTTTTTGCACAGTAATTGTTTTTTAATGAAGTATTTTAATGTTTGTTATTAAAATGCAGCTAAATAAAGCTAAACACCATGTTAGACTCAAATTCAAAGAAATAAAAGAGCGTAATTTCGATTTTCTATATGCATTATATTAGATTTATAAGGATTTAAAGCAGTATTGGATCATGTAATTATATGTAAGTACTTTCTTGTTAGGTAAATAAATGACCTTTCAGACATATTTATTACGAAAGTAGTTTAAATACAATTTGAATGATCATTTAATGACCATTTTTTTAATCAATTTTGAATGTATTTAATGATAATTTATTTTGTAAAGTAACGGTTTGCTCATTCAGGCTCATTTTTGTGCCATTTGTAGAACTGACAGGAATTTAATTAACATAAAAAATGAACCTTCTGAATATGAACCTGAGCATTCCGGATAAAACAATCTGCGATAAAAGGCTGTAAAATGTCTGTAGATCCAAAAATAACTTCCACAACTTCTGCTTTTTCAAGACAGAAGGCGAGAGCGCAGCGTCTGTATGAGAATAAACACGTGCTGGAAGAAAAACAGACGCCCGGCGTGTGGAAAGTTGGTCGGAGAGTTGCGTTCCTGCTCTGACACACACAAACACTCCTACACACCCATGAGCGCATCAGTAAACAGGTCAGTGTGTGTGATGAGACACTCCATCACACACACACACACACACACACACACACACACACACACACACACACACACACACACACACATGCACATGCACATATGCACACGCACATATGCACATGCACATGCACACTCACACACACATTGATTACAAATTACATTATGTAATCCGACTACTTTGGGATGTTTAGATTACATTCATTACACATTTATGCTAATCTCACTAATTTTGGATTACATTTACATTACATTTATTACACATTTATGCTAACGTAATCTGACTACTTTTGGATTACAGTTAGATTACTTTTACCACACATTTATAGCAATGTAACGTGATTTCTTTCGGGTTACATTTAGATTACTTTTATTACACATTTAGGGTAATGTAATCAGGCTACATTTGGATTACATTTAAATTACTTTTACTACACATTTATGCTGAAGTAATCTGACTATAATTGGATTACATTTCCATGACTTTTATTACACATTTATAGTAATGTAATCTGACTACTTTTGGATTACATTTACATTACTTTTATTACGCGTCTATGCTATCATAATCTGACTACTTTTGGATTACTTTTAGATTACTTTGATTACACATTTATAGTAATGTAATTTGATTTCTTTCAGATTATTTTTAGATTAAATTAATTACACATTTATGCTAATGTATTCTGACCACTTTTGGATTACAATTAGATTAGTTTTATTACACATTTATGCTAATATAATCTAACTATATTCGGATTAATTTTAGATTACTTATTTTACACATTTATGCAAATATAGTCTCACTACTATTAGATTACATTTAGATTACTTTACTACACATTTATGTTAATGTAATCTGATTACGTTTGGATTACTTTTAAATTACATTAATTATATATTTATAGTAATGTTATCAGCTTTTTTGCATCACTTTTGGATTGCAGTCATTACACATTTATGCTAATATCATCTCACTAAATCTGGATTACCATTAGATTACTTTTATTACAGATTTATGCTAACATAATCTAACTACTATTGGATTACATTTAGAATACTTTACTACACATCTATGTTAATGTAATCTGACTACTTTAGGATTATGTTTCAATTACATTTATTGCATATATTAGTAATGTCATCTGATTTTTTGCATTACTTTTAGATTACATTCATTACATATTTATGCTATAATAATCTCACTAATATTGGATTACATTTACATTACAATTATTACAGATTTAAGATAACATAATCTGACTACATTTTGATTACATTTAGGTTAATTTAATTACACATTTATGCTAATATAATCTCACTTATATTGGATTACATTTAGATTACTTTTTTTTACACATTTATGGTAATGTAATGTGACTTTTTTCGGATTACTTTTAGATTACTTTTAACACACATTAAGGGTAATGTAATCTGGCCACATTTGGATAACTTTTAATTTGCATTTATTACGCATTTATGCTAATGTAATCTATCTACATTTGGATTACATCTAGATTACTTTACTACACATTTATGTTAATGTAATCTGATTACTTTTGGTTTACATTTAGATTATATTTATTACATATTTATTGTAATGATTTTTTTTATTTTCTTTGCATTACTTTTAGATTACATTCATTACACATTTATACTAATATAATCTCACTAATTTGGGATTACATTTACATTACATTTATTACACATTTATGCTAATATAACCTCACTAATTTGGGATTACATTTACATTACATTTATTACACATTTAGGGTTACGTAAACAGACTACATTTGGATTACATTTAGATTACTTTTGTTACAAATTTATGCTAACGTAATCTGACTACTTTTGGATTACATTTACATTTTTTATTACACATTTATAGTAATGTAATCTGATTTCTTTTAGATTAACCTTACTACACATTTATGCTTATGTAATCTGATTATTTTTGGATTACGATTAGATTACTTTTATTACACATGTATGCTAATATAATCTGACTACTTTTGGATTACTTTTAGATTACTTTTATTGAACATTTATAGTAAAGTAGTCTGATTTCTTTTGGATTACATTTAGATTACTTTACAGCACATTTATGTTAATGTAATCTGACTTTTTTGGATTACGTTTATTACATATTTATAGTAATGTTATCTGATTTTCTTTGCATTACTTTTAGATTACATTCATTACACATTTATGCTAATGTAATCTCACAAATTACATTTAGATTACATTTATTACACATTCATATTAATGTTATCTGATTTTTTTGTATTAATTTTAGATTACATTCATTATACATTCATGCTAATGTAATCTCACAAATTACATTTAGATTACATTTATTACACATTTATAGTAAAATAATCTGATTTCTTTCAGATTACTTTTAGATTACGTTTATTACACATTTATGCTAATGTAATCTGAGTACTTTTGGATTACATTTACATTACCTTTATTACACATTTGTTCTATTGTAATCTGAGTACCATTGGATTACATTTACATTGCCTTTATTGCACATTCATGCTAATATAATCTCACTTTTATTGGATTACATTTAGATTACTTTTTTTTTACACATTTATGGTAATGTAATGTGACTTTTTTCAGATTACTTTTAGATTACTTTTAACACACATTAAGGGTAATGTAATCTGGCCACATTTGGATTACATCTAGATTACTACACATTTATGTTAATGTAATCTGATTACTTTTGGTTTACATTTAGATTATATTTATTACATATTTATTGTAATGTTTTTTTTTTTATTTTCTTTGCATTACTTTTAGATTACATTCATTACACATTTATGCTAATATAATCTCACTAATTTGGGATTACATTTACATTACATTTATTACACATTTAGGGTAATGATAACAGACTACATTTGGATTACATTTAGATTACTTTTGTTACAAATTTATGCTAACGTAATCTGACTACTTTTGGATTACATTTACATTTTTTATTACACATTTATAGTAATGTAATCTGATTTCTTTTAGATTAACCTTACTACACATTTATGCTTATGTAATCTGATTATTTTTGGATTACGATTAGATTACTTTTATTACACATGTATGCTAATATAATCTGACTACTTTTGGATTACTTTTAGATTACTTTTATTAAACATTTATAGTAAAGTAGTCTGATTTCTTTTGGATTACATTTAGATTACTTTACAGCACATTTATGTTAATGTAATCTGACTTTTTATTGGATTACGTTTATTACATATTTATAGTAATGTTATCTGATTTTCTTTGCATTACTTTTAGATTACATTCATTACACATTTATGCTAATATAATCTCACTAATTTTGAGTTGCATTTATTACACATTTAGGATAACATAATCTGGCTACATTTGGATTACATTTAGGTTAATTAAATTACACATTTACGCCAATGTAATCTGGCTACATTTGGATTATATTTAGATTACATTTATTACATATTCATATAAATGTTATCTGATTTTTTTGTATTACTTTTAGATTACATTCATTATACATTCATGCTAATGTAATCTCACAAATTTTGGATTACATTTAGATTACATTTATTACACATTTATAATAAAATAATCTGATTTCTTTCAGATTACTTTTACATTACGTTTATTACACATTTATGCTAATGTAATCTGAGTACTTTTGGATTACATTTACATTACCTTTATTACACATTTGTTCTATTGTAATCTGAGTACCATTGGATTACATTTACATTGCCTTTATTGCACATTCATGCTAATATAATCTCACTTTTATTGGATTACATTTAGATTACTTTTTTTTTACACATTTATGGTAATGTAATGTGACTTTTTTCGGATTACTTTTAGATTACTTTTAACACACATTAAGGGTAATGTAATCTGGCCACATTTGGATTACATCTAGATTACTTTACTACACATTTATGTTAATGTAATCTGATTACTTTTGGTTTACATTTAGATTATATTTATTACATATTTATTGTAATGTTTTTTTTATTTTCTTTGCATTACTTTTAGATTACATTCATTACACATTTATGCTAATATAATCTCACTAATTTGGGATTACATTTACATTACATTTATTACACATTTAGGGTTATGTAAACAGACTACATTTGGATTACATTTAGATTACTTTTGTTACAAATTTATGCTAACGTAATCTGACTACTTTTGGATTACATTTACATTTTTTATTACACATTTATAGTAATGTAATCTGATTTCTTTTAGATTAACCTTCCTATACATTTATGCTAATGTAATCTGATTGTTTTTGGATTACTTTTAGATTACTTTTATTAAACATTTATAGTAAAGTAGTCTGATTTCTTTTGGATTACATTTAGATTACTTTACAGCACATTTATGTTAATGTAATCTGACTTTTTTGGATTACATTTATTACATATTTATAGTAATGTTATCTGATTTTCTTTGCATTACTTTTAGATTACATTCATTACACATTTATGCTAATATAATCTCACTAATTTGGGATTACATTTACATTACATTTATTACACATTTAGGGTAATGATAACAGGCTACATTTGGATTACATTTAGATTACTTTTGTTACAAATTTATGCTAACGTAATCTGACTACTTTTGGATTACATTTACATTTTTTATTACACATTTATAGTAATGTAATCTGATTTCTTTTAGATTAACCTTCCTATACATTTGTGCTAATGTAATCTGATTATTTTTGGATTACGATTAGATTACTTTTATTACACATGAATGCTAACATAATCTGACTACTTTTGGATTACTTTTAGATTACTTTTATTAAACATTTATAGTAAAGTAGTCTGATTTCTTTTGGATTACATTTACAGTACCTTTATTACAGATTTGTTCTATTGTAATCTGAGTACCATTGGATTACATTTACATTGCCTTTATTACACATGCATACTAATATTATCTGACTACTTTTCGATTACTTTCATTACATATTTATGCTAATGTAATTTGACTACTTTTAGATTAGTTTTATTATGTGTTTACACTAACGCAATCTGACTACTTTTGGATTATATTCATGCAAAAGCCTTATTTGACTTCACATATATAGAAAACCAGTTACAAAAAATTATTGATGAAAATCTCAGCAATATCAGCTGTGATATCAAATATTAAATATATAACAACGCAAAGTGCAGATGACCATATTAATGAAAAACAGCAAGCTATAAAAACATCGTAAACATGAGCCTATATTAGAGTCAGATTGATTATGAAAAAATATAAATGCTAAAAATAGGAGAATTAATGAATTGTGAAAAATTTACAGCCATTGTATAAACAACATGCAATGATGTAATCCATTAAAAGTAACTGTAATCTGATTACGAGTATTTTAAATAGTAGTCTAATTACAAATACTTGACTTTTAAACTCTGAATAGATAATCTAGACTACATATAAAGCTCTGCTGTGGAGCTGCACACATCAGGTGAAGTGTTCGCATGTTCGCTGAGGTTTGTTTCTCACTGAAAACCATCTGTGAGCACATCTGGATGTGGTCTGAACACATTTGTGTCGCTGCTGTGTGAGATTCCCATCCATCTACAGCTCAACACCAGTAAATGTTGGACTCTTTCAGCTGATAAAACACGACATCTGACTGCTGATATTTTATACAAACACACACACACACACACACACACACACACACACACACACACACACACACACACACACACACACACACACTCACACACACACACACACACACACACACACACACACACAACACACACACACACACACACACACACACACACACACACTCAAACACACGCTCATATACAGTGCTATAACTTAGCAGAAGATTGAATACTAGAATAAACTCTCACTTCTGCATTTCCTCTCTACGAATAACACCTGCTAGACACACACACACGCACACACACACACACACACACACACACACACACACACACACACAAACATACACATACAATAACACCCGAAACATTGCATATACACATATATACACAATCACACACACACAAACAAACACACACATACTGTGTAACACATCAAGAACATTCATGTGCACATACACATATAAACACAAGCATACAACACACACATAAATACACAAATAACACACACACAACACTCAAGTGCACATACAACATACGCAACATGTAATCCTACACACACACATACATATACACACACACACACACACACACACACACACACACACACACACACACACACACATTAATTGGCCACTTTATTAGGTACACCTGTCCAACTGCTTGTAATGCACATTTCTAATCAGCCAATCACATGGCAGCAGCTCACTGCATTTAGGCATGTAGACATGGTCAAGACGATCTACTGCAGGTCAAAGCGAGCATCAGAATGGGGAAGAAAGGGGATTTAAGTGACTTTGAACGTGGCATGATTGTTGCTGCCAGACGGGCTGCTCTGAGTATTTCAGAAACTGCTGATCTACTGGGATTTTCACGCACAACCATCTCTAGGGTTTACAGAGAATGGTCCGACAAAGAGGAAATATCCAGTGAGCGGCAGTTCTGTGGGCGCAAATGCCTTGTTGATGCCAGAGGTCAGAGGAGAATGGCCAGACTGGTTCCAGCTGATAGAAAGGCAACAGTAACTCAAATAAGCACTCGTTACAACCGAGGTCTGCAGAAGAGCATCTCTGAACACACAACACGTCCAACCTTGAGGCGGATGGGCTACAGCAGCAGAAGACCACACCGGGTACCACTCCTGTCAGCTAAGAACAGGAAACTGAGGCTACAATTCACACAGGCTCACCAAAACTGGACAATAGAAGATTGGAGAAACGTTGCCTGGTCTGATGAGTCTCCATTTCTGCTGCCACATTCGGATGGTCGGCTCAGAATTTGTCCTCAACAACATGAAAGCATGGATCATCCTGCCTTGTATCAGCGGTTCAGGCTGGTGGTGGTGGTGTAATGGTGTGGGGGAGATTTTCTTGGCACACTTTGGGTCCATTAGTACCAATTGAGCATGGTGTCAACGCCACAGCCTACCTGAGTATTGTTGCTGACCATGTCCATCCCTTTATGAGCACAGTGTCTCCATCTTCTGATGGCTACTTCCAGCAGGATAACACACCATGTCATAAAGCGCCAATCATCTCAGACTGGTGAACATGACAATGTGTTCACTGTACTCAAATGGCCTCCACAGTCACCAGAGCTCAATCCAATAGAGCACCTTTGGGATGTGGTGGAACGGGAGATTGGCATCATGGATGTGCAGCCGACAAATCTGCAGCAACTGTGTGATGCTATCATGACAATATGGAGCAAAATCTCTGAGGAATATTTCCAGTAGCTTGTTGAATCTCTGCCATGAAGGATTAAAGCAGTTCTGAAGGCAAAAAGGGGTCCGACCCGGTACCAGTGAGGTGTACCTAATAAAGTGGCCAGTGAGTGAGTGTGTGTGTGTGTGTGTATGTATATATATACTTACAAAAGGTTGGGGTAAAATAAAAGCCTTGGGGGTTTAAAATAAAATAATAGTTTGGTCAGAATAAAACAGAAGTCTTTGGAAAATCCCCACCAGCCACAGAAAGCTTATCTGTGTCTGTGGGCGGGTCTGAGCTTTCTGTGGGGGCGGGAGTCTTCCACAGCTCCCCCCCCCCTGCTGACCTCACAGACAGATGACAGATCTGCAGGAGTCTCTGAGTTTGGATGTTTGCAGTCAAACGAGCTGAACTGGTTTTCTAAAGTCTCGCCAACAGTGGGGGAGAAACACTCAGACATGACACTCACAAAGCACAATCACATCTTCCACAGTCTCACACACACACACACACACACACACACTCATTCTGAAGACCTTTGGCATCAAAGGGCCAAAATATATCATCTAATGCTGTTTAATTTTGTTGTCAGTGAAAATAAGTTGGGATGTGAAATAAACAGCAGACAGTGATTTTGGGTGAAAGACCCCTTTAAATGAAACATTCCCATTCTGACTAATTTAAATTCAAATGCTTTTTTCAGAGGAGGGCGGAGCTACAGATGGCTGTGCATCAGCATAGTGATAGATGTAAAACAGCAGTGTGTGTGTTGTGAGTGCTGGTCAGGTGTGCATGTGTGCTTCAGTGTGTGTGTGTGTGTTGTGAGTGCTGGTCAGGTGTGCATGTGTGCTTCAGTGTGTGTGTGTGTGTTGTGAGTGCTGGTCAGGTGTGCATGTGTGCTTCAGTGTGAGTGTGTGCTTCATGCTTCTGTCAGTCTATGTCGCTCCTGTCGCTGTTCATCTAAAACTCCTCATCTATAATCCTCTTAGTCTATGCTGACATTATCTTCAGCAGCTCAAACACTCTAATGGCTAATGGACAGACGGCTGCTTCTCACTCAGGGCTGCTGTTTATGCTAATGAGAGAGAGATGGGCACTAGTGGGCGGGGCTTTCCCCCTCTGATGACACGTACAAAGGGAGAATGTCAATCAAAGTGTTCTTGCAGACAAGTGTTTGTCAAGCGTGAACTTTAATGAGACGTAATTAAGTACAGAGCGAATAATATAGCTCTCAGCTCTTCTCAGAATTTGCAACATTGAGAAATAGAACTTCGATTAACTCTGTTTGAGTTCTAGTCTACTGATTAATAGGATTTGAACAACTGTTATGAGTGTTTAATGATGATTTTACGGAGTTTTTCTTCATTTTAAAAGCTCAAAAGCGTCTCTTTACTTTGACTACATGTAAAAGAGCAGCATGAACATTCAGCTAAGTTTCTTCTTTTGGACTCGGCAGACAGATTTACAGAATGCTGCAAGAGACACTGATGTTGTCATCAACTGCTACAGGTGAAGCATCAAGACACACACACACACACACACACACACACACACACGGGGTTCTTTTGAGAGGAAAGAGGAAGTAGCAGTGGTGTAGCATTGACACCACACACACACACACACACACACACACACACTCACTGTGTTTTACTGTAAAGCTGTTCACAGCAGAGAGATCAGCATTTCAGCATCCTCAGCGGTGGACAGTGAACTTAAACACTTCAGCTATTCAAAGCAGGATAGATTGTGATTGGCTGCCGTTATATTTATGGTTTAACAGCTTGAAAAAAATGTCAGGTTGTTACAGTTACAGTGTAGATGAAGCTGAAATGAGCCTTAAATCAGCACGGATGAAGATGAATAACACAGAGCATTCATCATTTTGATACACCACACTAGAACAACATCAATGTAGACCACAGTGACATCACACTATCTAGAACACGATGACGTCACAAGAGAACATCAGACTATGATGACATCACGCTGGAATACAATGACATCACAAGAAAACATTACTCTAGAACACGATGACATCACAAAGGAACATAAGAACGTGATGACACTAGATCACAAAAACATGATGACATCACACTGGATCACCACTTTAGAACATGATTTTGGTCACTCCTGCTGTAGAACACGATGACATCACACTAGAACACTCTAGAACATGATGACATCACACTCACACTGGAACACTCCAGAACATGATGATCTCACACTAGAACACTCCAGAACATGATGACATTACACTAGAACACTCTAGAACATGATGACATCACACTAGAACACTCTAGAACATGATGACATCACACTCACACTGGAACACTCCAGAACATGATGATCTCACACTAGAACACTCCAGAACATGATGACATTACACTAGAACACTCTAGAACATGATGATCTCACACTAGAACACTCCAGAACATGATGACATCACACTAGAACACTCTAGAACATGATGATCTCACACTAGAACACTCCAGAACATGATGACATCACACTAGAACACTCTAGAACATGATGATCTCACACTAGAACACTCCAGAACATGATGACATCACAATAGATCATCAATGAAGAACATGATGACATCACACTATACCACTCTAGAACATGATGACATCACAATAGATCATCAATGAAGAACATGATGACATCACACTATACCACTCTAGAACATGATGACATCACAATAGATCATCAATGAAGAACATGATGACATCACACTATACCACTCTAGAACAAAATGACATCACACTATACCACTCTAGAACATGATGACATCACACTATACCACTCTAGAACACGATGACATCACACTATACCACTCTAGAACATGATGACATCACACTATACCACTCTAGAACATGATGAAATCACACTATACCACTCTAGAACATGATGACATCACACTATACCACTCTAGAACATAATGAAATCACACTATAACACCCTAAAACATAATGACATCACACTATACCACTCTAGAACATAATGACATAACACTATACCACTCTAAAACATAATGACATCACACTTGAACATGATGAAATCACACTAGAACACTCTAGAACATGATAACATCACAATAGATCATCAATGAAAAACATGATGACATCACACTATACCACTCTAGAACATAATGACATCACACTAGAACATGATGGCATCACACTATACCACTCTAGAACATAATGACATCACACTATACCACTCTAGAACAAGATTACATCACACTATACCACTCTAGAACAAGATTACATCACACTATACCACTCTAGAACATAATGACATCACACTAGAAAATGATGATCTCACACAAGAACAGTCCAAAACATGATGACATCAGACTAGATCATCAATGAAGAACATGATGACATCACACTATACCACTCTAGAACATAATGACATCACACTATACCACTCTAGAACATGATGACATCACACTATACCACTCTAGAACATAATGACATCACACTATACCACTCTAGAACATAATGACATCACACTATACCACTGTAGAACATGATGAAATCACACTAGAACATGATGACATCACACTAGATCATTAATCAAGAACATGATGACATCACACTAAAAAAGAACACACTAGAACATAATGACATCACACTATACCACTCTAGAACATAATGACATCACATTATACCACTCTAAAACATAATGACATCACACTATACCACTCTAGAACAAGATTACATCACACTAGAACATGATGACATCACACTAGATCATTAATCAAGAACATGATGACATCACACTAAAACAGAACACTCTAGAACATGATGACATCACACTAATCCACTCTAGAACATAATGACATCACACTATACCACTCTAGAACATAATGACATAACACTATACCACTCTAGAACATGATGACATCACACTATACCACTCTAGAACATAATGACATCACATTATATCACTCTAGAACATAATGACATCATACTATACCACTCTAGATCATAATGACATCACACTATACCCCTCTAGAACATGATGACATGACACTACACCACTCTAGAACATAATGACATAACACTATACCACTCTAAAACATAATGACATCAGACTAGAACATGATGAAATCACACTAGAACACTCTAGAACATGATGACATCACAATAGATCATCAATGAAAAACATGATGACATCACACTATACCACTCTAGAACATAATGACATCACATTAGAACATGATGACATCACACTATACCACTCTAGAACATAATGACATCACACTATACCACTCTAGAACAAGATTACATCACACTATACCACTCTAGAACAAGATTACATCACATTATACTACTCTAGAACATAATGACATCACACTAGAACATGATGATCTCACACAAGAACACTCCAGAACATGATGACATCACACTAGATCATCAATGAAGAACATGATGACATCACACTGTACCACTATAGAACATAATGACATCACACTATACCACTCTAGAACATGATGAAATCACACTAGAGCATGATGACATCACACTAGATCAATAATCAAGTACATGATGACATCACACTAAAACAGAACACTCTAGAACATAATGACATCACACTATACCACTCTAGAACATAATGACATCACATTATACCACTCTAGAACATAATGACATCACATTATACCACTCTAAAACATAATGACATCACACTAGAACACTCTAGAACATAATGACATCACACTATACTACTCTAGAACATAATGACATCACATTATACCACTCTAGAACATAATGACATCACACTATACCACTCTAGAACATAATGACATCACATTATACCACTCTAGAACATAATGACATCACATTATACCACTCTAAAACATAATGACATCACACTAGAACACTCTAGAACATAATGACATCACACTATACTACTCTAGAACAAGATTACATCAAACTCGAACATGATGACATCACACTAGATCATTAATCAAGAACATGATGACATCACACTAAAACAGAACACTCTAGAACATGATGACATCACACTATATCACTCTAGAACATAATGACATCACATTATACCACTCTAGAACATAATGACATCACATTATACCACTCTAAAACATAATGACATCACACTATACCACTCTAGAACACGATGACATCACACTAGAACACTCTAGAACATGACATCACACTAGAACATGCAGGAATATGATGTCATCGCATAGGATCATGACACTTGAACATGATGACGTCACACTATATTACTCTAGAACATGATGACATCACACTAGATCAGATTAGTTTCTCCTAAACTTTTCAGCCCACGACCCCCAAAATAACAATTGCAGTGACTGTCAACACTCACTATCCTCGGAGGTAATTCTAAACATACAAACGGTGCACACACACCAATAGGCCTATATAAACACAAGCATATTGACAACACAAAAACGTGCAACAGTCTAGCAACCATATAATTTTTGTCATTTATTTAATTTAATATAATTATTTTATTAATTAATTAAATAACATCATTCAAATAATATAATTAATATTTAGTAAGACTGGTCGGTATGTTTACAGCACAGATCTATCCTTGGTTTAATTTTGGCAGACCACCACTGGGAGATCATCCTCTATGTTCAGTCGTGTATGATTTTAGAAAAAAAATCTACATTAAAAATATTTTTAATGTACGTGAGTGCTGTAAAGGTGTCAAGGTTTACCATGATGCTGTAAATCAATCTGCTGCAGCTGACACTATTGGTGGTTGGTTAATCTAACATAAAGACCCCAAAGGGTTTTGCTGTCCAAAGGAAAACAAATTGAAAGGCTTTTATTTTGTGTAACTATTAAATACTATTTTATCTTCTGTGGGTTATGGATGAAATATGCTAATAGTTTAAAAAATTGATAATTTTTGGAAATTTCCAAGCGACCCCCCTCACATTGTCCCATGACCCAACTTTAGGAACTACTGCACTGGATCATGACTCTTGAACATGCTGACATCACACTAGAACACCACACTAGATAATGATGTCATCACACAAAGACATCTGCAGAAAACGGTTGGGGCCCAAAATCTTTGTGAAATGCGTGACATTTGATCATGTTGACACACACAGTCTGACAGTGTCAAAGCTGTAAGAAATAAGAGATTATATCAGACTCTGTCTGCATTTGTGACACAATGGTATGTTGGGAAATATGCATACAGACTTCAGACGTCATGAAGAATATGATAATGGTCTACTGGCATTTCATCACTCTTGCAAACCATCACAAGACAAATACACAAGCACAGCTTTAAAACAAGCTCAATATTATTACATTATTCACGATCATATACAGCCAAACAGTCAAAGCTGACAGAATGAAAACAGCTGATGGAGTATACACTAACCTGCGCATTATTCAGACACTAGATGAAGACAAACAGTCTAAAACAGCTGATGGAGTATACACTAACCTGCACATTATTCAGACACTAGATGGAGACAAACAGTCTAAAACAGCTGATGGAGTATACACTAACCTGCACATTATTCAGACACTAGATGGAGACAAACAGTCTAAAACAGCTGATGGAGTATACACTAACCTGCACATTATTCAGACACTAAATGGAGACAAACAGTCTAAAACAGCTGATGGAGTATACACTAACCTGCGCATTATTCAGACACTAGATGGAGACAAACAGTCTAAAACAGCTGATGGAGTATACACTAACCTGCACATTATTCAAACACTAGATGGAGACAAACAGTCTAAAACAGCTGATGGAGTATACACTAACCTGCACATTATTCAAACACTAGATGGAGACAAACAGTCTAAAACAGCTGATGGAGTATACACTAACCTGCACATTATTCAGACACTAGATGGAGACAAACAGTCTAAAACAGCTGATGGAGTATACACTAACCTGCACATTATTCAGACACTAGATGGAGACAAACAGTCTAAAACAGCTGATGGAGTATACACTAACCTGCACATTATTCAGACACTAGATGAAGACAAACAGTCTAAAACAGCTGATGGAGTATACACTAACCTGCGCATTATTCAGACACTAGATGGAGACAAACAGTCTAAAACAGCTGATGGAGTATACACTAACCTGCACATTATTCAGACACTAGATGGAGACAAACAGTCTAAAACAGCTGATGGAGTATACACTAACCTGCACATTATTCAGACACTAGATGGAGACAAACAGTCTAAAACAGCTGATGGAGTATACACTAACCTGCGCATTATTCAGACACTAAATGGAGACAAACAGTCTAAAACAGCTGATGGAGTATACACTAACCTGCACATTATTCAGACACTAGATGGAGACAAACAGTCTAAAACAGCTGATGGAGTATACACTAACCTGCGCATTATTCAGACACTAAATGGAGACAAACAGTCTAAAACAGCTGATGGAGTATACACTAACCTGCGCATTATTCAGACACTAAATGGAGACAAACAGTCTAAAACAGCTGATGGAGTATACACTAACCTGCACATTATTCAGACACTAGATGGAGACAAACAGTCTAAAACAGCTGATGGAGTATACACTAACCTGCGCATTATTCAGACACTAGATGGAGACAAACAGTCTAAAACAGCTGATGGAGTATACACTAACCTGCGCATTATTCAGACACTAGATGGAAACAAACAGTCTAAAACAGCTGATGGAGTATACACTAACCTGCGCATTATTCAGACACTAGATGGAGACAAACAGTCAAACTGATGGAAACTAAAACAGCTGAATAAAGCATATACTAACCTATCCATTAAGCTGGAGTCAAACTGCTCTTTTTACCCAATAGACCTTCATTCATTCACATGGAAATACAACAGACCGATCGCAAGCTCTTGTGACGAGTTTTACATGTCGCTGCATTCCAAAGTTCACGCTTGGTGACCACAAAATGGCATCACGTGATTGCGTGAGACCAATAGAAGATCAAAATGTGACCCTTAAATATTAAAATTTTGAATATGGAGCAACTGCTCGATATGTCTGACCATAGTTTTATCCTACTCTATTTTGAAACACCATACGACAGAATGGTGATTCTCAGTTCCAGGATGAGTCTGTGTTATTCAGCGGTTGTTATCTGGGAATAACACACATTGGAATGTCACAACTGACCAATCAGAATCCAATATTTCCTGACAGTCATGTAAGCAAACTTGACAACTCGGTTTCATATGTGCACACCAGTTGTTTCACTGGCCACCTCTATCTGGGCTTTAAATCTCACGCACTGTTTAAAGACTTTTGGCCCCAATGTAGCTCCATACACATCATAACAGAATACGATAAGATCACAGTGACTATATCAGCCTTCACACATCTGAGTGAATCTGGAGAGTCTGATCTTACACACACACACACACACACGGATATCAAAAACATGTTTCAGGTAGGCTCCCGGCAGAAAACACCCAGGGGCCCCATACAGATGTGGGCTGTGAGTGTGTGTGTGAACTTTGTCTGAAAACATTACTCCTCATCATAAACACAGCAAACATTAGATGACTTCTCTCTGTGTACGTAAATGTCTTAAGAAGAGGACATTTTAAGACATAGTTCAAGATCAGTGTGTTTGGATCATAACGGATGTGGTGCTTTGACCTGTCAAAACACACACACACACACACACACACACACACACACACACACACACACACACACACACACACACACACACACACACACACACACACACACACAGTTGTACAGCTCTTCATGGGCTTTCCCCATAGCTGATGTTTTTACTGTACCACCAAGGCTACTTTAGCAAAGAAAACTGAAGCTATTATATGAAGGTGGGAGTTCTGCACAAAATATACCTTCATACTATTAGTCAAAAAACACTTTCGTTAAATGAAAAAAAACACAATAAATAAAAAACTGAAATAACATAATAATGAGCAAAAATAATAATGGTTTTCAGAATTAATACAAACTCTTATTGTCATGGTTGCACATACAAACCAGTTAGCATACGAATGTGGGCCACTTTAGGCAGTTATGCGGCACTAGTGGTCTTCCTTCGGCCCAGACAAAATGAATGTGAGCCTGAAGTGACCCACCTGTTCAATGGCAAAAGGGGGCCAAAGATTCCAATTCATATATGGGCCATTTAAGGCAGAGATTTGGCACTTATGGCAAAATGTAATCTGAATGTGAGCCTAATGTGGCCCATGTGGAAAATGGAAAATTTGGCCCAAATGACAGAGGACAGATGAGGGCCACAGTTGGCAAAAATGTGGCATAGTCCTTTGGGTCTAAACCCAAAGAGGCTCATATGTGTAGGTGCAAATGTGGCCCAGTTATCTTAAAACATATGTGGACCACTTTTGGCGAATATTTAGAACAGTAAGCTCTGGCTAATGTGGATTTGAACCCAAAGTGGCCAAGAGAAGATATGACAAATGTGGCTCAGTTGTACTAAAACAGATGTGGACCACTTTTGGCAAATATTCGGCACAGTAAACTCTGGCTAATGTGGCTTTGAGCCTAAAGTGGCCCAAAAAAGATATGACAAAACTGGCCCAGTTATCCTAAAACATATGTGGACCACTTTTGGCAGATATTTAGCACAGTAAACTCTGGCTAATGTGGATTTGAGCCTAAAGTGGCCCAAAGAAGATATGACAAACTGGCCCAGTTATCCTAAAACAAATGTGGGCCACTTTTGACAAATATTCGGCACAGTAAACTCTGGCTAATATGGCTTTGAGCCTAAAGTGGCCCAAAGAAGATATGACAACTGTGGCCCAGTTATCTTAAAACATATGTGGGCCACTTTTGGCAAATATTTAGCACAGTAAAATCTGGCTAATGTGGCTTTGAGCCTGAAGTGGCCCAAAGAATATATGACAACTGTGGCCCAGTTATCCTAAAACATATGTGGACCACTTTTGGCGAATATTTAACACAGTAAGCTCTGGCTAATGTGGATTTGAGTCTAAAGTGCTCCAAAGAAGATATGACAAACTGGCCCAGTTATCCTAAAACAAATGTGGGCCACTTTTGATGAATATTCGACACAGTAAACTCTGGCTAACGTTGTCACGATGGGGTATCACAAAAACAAGGGATAGATCCAAATGCAGCAAAATATCTTTTAATAAGGATACAAAGAAGATCCAAAAAACATAAGGGGACAGGCAAGACACAAACTGACAAAAAAAACGCAAGTGCAAAAACTATGAGTACTAAAGTGAATCAAACTAAATATAAATAGGAATCCAAAAACATAAAGACGATAACAAACAAAGTGAACAAACAAACTAATCAACCAAACATGAGAAACTGGAGCACACAACAAAACACTACAGAGCAAAATCCAAAGGCAAACTAAACACAACGTAACAGGGCTTATAAAGACAGAACTAATTAGACAACAAGGAACAGCTGGAAACAAGGAGTGATCACATGAGCAGGGATACAGGAAATGAAAACAAAAACCAAAACAAAAGCTAGTGCCCTCAAGAGTCCACATGAGGGCACTGCAGCAGGTGTGACAAACGTGGCTTTGAGCCTAAAGTGGCCCAGAGAAGATACGACAAATGTGGCCCAGTTATCCTAAAACAAATGTGGACCACTTCTGGGGATTATTCGGCACAGTAAACTCTGGCTAATGTGGCTTTGAGCCTAAAGTGGCCCAGAGAAGATATGACAAATGTGGCCCAGTTATCCTAAAACAAATGTGGACCACTTCTGGTGATTATTCGGCACAGTAAACTCTGGCTAATGTGGCTTTGAGCCTAAAGTGGCCCAGAGAAGATATGACAAATGTGGCCCAGTTATCTTAAAACATATGTGGGCCACTTTTGGCAAATATTTAGCACAGTAAGCTCTGGCTAATGTGGCTTTGAGCCTAAAGTGGCCCAAAGAAGATATGACAAACTGGCCCAGTTATATTAAAACATATGTGGACCACTTTTGACGAATATTTAACACAGTAAGCTCTGGCTAATGTGGCTTTGAGCCTAAAATGGCCCAAAGAAGATATGACAAAACTGGCCCAGTTATCCTAAAACAAATGTACGCCACTTTTGGTGATTATTCGGCACAGTAAACTCTGGCTAATGTGGCTTTGAGCCTAAAGTGGCCCAGAGAAGATATGACAAATTTGGCCCAGTTATCTTAAAACATATGTGGGCCACTTTTGAGGAATATTCGGCACAGTAAACTCTGGTTACGTGGCTTTGATAAACATTAATAAAATGTAATAATAAAATTCAATTTAATGTGTAATTTAATAAATAATAAGCATAATGCATTACTGTGAGGGTTGTGGTGGTGGTAGATGTCAATAAAATACAATTTAATGGGTAATTTAATAAATAATCTGAATAATTCTTGTTAACTTCTGGCTGCAGCTGTATCCCTTCTAACAATAAGCATAACAGAGGCAGCGTTAGTCATTGTGATTTTAGGCTTATCATTTCAGGCTTCAATAGGTCAAACTAATCAACACCGAAAATGGTGGGAAAACACAAACAGAAGACCCTTTGTGGTGGCGAATTGCATTATGGGATGTTGATCTCTGCTCTGTCCACTGCTGATGTTGTAAATTCAACTCTACAGTTTAACAAAGTGACTTTTACTGACATTTTATAATATAATGTAAGAAATAATATGTAGAGAAATGCATGTGTAGCAGAAAATGTGCTGCAGATTATTACAAGGTTTCTGTAGCGTAATACACAACACCAACACACACTATATAGCACTGAACACTATTACACATGTGCAGAAAAGACACTATTTACACACTTTCATTGATAAAATATGTTGGAAGAAAGATCGAGATCCCGTAATGACAGTCAGAAGCACAAATAAACAGAGGCAAAATAAAAACATGAATCATAAAATATGACATACTGCTAATTTAGGGATATTTCTGACAGTGTACTGTTGGCCTCTTGTATAATACATCCACTGAAGGACAAACATTTTAGATTACAAATTGTATTGTGCATAAATGGTCTCAATACTGAAATTAATATAAAACTGCATAAATGTATATTTACACATATATATATATATATATATATTGAATTATGTATTTTCTATATAAATATAAATATTAGTGATGGAAAAAATGTCCAGCATTTGTGTTGACTTAATATTAATCACATTTGTGTTGACTTAATATGCTTGTTTTGACTTAATATGTGTGTGTGTGTGTGTGTGTGTGTGTGTGTGTGTATATATATACACAGTAGAAGTCAGACTATTATTAATAGTAAGATAATTATTCGCCCCCCTTTGAATTGTTTTTCTTTTTTAAATATTTCCCAAATGATGTTTAACAGAGCAAGGAAATGTTCACAGTATGTCTGATAATATTTTTTCTTCTGGAGAAAGTCTTATTTGTTTTATTTCGGCTAGAATAAAAGCAGTTTTTAATTTTTTAAACACCATTTTAAGGTCAATATTATTAGCCCCTTTAAGCTATATATTTTCTGATAGTCTACAGAACAAACCATCATTATACAATAACTTACCTAATTACCCTAACCTGCCTAGTTACCCTAATTACCCTAGTGAAGCCTTTAAATGTCACTTTAAGCTGTATAGAAGTGTCTTGAAGAATATCTAGTCTAATATTATTTACTGTCATCATGACAAAGAGAAAATAAATCAGTTATTAGAGATGAGTTATTAAAACTATTATGATTAGAAATGTGTTGAGGAAATCTGCTCTCTGATAAACAGAAACTGGGGAAAAAATAAACAGGGGGGCGAATAATTCTGACTTCAACTGTATATATAAACCTGCTTCCATGCAAATATTTAAGACACATTTTATTTATATTTAGATATAAAACATGTGTGTGTGATCATTAAATAAATGAACTAAAACTAAAGTAAACAGCAAATTTTTTGCAATACCTGTGATGACATTTGGTGCTTATAATGTGAGGACACAGACGCGTACGCACGCACACACACACAGGAATTTAACGAGCTAAATGTCTTAGTTGGTGTGCGAGAACTGTACCTTAAAATAAAGTTTGACCCACACACAAGCACACACACACACATTCATACATCCACACACCCATACACACGATCTCACACACATACACACACGTTCGCAGACATACACACATATTCTCATTTACACATAATCTCATACACACATGCTCACAAACACTTATTCTCTCTGTCTCACACACACACACACACAAGCTTTTTATACACACGCGCTTTCACTCACACCCACACACTCATACACGTGTTCTTACACAAACACACACAAATTTTCACACGCGCGCTCTCACTCACACCCACTTTCACACACACATTCTTTTTTTAAATATAATATTTTCAGTTTGACCTTAAAGCAACACAGAGCAAAACACAAAACAACAACAACAACTATAAATGCAGAAAAGAAAAGGCAAACAAACAAAAATAAATATGTTAAAGCCATTGTTACATCACTTCCTCCAGTTTTACATACACTCACGGGGCCACTTTATTAGGTACACCTTACTAGTACCGCTAAACTAGTACTAGTTTCACCTTCAGAACTGCTTTAATCCTTCATGTCAGAGATTCAACAAGCTACTGGAAA
>LR812533.1:58643649-58656149 GCA_903798195.1 Danio kyathit | reverse complement strand
AGTGTGTGCATGTGTGTGTTTATGTCAGTAAGAGTGTGTGCATTTGTGAGTGAGTGTGTGTACATGTGTGTTTTTGCGTATGACTGTTTGTATGTGTGCAAGTGTGTTTTTGTGTGTGTGTGTGTGTGTGTGCATTTGTGAGTGAACGTGTACATGCATGCGTTTGTGTGTGTGTAAGTGTGTATGTCAGATTGTGCACTTTTGTGAGAGTGTGTGTGTACGTGTGTTTATGCATGTGTGTGTGTTTGTTTGTGTGTTTGCGTGCAAGTGTTTGTGAGTAAGAGTGTGTGCATGTGTTTTTGCATGTGAGTATATTTGGTTGTGTGTGTGTGTGTGTGTGTGTGTGTGTGTGTGTGTGTGTGTGTGTGTGTGTGTGTGTGTGTGTGTGTGTGTGTGTGTGTGTGTGTGTGTGTGTGTGTGTGTGAGTGAATGTGTACATGTATGCATGTTTTTGCATGTGTGTGTGTGTGTGTGAGTGTGAATGTCAGAGTGTGTACATCTTGTTTATGCATGTGAGTGTGTTTGGTTGTGTGTGTATATATATGAGAGAGAGAGTGTGTGCATGTGTGTGTTTATACATGTGTTTGGTTGTGTGTGTGTGTGTGTGTGTCTGTGTGTGTGTGTGTGTGTGTGTGTGTGTGTGTGTGTGTGTGTGTGTGTGTGTGTGTGTGTGTGTGTGTGTGTGTGTGTGTGTAGGAAAACGTGTGTGAGTGAATGTATGCATGTTTGGCTGTATATATGTGTGTGTGTGTGTGTGTGTGTGTGTACTTTTGAGTGTGTGAGTAATAGCGTCTGCATTTGTGAATTACTGTGTGTTTGGTTGTGAATGAGTGTGTTTGCATGTGTTTGTGCATAGAGTGTGAGAGAGAGAGTGTGCGAGTGTGCATGTGTGTGTTTATGCATGTTTATAAGTGTTTGGTTGTGTATATGTGTGTGTGTGTGTGCTTTTGTGAGAGTGTTTACATGTGTGTCTGTGTGTGTGTGTGTATGCGTTGTGCATGTATGTGTTTGTGTGTATTTGAGTGTGTTTGCATGTGTAAGTTAGTGTTTGTGTGCCTATTTTTGGGTTTAAATGTGTGGCAATGTGTGCATGTAGTGTGTGTATGTTTTTGTGTGCATGTTTGTGGGTGCGTGTGTCTCTCTGTGTGAGTCATGTAGCATGTTTGCATGTGTCTGTGTGTTTGGGTGTGTGTGTGTGTGTATGTGGGTGTTTGTGTGCATGTGTGTGTCTGTGTTTGAGTCATGTATCGTGTGTGTGTGTGTGTGTGTGTGTGTGTGTGTGTGCATGTGTGTGTGTGTGTGTGTGTGCATGTGTGTCTGGTTTCAGTGCTGCAGAGCACCGGTGTGTGACTGTACTTCCTGTAGAAGCGCTGCAGCAGCTGCTCAGAGTCTGCATGATGGAGATCTGTACTCCTGAAACTCCTCTGAGCTGCTGGAGGACACACACACACACACACACACAGAGGACACATACACACACACACACCCAGGACACACACAAGAGGACACACACACAAAGGACAGAGGCCTCTGCTCTGGAGATCTGGAGCTCAAATACACTGAGATGAGCAGCATGACCAGCAGGAGGCGCTGCAGGACACACACACGCACGCACACACGCACGCAGGATGACCAGCAGGGGGCGCTGCAGGACAAACACATATACATCAAATACAGCATGAGTGTGTGAGTGTGAGTGTGAGTGTATGTGTGCGTGTGTGTGCGTGCGTGCGTGTGTGATTTAAATTAAATTATATTAATAACCTAGAGGGAATATTCTGGAAATGTTCTCTTTAGGTTGTTGTGGGAACATTAGGCAAACAGGAGCAGTCTGGGAATGTTGGAGGAATGCTGCAGTGTGTGTTGTAGAATCATCACTGTAAACTAGAGGAAAACGGTCACATGTTTTACACCAGAAATAAAGAGGAATGAAAACAGGAGAGTCAGTTTCCAGCTTTATTTATTTGTGCATTTGATGATTACATTTAACCACAATAACAACAAACCAGAATAATAAAACTGACAAATATGATAAAAAAACTGAGCAACACACCTACAGTTACAGACAGCATTCAGCCTCCTGTCAAATTGTGAATTATTTTTATTATTTTGTTTGATAGAGATTTCCAACACATCTCTAAACAATAGTGTCAATAACTCATCTCTAATCACTGATGTCTTTTCTCTTCTCCATGATGACAGCTCATAATATTAGACTAGATATTCTTCAAGACACTAGTGTTCAGCTTAAAGTCACATTTAAAGGCTTCACTAGGGTAATTAGGGTAAAGTTAGGGTAATTAGGCAAGTTATTGGACAACAGTTCTGTAGACCTAAACTTTTCAGCCTACGACCCGCAAAATAACAATGTCAGTGACTCTCGACCCCCATTTTTCTCTAAAGGTGGTTATAAATATAAAAAAGTTGCACACAAAACTTTAGGCCTATATAAACATGAGCATATTGACAACAACAACATGCAACAGTCATTCATTCATTTTCTTTTCAGCTTAGTCCCTTTATTAATCAGGGGTCGCCACAGCGAAATGAACCGCCAACTATTCCAGCATATGTTTTACACAGCGGATGCCCTTCCAGCCGCAACCCATCTCTGGGAAACATCCACACACACACTCATACACTACAGCCAGTTTAGTTGATCAGTTCCCCTATAGCGCATGTGTTTGGACTGTGGGGGAAACCGGAGCACCCGGAGGAAACCCACGCCAACACGGGGAGAACATGCAAACTCCACACAGAAACACCAACTGACCCAGCCGGTACTCGAACCAGAGACCTGAGTGCTGTGAGGCGAACATGCTACCCACTGCGCCACCGCATCGCCTGCAACAGTCTATAATTTGTTATAGTCTTTTATAAATGTAATATTAACCTCACATATCTTATTTTTAATGTATTAGAGTGCCATACAGGTTGTCAGAAAGTTTAACCTGGCCCCGTAAAATCAATCTAAACACACCAGGGGTCACAATCCAATGGAAAAATAAAATTGAAAGGCTGATGTATTTTCACTTGTGTTGTTATTTCTTTAATGTAAACGATCTTCTGTGGGTTATGATTAAAATACAGTAATTCTAATAGTTTCATAAAATTTATTTGAGTTTTGGAAATTACCAAGCAACCCCTCGTCATTGTCCCATGACCCCCCGGGGGGTCCTGACCCCCACTTTGGGAACCACTGCTGTAGACAATAGGAAAAAGTGATTTTGTACAGGGGGCGAATATTATTGACCTTAAAATTTATTTTAAAAATGTAAAAACTTTGTTACTCCTGCCAGAAATGTGTCTTTCCCTGCAGAAGAAAAAGTCTTATAGGAAATACTGTGAACATTTTACTTGCACTGTTAAAAATCATATAACATTTTTTTAGATTTTTGAATAATAAAGAAAGACCTGCTGATCATGTGATCATGTGTCTTTATAGCTGACTCCAGTGCTGGTTTATCGGGGCTCTTTTCTGTTGTTGTCCTGAACTCCAGCTAAACTCCATCACTGTGATGTAACTGCACTTCAGCAGGACTGCAGATTTGCACACACTCAGTGTCTGTCTGTCGTCTCCCAGTTTAGAGTTCGCAGAAGAGTAAAGCGGGTTACAGGACACAAAAAGACTCAGACACGTCTAGAATAAACCAGCACCACTCTGATTGAGCCGAGAGATCTCAGGGAAAAATACTAGAGTAACGTATAGTCAATACTGCAGTGCGCTTGACTACAGTAACGTACTGGGATTGATCTGTTGTGGAGATTCTACAGTTGCTATAGTAACAACAACAATAGTGATTGATCTGTTCCGGTGACTCTATAGTTGCTATGGAAACACAACAACTGTAGTAATTGATGTTGTGGAGATTCCACAGTTGCTATGGTAACAACAATTACAATAATTGATCTGTTGTGGTGATTCTGTAGTTTCTATGGTAACACAACAACTACAGTAACTGATCTGTGCTGATAATTCTATAGTTGCTATGGCAACACAACAAAAGTATACTACAGTATTTCAGTTTGTACTATAGTTCATACTACAGTGTGCTGAAGTATTCATTAAAGAGCCGTAGATGCTAAAATACACTCACCGGCCACTTTATTAGGTACAACTGCTTGTTAAGGCACATTTCTAATCAGCCAATCACATGGCAGCAGCTCACTGCATTTAGGCATGTAGACATGGTCAAGACGATCTGCTGCAGTTCAAAGCGAGCATCAGAATGGGGAAGAAAGGGGATTTAAGTGACTTTGAACGTGGCATGGCTGTTGCTGCCAGACGGGCTGCTCTGAGTATTTCAGAAACTGCTGATCTACTGGGATTTTCACGCACAACCATCTCTAGGGTTTACAGAGAATGGTCTGACAAAGAGGAAATATCCAGTGAGCGGCAGTTCTGTGGGCGCAAATGCCTTGTCGATGCCAGAGGTCAGAGGAGAATGGCCAGACTGGTTCCAGCTGATAGAAAGGCAACAGTAACTCAAATAAGCACTCGCTACAACCGAGGTCTGCAGAAGAGCATCTCTGAACACACAACACGTCCAACCTTGAGGCGGATGGGCTACAGCAGCAGAAGACCACACCGGGTGCCGCTCCTGTCAGCTAAGAACAGGAAACTGAGACTACAATTCACACAGGCTCACCAAAACTGGACAAGAGAAGATTGGAGAAACGTTGCCTGGTCTGATGAGTCTCCATTTCTGCTGCCACATTCGGATGGTCGGCTCAGAATTTGGCCTCAACAACATGAAAGCATGGATCATCCTGCCTTGTATCAGCGGTTCAGGCTGGTGGTGGTGGGTGTAATGGTGTGGGGGAGATTTTCTTGGCACACTTTGGGTTCATTAGTACCAATTGAGCATGGTGTCAACGCCACAGCCTACCTGAGTATTGTTGCTGACCATGTCCATCCCTTTATGACCACAGTGTCTCCATCTTCTGATGGCTACTTCCAGCAGGATAACGCACCATGTCATAAAGCGCCAATCATCTCAGACTGGTGAACATGACGATGAGTTCACTGTACTCAAATGGCCCTCCACAGTCACCAGAGCTCAATCCAATAGAGCACCTTTGGGATGTGGTGGAACGGGAGATTGGCATCATGGATGTGCAGCCGACAAATCTGCAGCAACTGTGTGATGCTATCATGACAATATGGAGCAAAATCTCTGAGGAATATTTCCAGTAGCTTGTTGAATCTCTGACATGAAGGATTAAAGCAGATCTGAAGGCAAAAGGGGGTCCGACCCGGGACTAGTGATGTACCTAATAAAGTGGCCGGTGAGTGTATATACAGTATAATGCACTTTACTATAGTAAACATACTATATAAATGACTACAGTGTTTTTTCATAGGAACAGTTTTCATCTCGTTCATTGAATAATACAGACGTCATTATTGAACAGAGTTAGTTACAGATGAGAACACTACTGTACACAGCAGATGATATAAATATCTGTGCACATTTACTGACTGCAACTTAACTAAAACTAAAGTATCGTGATGCATGATTCATCATAATGTTCATGTTTTCAGCTATTGCTGTCTTTAATCAATGACCTCAGATCAGTCTATATTTCTATTTCTCCACAGATTGAAGCAGAATTAAGTGTGAGATCTGGTGTGTGTGTGTCAGATAGTGGACAAACTCTGAGATCCTGCAGGAATCAAACAGCAGCGTCCAGTGAAGAGTCTGAAACACAGAGAAACACACATCATGATCAGCTAGAACACACACATTCAGCAGCAGAAACACATCAGCAACACACTGATAAATATAACACACACACACACACTCTGAGTGAAGCTGAAGTGACGACACAGCAGAGGATTTTACTGCTGGAGTTCAGATTAATTCCTGCTGACGTGAGAAAACACACCACTAATGACTGTCCAGCCGGGTGTGTGTGTGTGTGTGTGTGTGTGTGTGTGTGTGTGTGTGTGTTTGTGTGTGTGTGTGTGTGTGTGTGTGTGTGTGTTATTGTATATTAGTATGTGTGTGTGTTAGTGTTTTAGTATACTAGTATGTGTGTGTGTTAGTGTATTAGTATGCGTGTGTGTTAGTGTATTAGTATGTGTGTGTGTGTGTTAGTGTATTAGTATGTGTGTGTGTGTGTTAGTGTATTAGTATGTGTGTGTGTGTGTTAGTGTATTAGTATGTGTGTGTGTGTGTTAGTGTATTAGTATGTGTGTGTGTTAGCGTATTAGTATGTGTGTGTGTGTTAGTGTATTAGTATGTGTGTGTGTGTGTTAGTGTATTAGTATGTGTGTGTGTGTGTTAGTGTATTAGTATGTGTGTGTGTGTTAGTGTATTAGTATATGTGTATTAGTGTATTAGTATGTGTGTGTGTGGTAGTGTATTAGTATGTGTGTGTGTGTGTTAGTGTATTAGTATGTGTGTGTGTGTGTGTGTGTGTTAGTGTATTAGTATGTGTGTGTGTTAGTGTATTAGTATGTGTGTGTGTTAGTGTATTAGTATGTGTGTGTGTGTGTTAGTGTATTAGTATGTGTGTATTAGTGTATTAGTATGTGTGTGTGTGTGTGTTAGTGTATTAGTATGTGTGTGTGTGTTAGTGTATTAGTATGTGTGTGTGTGTTAGTGTATTAGTATGTGTGTATTAGTGTATTAGTATTGTATGTGTGTGTGTGTGTTAGTGTATAGTATGTGTGTGGATTAGTGTATTAGTAGTGTGTGTGTTGTGTGAGTGTGTATTAGTATGTGTGTGTTAGCTGTATAGTTGTGTGTGTGTGTTAGCGTATTAGTATGTGTGTGTGTTAGTGTATTAGTAGTGTGTGTTGTGTGTAGTGTATTAGATATGGTGTATTAGTGTATTAGTATGTGTGTGTGGTGTGTAGTGTATTAGTATGTGTGTGTTAGTGTATTGTGTTAGTATGTTGTGGGTTGTTAGCGTATTAGTATGTGTGTATTAGTGTATTAGTATGTGTGTGTGTTAGTGTATTAGTATGTGTGTATTAGTGTATTAGTATGTGTGTGTGTGTGTTAGTGTATTAGTATGTGTGTGTTAGTGTATTAGTATGTGTGTGTGTTAGCGTATTAGTATGTGTGTGTGTGTTAGTGTATTAGTATGTGTGTGTGTTAGTGTATTAGTATGTGTGTGTGTGTTAGTGTATTAGTATGTGTTTATTAGTGTATTAGTATGTGTGTGTGTGTGTTAGTGTATTAGTATGTGTGTGTGTTAGCGTATTAGTATGTCTGTGTGTTAGTGTATTAGTATGTGTGTTTGTGTTAGCGTATTAGTATGTGTGTCTGTGTGTTAGTGTATTAGTATGTGTGTTTGTGTTAGCGTATTAGTATGTGTGTGTATGTTAGTGTATTAGTATGTGTGTGTGTGTTAGTGTATTAGTATGTGTGTGTGTTAGTGTATTAGTGTGTGTGTGTGTTAGTGTATTAGTATGTGTGTGTGTGTTAGCGTATTAGTATGTGTGTGTATGTTAGTGTATTAGTATGTGTGTGTGTGTTAGTGTATTAGTATGTGTGTGTGTTAGTGTATTAGTGTGTGTGTGTGTGTGTGTGTGTGTTAGTGTATTAGTATGTGTGTGTGTTAGTGTATTAGTATGTGTGTGTGTGTGTTAGTGTATTAGTATGTGTGTATTAGTGTATTAGTATGTGTGTGTGTGTGTTAGCGTATTAGTATGTGTGTGTGTTAGTGTATTAGTATGTGTGTGTGTTAGTGTATTAGTATGTGTGTGTGTGTGTTAGTGTATTAGTATGTGTGTATTAGTGTATTAGTATGTGTGTGTGTGTGTTAGCGTATTAGTATGTGTGTGTATTAGTGTATTAGTATGTGTGTGTGTGTGTTAGCGTATTAGTATGTGTGTGTGTTAGTGTATTAGTATGTGTGTGTGTGTGTGTTAGCGTATTAGTATGTGTGTGTTAGTGTATTAGTATGTGTGTGTGTGTTAGCGTATTAGTATGTGTGTGTGTTAGTGTATTAGTATGTGTGTGTGTGTGTTAGTGTATTAGTATGTGTGTGTGTGTTAGTGTATTAGTATGTGTGTGTGTGTGTTAGTGTATTAGTATGTGTGTATTAGTGTATTAGTATGTGTGTGTGTGTGTTAGCGTATTAGTATGTGTGTGTGTTAGCGTATTTGTATGTGTGTGTGTGTTAGCGTATTAGTATGTGTGTGTGTTAGTGTATTAGTATGTGTGTTATTGTGTATTTGTGTGTATTAGTGTGTGTGTTTGTGTGTGTGTGTGTGTGTGTGTGTGTGTACATGTGTATTTGTTTATCGGTGAGTGTGTTTCTCTCAGTATGTCTGTGTGTGTGGATGTTTGTGTACAAGTATGTGTGTTTGTGTGTATGTATGATTAATATGTCTGTGTGTGTGGGTTTGTGCGTGCGTGCGTGCGTGCGTGCGTGCGTGCGTGCGTGCGTGTGTGTGTGTGTGTGTGTGCGTGTGTGGATTTTTGTGTATCCGTGTGTGTGTGTGTGTATGTGTGTGTGTGGATTTTTGTGTATCCGTGTGTGTGTGTGTGTGTGTGTGTGTGTGTGTGTGTGTGTGTGTGTGTGTGTGTGTGTGTGTGAGTGTTATGGAGGGTGACAGCGGGTCTGTGTATTAGGGTTCAGCATCAGTCCTGCAGCCTGTTTTAGCCTCTCTAATCTGGATTAACTGTCAGCAGTGTGTCAGCAGCGCACACACACACACACACACACTCAACCCTTCACACACTGTAGACGCACCTGAACACTCAAAACTGTTTAGCAGAAACTCTTGTAATCAGAGAAATCGTCTGAACGTTTCACAATCAAACACACTGGAACATCTGATCAAACACTACAGCACACACACACACACACACACACACACACACACACACACACACACACACACACACACACAGACAGACACACACACACACACACACACACACACACACAGACAGACACACACACACACACACACACAACACACACACACTAGGGATGTGCACGATCATTCGATTAATCGATTAATCGAACGCATCAGCGACGATCGAGCATGAAAACGATGATCGATTGGCTCTAAAATAAAATTACTTTCAATCTTTCTGATTGGTTATGCTGGTATTTGGGCGGTAGTTTGATATTTGATTGGTTATGGCTGCAGGGAGTTGCGGTCCAGAGAGACCTGAGCGCAGATGGAGTATAGGGGGTCACACACCAGAAGCGCCGCGTCGCGCACGCAGCGCATTTCAGAATTCTAAACGTAGGTTTCAGGGTACACAGCGGTGCCCAGCCACGACTCAGGACATTTCATATTACTGCCGCGTCACAGAGCGCCATCTGAATAGTTTCATTTTAAATACCACGCGAATGTGCGCGTCTGATGTGTGATGCTTTCAGCTGTCATGTGCGCGCCGTGTCAGACAATCTTTTCGGCGAGGACTAGTCTATGGCACGAGTGATGATGTTTCACCGAACCCACCAAAATCGAAAGCTACTTCATGGAGCCATGCATCTCTCTAAACCCGGATCCTTTATTGTGGTGCAAGTAAATGAGTCTCGATCTGCAAGGCTAAGCACCTTTGCCCAGTAGTACCTGGCTGTTCCTGCAACTTCTCTGCCTTCTCAGCGCCTTTTTTCCACCGCCGTCCAATTGAAAATAAACTTCGCACTCGGCTTTCATCGGAGCATGTAGACCGACTGATCTTTTTGAAAAAAACATGTAGTCCTTCCTTGTGTTACGTTTTATTAGCCATGCATGATAAAATAGTCAGGCTGTTTTTCTTTTAAGTTTAAGCAGCATAGTTAAATTAGTCCGGCTTTATTTTATTTAGCCTACCTCCACTGACTGATCACTTTGAAAGAAATGTTATTTTACCCAATCTTTAAGTTTTATAGATGTGGTAAAAAATATTCAGGCTATTTTTATTTTAAGTTTACGCAGCCAAATTATGCTAGCTTCTAATTTTAGTTAGGCTATGTGCTAGAGATGCGCGGATCAGCTGAAATATGCCCGAATCCGCTCCTTCATTCTAATCATCAGCTCGCCACCCACCCACACATTTTATTTTATTTTATATTTGTATATATATATCCACTCCCGAGCCCGCACCCGATCGACATAATAATTCTAATTCTTTGTTTTAAGCATGATGATAGGTTACTGTGGATCGTTCGTTATTAACAGCAGATTCAGCTTTTACATATGGAAAAAGATAACAAAAACGTTGTCACTTCAGCCTAAACAGCAGTTATGTTATGTTATGTTTATAGGCTATGTTATGTTTACTTGGTCTTTTTCTTTGCACTGTGCTTGGGCGTCTCATTTTCACATTCTGCGAAGTCCACTCTTTGTTTTTTGCTGGTCAACTGCTATGACCCACCCGCAATTAATCATAATGTATTTTTTTATTACCTGACCCGCGGATTATCTGCAGCGCCCGCGGATAGCCTATATCGCCCTCCGCGCATCACTGTGCTACTTAACAGCCGTTTGGTTAAGTTTTGGTGAAACTTTATTTTTGCAAACCTTTTACAAAAAAAAAACCTTTTTGATCCACATCTGTTGTGATGCTGCTGAAGTAAAATATTGTTTTGGTAAAAATGTCAGTTGAATAAAATAACTGAAATGCAGAGTATCATGTGTGTTTATTGTTGTTGTCAACAATATAGAAAAAGGTAGATTATAGTTTTAAAAACGGATGCAAAATATTTATGGTAATAATAAGACACATATTGAAGGGGATAATACTGTAAAATAACTTTGGTTTCTTTTTTTCTGCGCGGCTTCAGTTGCCCTTGTTTTAAAGCGCCCTGCGCACCGCATCCACTTTCTGGTTGGCATGTAGTTCAAGCTCACATGCATTTTGTGTAGATAAACACAATTTGTAATATAATATTTTCATATTGTGTCTCTAGGCTTTATGATTATTTTATTTACAATGCCTCATGTAGAAAACCTACATGCTTCACGTCAGTGGCGGTTCGAATGGCACCCTGGGCGAACCACCTGCTTTAAGAAATGTACTTGGAAATAAAATTATTATTATTATTATTATTATTATTATTATTATTATTATTATTATTATTATTGTACAATTATTATTCTAAATAAATAACAGAAATCAATCCAAAATGTAACTGGAAAAATTGTAGACACAGCTGGAGTGATAAGCTAAGATCGCAAAAAATCTTTTGCTTGAATATTAAAGTAAATTCTATAGAATACAAAGAATATATATTTTATGTAATTATCTGTAGTCTTAGACCCGACTCATGGCTGAGAATTAATGTTATTAAGTCTTACCTTCCTGATTCATCATCTCTCCTTTCTGCTTCATAGCCATATAGTCAAAATAAGATCATCATCATCATATAATAACTTTAGTTTTGTCGACTTGCAAAGCTCGCTGCGCGCCGACACCTCTGCATTAAAGTTACTCCGGTTTCACAGTACATAAGCGGCGTGTATTTTACCGCCGTGCATGTAGCCTAAACAACCGGTAGGCCTATTCACACCGGGTGCAGAGCAGCGCGTGAGGCGCGCGGGAATGGTTTTCTGCACGCATGCATGCATCAGTTTGCTTTCACCACCTTTGTTTCGGTTGCACATAGACAATAACAAACTTGCACATGCAAAATACGCCAAATGTGAATGGCCTCTAACGTCTTTATTCTGGGATTACTACTTTAAATTAATACACTTGCATAAAGTAAATCGTAACTCAAAGCTTGTACTGCGGCTCGTTTTTTTCGCACCGTCTCCCCGTGCCACCCAGATGCCGCTATGGGCATCGACCATATTGCCCATGCCTAAATACGCCACTTGTTACACTTCTTTAAATGTTTACTGTGTTAACCAATATTGATGGTGATTTTTAATAACCCAACAGCGTTGATTTAATTGTTTTCTGAATCCTGTCATAGTTTTATCAACAACATTTTTAACAGGGCTTTATATATATATATATATATATATATATATATATATATATATATATATATATATATTGAATGTTATTTAATTGTTGCTATGAGGCACACACGCCCCGCCTCTTGATTAAGCCCCGCCCCTATGACGCACACACGCCACGCCTCTTGATTAAGCCCCGCCCCGATTAATCGAGTACTCGTTTGTCAAACCTGTGGATTAATCGAAATGAAGAATGGTCAGAAATGCCCATCCCTAACACACACACACACACAGTGTAGCGCAGCCGTCACTCTGCAGGAGAACACACTGAGAGGAGCTGATCAGTAACGTGATCAATATCTAACTGAAGATTTGATCCATCATGCAGCTCATATGAACATCAACTAACCAACTTCACTTACTTTCATCCAGAAACACTTCCATACAAACAGAAATAGTGTGTGTGTGTGTGTGTGTGTGTGTGTGTGTGTGTGTGTGTGTGTGTGTGTGTGTGTGTGTGAGTGCGTGCGTGCGTGCGTGCATGCGTGCGTGCGTGTGTGTGTGGCATAAATGTGTGTGTGTGTGTGTGTGTCTGTGTCTGTTTCTGTGGCATAAATATGTGTGTGTGTGTGTG
>LR812533.1:58638649-58641149 GCA_903798195.1 Danio kyathit | reverse complement strand
CGCACACGCGTCCCTATTACCACTGTACCACCAGCCTGCCCTCTGACCCCCATCAGCACCAGCACACATACACACACCAGCACACACACACACTCGTACCCAAGCACAAACAGAATCTGATGTGCGCTCATGCATGACGGCTTATGCTGCAACACATGGCTTAAGAGAGTGTGTGTGTGTGTGTGACGCGTGGACAATTAATACAATCGAACCTGAGCTTATTAATGAGTCTGTGTTGTGTGTGTGAGAATGAGGCTCTGCTTTAAACAACACATCATTGTTGGTGTTGTTTACATCATTTCCTGTTTCTCAACATCACACACACACTTTCAGTAATTTTCTGCTCTCACACACACAAACACACACACACACGGTACTTTGACTGAGATCTCAAAACATTCATTTTAGAAATCTGTCACTGTTCATTCATTCATTCATTCATTTTCCTTCAGCTTAGTCCCTTTATTAATTAGGGGTTGCTACAGCGGAATGAACCGCCAACTATTCCATCATATGTTTTACACAGCAGATGCCCTTCCAGCTGCAATCCAGTACTGGGAAACACCCATACACACTTATTCACACACACACACTCATACACTACGGCCAGTTTAGTTGATCAGTTCCCCTATAGCGCATGTGTTTGGACTGTGGGGGAAACCGGAGCACCCGGATGAAACCCACACCAACACGGGGAGAACATGCAAACTCCACACAGAAACACACACTGACCCAGCCGAGACTCGAACCAGCGACCTGAGTGCTGTGAGGCCACAGTGCGACACCACTGAGCCACACTGCCACCCCGTCACTGTTCATGAAAGTGTAATTAAACTGAATTATAGATTTACATGCAGAAAAACTGGAGAAGAGTCCATTTTTATTAAAAAAGATTTGTTTTTTTTTTTTAAATAAATTTATGGTCAACTCCAAAAAAATGCTGGGTTGTTTTAACCCAATGTTTGGTCATTTATGCACAAACTTAACAGTTGGATTTTTTTTTTTTATTAAAAAAATGTTTTACCTAAAGGTTGAGCTTGTTCATATTTGACCCAACACTGGGTTAAAACAACCCAGCATATATTAGAGTGTGATGTTACCTTCGACTAGAGAAATATCTTTAAATGTAAAGTGTAACTAAACTGAATTATGTGTATATGTGGGACAATTAGAGGAAAACATTATAAACACAAGTCCAAATTAATCATGAAGAGTGGAGTAACCATACACGAATGCTGGATGATTTTAACCCAATGTTGGGTCATACATGGAAACATTTAATAGTTGGTTTAAAAAAATCTCATTTCAATTTTATTTTAAAATAATGTCCATATTTGACCCAACATTAGGTTAAAACAACCCAGCCTTTTTTAAGTGTGTAAGCAAGTGATTGGGTTAATTAATAATACACAATTTCAAGCAGGAACTTCTTGCAAAACAAACTCCACAAATGAATAATGAAAGCATGCTCTATTAAATGCTGGGGGGGGGTTACCCAATGTTGGGTCAAATATGGAAAAAACCCAACAGTTTGCATTTACAAAAAAATGTATTCATTCATTCATTTTCATTTCAGCTAGTCTCTTCACTAATCTGGGGTCTCCACAGCGGAGTGAACCTCCAACTATTCCAGCATATGTTTTACACAGCGGATGTCCTTCCAGCTGCAATCCAGTACTGGGAAACACCCATACACACCCATTTACACTCATACACTACGGCCAGTTTAGTTGATCAGTTCCCCTATAGCGCATGTGTCTGGACTGTGGGGGAAACCGGAGCACCCGGAGGAAACCCACACCAACACGGGGAGAACATGCAAACTCCACACAGAAACACCAACTGACCCAGCCAAGACTCAGCGACCTTCTTGCTGTGAGGCGACTGTGCTACCAACTGCGCCACCGTGCTGCCCCACAAAAAAAATCTATTTTCAATGTAATGTGAAAACAGTAACCCAATATGGAGTTTGTCCATATTCGACCCAACATTAAGTTAAAACAACCCAGCATTTTTAGAGTGCAGATTTCTCCAGATTTGCAAAATACAGATATTACACTCCGCTAAAAAAACACTGTGGGTGACATGGTGGTCAACTACATTGGCCGTAGTGTATGAGTGTGTGTGTGTGAATAAGTGTGTATGGGTGTTTCCCAGTACTGGGTTGCAGCTGGAAGGGCATCCACTGTGTAAAACATATGCTGGAATAGTTGGCGATTCATTCCATTGTGGCAACCCCTGATGAATAAAGGGACTAAGCTGAAGGAAATTAATTTATATTTTATTTTTTAAATGATGTCCATATTTGACCCAACATTGGGTTAAAACAACCCAGCATTTTTAGTGTACAAGCAAAGCATTGGGTTAATCAATAATACACAATTTGTGCACAACAAACTCCACTAATGAGAAATGAAAGCATGCTCTATTAAATGCTGAGTTGTTTTAACCCAACATTGGGTCAAATATGGAAAAACCCAACAGTTTGGATTTACAACAA
>LR812533.1:58635613-58638549 GCA_903798195.1 Danio kyathit | reverse complement strand
TTAATATAAAACTGCATAAATGTATATTTACACACATATATATATAGATTGAAGGATGTATTTTCTATATAAATATAAATATTAGTGATGGAAAAAATGTATCGTGATTAATCACATTTGTGTTGACTTAATATGCTTGTTTTGACTTAATATGTGTGTGTGTATGTGTGTATGTGTGTGTGTGTGTGTGTGTGTGTGTGTATATATATACACAGTAGAAGTCAGACTATTATTGATAGTAAGATAATGATTGGCCCCCCTTTGAATTGTTTTTCTTTTTTAACTATTTCCCAAATGATGTTTAACAGAGCAAGGAAATGTTCACAGTATGTCTGATAATATTTTTTCTTCTGTAGAAAGTCTTATTTGTTTTATTTCGGCTAGAATAAAAGCAGTTTTTAATTTTTTAAACACCATTTTAAGGTCAATATTATTAGCCCCTTTAAGCTATATATTTTCTGATAGTCTCCAGAACAAACCATCATTATACAATAACTTGCCTAATTCCCCTAACCTGCCTAGTTACCCTAATTAACCTAGTTAAGCCTTTAAATGTCACTTTAAGCTGTATAGAAGTGTCTTGAAGAATATCTAGTCTAATATTATTTACTGTCATCATGACAAAGAGAAAATAAATCAGTTATTAGAGATGAGTTATTAAAACTATTATGATTAGAAATGTGTTGGAGAAATCTGCTCTCTGTTAAACAGAAACTGGGGAAAAAATAAACAGGGGGGCGAATAATTCTGACTTCAACTGTATATATAAACCTGCTTCCATGCAAATATTCAAGACACATTTTATTTATATTTAGATATAAAACATGCGTGTGTGATCATTAAATAAATGAACTAAAACTAAAGTGAACAGCAAATTTTTAAAACATTTTTTGCAATACTTGTGATGACATTTGGTGCTTATAATGTGAGGACACAGACGCGTACACACACACGCACGCACACACACACAGGAATTTAATGAGCTAAATGTCTTAGTTGGTGTGCGAGAACTGTACCTTAAAATAAAGTTTGACCCACACACACACACATTCATACATCCACACACCCATACACACGATCTCACACACATACACACACGCTCACAGACATACACACATATTCTCATTTACACATAATCTCATACACACATGCTCACAAACACTTATTCTCTCTGTCTCACACACACACACAAGCTTTTTATACACACGCTTTCACTCACACCCACACAAAAACACACACTCATACACGTGTTCTTACACAAACACACACAAATTTTCACACGCGCGCTCTCACTCACACCCACTTTCACACACACATTCTTTTTTAAAATATAATATTTTCAGTTTGACCTTAAAGCAAGACAGAGCAAAACACAAAACAACAACAACAACTATAAATGCAGAAAAGAAAAGGCAAACAAACAAAAATAAATATGTTAAAGCCATTGTTACATCACTTCCTCCAGTTTTACATACACTCACTGGGCCACTTTATTAGGTACACCTTACTAGTACCGGTAAACTAGTACTAGTTTCACCTTCAGAACTGCTTTAATCCTTCATGTCAGAGATTCAACAAGCTACTGGAAATATTCCTCAGAGATTTTGCTCCATATTGTCATGATAGCATCACACAGTTGCTGCAGATTTGTCGGCTGCACATCCATGATGCCAATCTCCCATTCCACCACATCCCAAAGGTGCTCTATTGGATTGAGCTCTGGTGACTGTGGAGGCCATTTGAGTACAGTGAACTCATCGTCATGTTCACCAGTCTGAGATGATTGGCGCTTTATGACATGGTGCGTTATCCTGCTGGAAGTAGCCATCAGAAGATGGAGACACTGTGGTCATAAAGGGATGGACATGGTCAGCAACAATACTCAGGTAGGCTGTGGCGTTGACACCATGCTCAATTGGTACTAATAGACCCAAAGTGTGCCAAGAAAATCTCCCCCACACCATTACACCACCACCAGCAGCCTGAACCGCTGATACAAGGCAGGATGATCCATGCTTTCATGCTGTTGAGGCCAAATTCTGAGCCGAGCATCTGAATGTGGCAGCAGAAATGGAGACTCATCAGACCAGGCAACGTTTCTCCAATCTTCTCTTGTCCAGTTTTGGTGAGCCTGTGTGAATTGTAGCCTCAGTTTCCTGTTCTTAGCTGACAGGAGCGGCACCCGGTGTGGTCTTCTGCTGCTGTAGCCCATCCGCCTCAAGGTTGGACGTGTTGTGTGTTCAGAGATGCTCTTCTGCAGACCTCGGTTGTAACGAGTGCTTATTTGAGTTACTGTTGCCTTTCTATCAGCTGGAACCAGTCTGGCCATTCTCCTCTGACCTCTGGCGAGGTCACTAGAATTAGCCTTAGAGTAGAATCTGACAATGTTGCTCCAAAACTCATCAAGCTTTGGCCATGACCAAAACAGACGTCTGACAGAGCCTCCGCTGATTCACATTGGTTAGTTAGAGGAGACGGAGGGCAGAATGTGTTGAGCTGAACTCTAGAATAATGACGCTGATGTACTTTATATTGCATTAGACGTGTCTAGAGTCAACAGAACATGTTTATGACCTTGACAGACTTCTTCCAGTCCTCCATACACACATACACAAACACACACACACTTGCTTAAGTATATTACACACACAAGCTTTCATACACACTCACACACACAAGTCCTCATTCACACACACTCTCAAAGACACACACACACGAACAAAAACACACCTCCATACACAAACACACACCGTTTCTCACACACACACTTTCATACACATGCACTTACACACACACACACGCACACTCTCACTTACACACACTCGCTCAAACACACACACAATAACACTTTTATACACACGCACTTTACCTCACACACACTTGCTTACAAACACACACACACACACACATGATAACAAACTTTCATACACACACAC
>LR812533.1:58625613-58628113 GCA_903798195.1 Danio kyathit | reverse complement strand
ATAAAGATTTCCAACACATCTCTAAACAATAGTGTCAATAACTCATCTCTAATAACTGATGTCTTTTCTCTTCTCCATGATGACAGCACATAATATTAGATTAGATCTTCTTCAAGACACTAGTGTTCAGCTTACAGTGACATTTAAAGGCTTCACTAGGGTAATTAGGGTAAAGTTAGGGTAATTAGGCAAGTTATTGGACAACAGTTCTGTAGACCTAAACTTTTCAGCCTACAACCCCCAAAATAACAATGTCAGTGACTCTCGACCCCCATTTTTCTCTAAAGGTGGTTATAAATATAAAAAAGTTGCACACAAAACGTTAGGCCTATATAAACCTGAGCATATTGACAACAACAACATGCAACAGTCATTCATTCATTTTCTTTTCGCCTTTGTTCCTTTATTAATCAGGGGTCGCCACAGCGGAATGAACCGCCAACTTATCCAGCATATGTTTTACACAGCGAATGCCCTTCCAGCCGCAACCCATCTCTGGGAAACATCCACACACACACTCATACACTACAGCCAGTTTAGTTGATCAATTCCCCTATAGTGCATGTGTTTGGACTGTGGAGAAAACCCACACCAACACGGGGAGAACATGCAAACTCCACACAGACATACCAACTGACCCAGCCGAGGCTCGAACCAGCGACCTGAGTGCTGTGAGGCGAACATGCTACCCACTGTGCCACCGCGTCACCTGCAACAGTCTATAATTTGTTATAGTCTTTTATAACTGTAATATTAACCTCACATATCTTATTTTTAATATATTAGAGTGCCATACAGGTTGTCAGAAAGTTTAACCAGGCCCCGTAAAATCAATCTAAACACACCAGGGGTCACAATCCAATGGAAAAATAAAATTGAAAGGCTGATGTATTTTTATTTGTGTTGTTATTTCTTTAATGTAAACGATCTTCTGTGGGTTATGATTAAAATACAGTAATTCTAATAGTTTCATAAAATTTATTTGAGTTTTGGAAATTACCAAGCAACCCCTCGTCATTGTCCCATGACCCCCCGGGGGGTCCCGACCCCCACTTTGGGAACCACTGCTGTAGACAATAGGAAAAAGTGATTTTGTACAGGGGGCTAATATTATTGACCTTAAAATGTATTTTAAAAATGTAAAAACCTTGTTACTCCTGCCAGAAATGTGACTTTCCCTGCAGAAGAAAAAGTCTTATAGGAAATACTGTGAAAATTTAACTTAAAAATCACTGTCAATCACTTTCAATTTTTTTTGATTTTGAATAATAATGAAAGACCTGCTGATCATGTGACCATGTGTCTTTATAGCTGACTCCAGTGCTGGTTTATCGGGGCTCTTTTCTGTTGTTGTCCTGAACTCCAGCTAAACTCCATCACTGTGATGTAACTGCACTTCAGCAGGACTGCAGATTTGCACACACTCAGTGTCTGTCTGTCGTCTCCCAGTTTAGAGTTCGCAGAAGAGTAAAGCGGGTTACAGGACACAAAAAGACTCAGACACGTCTAGAATAAACCAGCACCACTCTGATTGAGCCGAGAGATCTCAGGGAAAAATACTAGAGTAACGTATAGTCAATACTGCAGTGCTCTTGACTACAGTAAAGTACTGGGATTGATCTGTTGTGGAGATTCTACAGTTGCTATAGGAACAACAACAATAGTGATTGATCTGTTCCGGTGATTCTATAGTTGCTATGGAAACACAACAACTGTAGTAATTGATGTTGTGGAGATTCCACAGTTGCTATGGTAACAACAATTACAATAATTGATCTGTTGTGGTGATTCTGTAGTTTCTATGGTAACACAACAACTATAGTAACTGATCTGTGCTGATTATTCTATAGTTGCTATGGCAACACAACAACTACAGTAACTGATCTGTGCTGATAATTCTATAGTTGCTATGGCAACACAACAAAAGTATACTACAGTATTTCAGTTTGTACTATAGTTCATACTACAGTGTGCTGAAGTATTCATTAAAGAGCCGCGGATGCTATAATACACTCACCGGCCACTTTATTAGGTACAACTGCTTGTTAAGGCACATTTCTAATCGGCCAATCACATGGCAGCAGCTCAGTGCATTTAGGCATGTAGACATGGTCAAGACGATCTGCTGCAGGTCAAAGCGAGCATCAGAATGGGGAAGAAAGGGGATTTAAGAGACTTTGAACGTGGCATGGTTGTTGATGCCAGACGGGCTGCTCTGAGTATTTCAGAAACTGCTGATCTACTGGGATTTTCACGCACAACCATCTCTAGGGTTTACAGAGAATGGTCCGACAAAGAGGAAATATCCAGTGAGCGGCAGTTCTGTGGGCGCAAATGCCTTGTTGATGCCAGAGGTCAGAGGAGAATGGCCAGACTGGTTCCAGCTGATAGAAAGGCAACAGTAACTCAAATAAGCACTCGTTACAACCGAGGTCTGCAGAAGAGCATCTCTGAACACACAACACGTCCAACCTTGAGGCGGATGGGCTACAGCAGCAGA
>LR812533.1:58610613-58623113 GCA_903798195.1 Danio kyathit | reverse complement strand
TTGTTTCTACCCAATTATGCTCCTTTCTGCAGACAAACAATATCTTTGAAGTGTTTCAGTCAGGTTTCAGGCCTCATCACAGTACAGAAACCGCATTAGTAAAAATAACCAATGATTTACTCTTAGCTGCTGACCAAGGGTGCGTCTCACTATTAGTCTTACTCGATCTTAGCGCCGCATTTGACACCATTGACCACAATATTCTCATAGACCGCTTAAATTCTACAGGTGTCCAAAAACAGGCTCTTGAATGGTTTAGGTCATACTTAGCTGATCGTTACCAGTTTGTGAATATTAATGGACAGCATTCACAAGTCAGGCCAGTAAAGTACGGGGTCCCTCAGGGGTCAGTTTTAGGCCCCTTGCTGTTTACAATATACATGCTTCCCCTGGGGGACATTATTAGAAAACACGGGATCAGCTTTCACTGCTATGCAGATGATACTCAATTATACATTTCAACTAAACCTGATGAGATGTCTGAACTGTCTAAGCTAACCGAGTGTATCAAAGATGTCAAAGACTGGATGACCAACAATTTTCTTCTCTTAAACTCAGACAAAACAGAATTATTACTTATCGGGCCTAAATCCTGTACACAGCAGTTCTCACAACTGGACCTGCAACTAGAGGGATACAAAGTTAGCGTTAGCTCTACTATAAAAGATCTGGGTGTCATATTAGACAGCAGTTTAACTTTCAAAAATCATATATCCCATGTCACAAAAACTGCTTTCTTTCATCTGAGAAATATCGCTAAATTATGAAGTATGCTATCCATATCAGATGCAGAAAAGCTAGTCCATGCTTTCATGACTTCTAGGCAGGATTACTGTAATGCTTTGTTTGCTGGCTGCCCAGCATCCTCCATTAACAAACTTCAGCTAGTGCAAAATGCAGCCGCCAGAGTTCTTACCAGCTCTAGAAAATATGATCATATCACCCCAATGTTATCCTCCTTACACTGGCTGCCTGTTAAGTTTCGTATTGAATTTAAAATATTACTCCTTACCTATAAAGCTTTAAATAATCGAGCTCCTGTTTATCTAACCAACCTCCTGTCTCGCTACAACCCAACCCGCTCTTTACGATCTCAAAACTCAGGGCTTCTGGTAGTACCTAGAATATGAAAGTCGAGTAAAGGAGGTCGAGCCTTCTCATTTATAGCCCCTAAACTCTGGAATAGCCTTCCTGATAATGTCCGAGGCTCAGACACACTCTCGCTCTTCAAAACTAGATTAAAGACCTATCTTTTTAGCAAAGCGTACACTCAGTGCAGTACATAGCGGTATGACGCATGATGTGCCCCACACAGGATTTTGCTTCTCGTTTATATACAGTATGAACAGCAGCTACGCTAATTATTCTCCTTATTCTCTATTTCCACCTGGGGGTACTCATCTCGAGGCCCTCAGACTATGCAGTGCCACTGACGCGATCCGAGACCAGCGACGAGATGATCCCAAGGTTTTCTGGACCAGGCCGTATCCTGAGCAGCTGCTGTGGTGGTCATTGTGGAGTGAGAACATGAGACTGACTCCTGTGATGCTCCAAGGACAGACGAGTCTTCGCTGAGGTCCAGCTTCCTGCGCCTAGACTGCAGCTCTGCACAAGACGTTTGGCCACAGGAGAAATGGTCGTGCCCAACTGAGCCTGGTTTCTCTCGAGGTTTTTTAAATCTTCGCTTTCGCCAATTGGTGAAGTTTTTTCCTCGCCGCTGTCGCCACTGGCTTGCATGGTTCGGGATCTGTAGAGCTGCGCATGGATGGATTTGCTCTTCAGTGTTTGGACTCTCAGTAGTGATTATTAACCCACACTGAACTGAGCTAAACTGAACTGAACTTAAACTCTGAAAATTGAACTGACACTGTTTACATTCACTATAATCTTCCATGTGAAGCTGCTTTGACACAATCTACATTGTAAAAGCGCTGTACAAATAAAGATGAACTGAATTGAATATTAGTATGTGTGTGTAATTGTGTATTAGTATGTGTGTGTGTGTGTGTTAGTATGTGTGTGTGTATTAGTGTATTAGTATGTGTGTGTGTTAGTGTATTAGAATGTGTGTGTGTGTTAATGTATTAGTATGTGTGTGTAATTGTGTATTAGTATGTGTGTGTGTGTGTGTTAGTATGTGTGTGTGTGTGTTAGTGTATTAGTATGTGTGTGTGTTAGCGTATTAGTATGTGTGTGTGTGTTAGCGTATTAGTATGTGTGTGTATGTTAGTGTATTAGTATGTGTGTGTGTGTTAGTGTATTAGTATGTGTGTGTGTTAGTGTATTAGTATGTGTGTGTGTGTTAGCGTATTAGTATGTGTGTGTATGTTAGTGTATTAGTATGTGTGTGTGTGTTAGTGTATTAGTATGTGTGTGTGTGTTAGTGTATTAGTATGTGTGTGTGTGTTAGTGTATTAGTATGTGTGTGTGTTAGTGTATTAGTATGTGTGTGTGTTAGCGTATTAGTATGTGTGTGTGTTAGCGTATTAGTATGTGTGTGTGTTAGTGTATTAGTATGTGTGTGTGTTAGCGTATTAGTATGTGTGTGTATGTTAGTGTATTAGTATGTGTGTGTGTTAGCGTATTAGTATGTGTGTGTGTGTTAGCGTATTAGTATGTGTGTGTGTTAGTGTATTAGTATGTGTGTGTGTTAGCGTATTAGTATGTGTGTGTATGTTAGTGTATTAGTATGTGTGTGTGTTAGTGTATTAGTATGTGTGTGTGTGTTAGTGTATTAGTATGTGTGTTAGTGTATTAGTATGTGTGTGTGTGTTAGTGTATTAGTATGTGTGTGTGTGTTAGTGTATTAGTATGTGTGTGTGTGTGTGTTAGTGTATTAGTATGTGTGTGTGTTAGTGTATTAGTATGTGTGTGTGTGTGTGTGTTAGTGTATTTGTATGTGTGTGTATGTTAGTGTATTAGTATGTGTGTGTGTGTTAGTGTATTAGTATGTGTGTGTGTGTTAGTGTATTAGTATGTGTGTGTGTGTTAGTGTATTAGTATGTGTGTGTGTGTTAGTGTATTAGTATGTGTGTGTGTGTTAGTGTATTAGTATGTGTGTGTGTTAGTGTATTAGTATGTGTGTGTGTTAGTGTATTAGTATGTGTGTGTGTGTGTTAGTGTATTAGTATGTGTGTGTGTGTTAGTGTATTAGTATGTGTGTGTGTGTGTGTGTTAGTGTATTAGTATGTGTGTGTGTGTTAGTGTATTAGTATGTGTGTGTGTGTTAGTGTATTAGTATGCGTGTGTGTGTTAGTGTATTAGTATGTGTGTATTAGTGTATTAGTATGTGTGTATTAGTGTATTAGTATGTGTGTATTAGTGTATTAGTATCTGTGTGTGTGTGTGTGTGTGTGTGTTATTGTATATTAGTATGTGTGTGTGTTAGTGTATTAGTATGTGTGTGTGTGTTAGTGTATTAGTATGTGTGTATTAGTGTATTAGTATGTGTGTATTAGTGTATTAGTATCTGTGTGTGTGTGTGTGTGTGTGTGTGTGTGTGTGTGTGTGTGTGTGTGTTAGTGTATTAGTATGTGTGTGTGTGTTAGTGTATTAGTATGTGTGTGTGTGTTAGTGTATTAGTATGCGTGTGTGTGTTAGTGTATTAGTATGCGTGTGTGTGTTAGTGTATTAGTATGTGTGTATTAGTGTATTAGTATGTGTGTATTAGTGTATTAGTATGTGTGTATTAGTGTATTAGTATCTGTGTGTGTGTGTGTGTGTGTGTGTTATTGTATATTAGTATGTGTGTGTGTTAGTGTATTAGTATGTGTGTGTGTGTTAGTGTATTAGTATGTGTGTATTAGTGTATTAGTATCTGTGTGTGTGTGTGTGTGTGTGTGTGTGTGTGTGTGTGTGTGTGTGTGTGTGTTAGTGTATTAGTATGTGTGTGTGTGTTAGTGTATTAGTATGTGTGTGTGTGTTAGTGTATTAGTATGCGTGTGTGTGTTAGTGTATTAGTATGTGTGTATTAGTGTATTAGTATGTGTGTATTAGTGTATTAGTATGTGTGTATTAGTGTATTAGTATGTGTGTATTAGTGTATTAGTATCTGTGTGTGTGTGTGTGTGTGTGTGTGTTATTGTATATTAGTATGTGTGTGTGTTAGTGTATTAGTATGTGTGTGTGTGTTAGTGTATTAGTATGTGTGTGTGTGTTAGTGTATTAGTATGTGTGTATTAGTGTATTAGTATGTGTGTATTAGTGTATTAGTATCTGTGTGTGTGTGTGTGTGTGTGTGTGTGTGTGTGTGTGTGTGTGTGTGTGTGTGTGTGTGTGTGTGTGTGTGTGTGTGTATGTATTAGTATGTGTGTGTAATTGTGTATTAGTATGTGTGTTTGTGTATTAGTATGTGTGTGTGTGTGTTAGCGTATTAGTATGTGTGTGTGTTAGCGTATTTGTATGTGTGTGTGTGTTAGTGTATTAGTATGTGTGTGTGTTAGTGTATTAGTATGTGTGTTATTGTGTATTTGTGTGTATTAGTGTGTGTGTTTGTGTGTGTGTGTGTGTATTAGCGTACATGTGTATTTGTTTATCCGTGTGTGTGTGTGTGTGTGTGTGTGTGTGTGTGGATTTTTGTGTATCCGTGTGTGTGTGTGTGTGTGTGTGTGTGTGTGTGTGTGTGTGTGTGTGTGTGTGTGTGTGTGTGTGTGTGGATTTTTGTGTATCCGTGTGTGTGTGTGTGTGTGTATGTGGATTTTTGTGTATCCGTGTGTGTGTGTGTGTGTGTGTGTGTGTGTGTGTGTGTGTGTGTGTGTGTGTGTGTGTGTGTGTGTGTGTGTGTGTGTGTGTGTGAGTGAGTGTTATGGAGGGTGACAGCGGGTCTGTGTATTAGGGTTCAGCATCAGTCCTGCAGCCTGTTTTAGCCTCTCTAATCTGGATTAACTGTCAGCAGTGTGTCAGCAGCGCGCACACACACACACACACACACACACTCAACCCTTCACACACTGTAGACGCACCTGAACACTCAAAACTGTTTAGCAGAAACTCTTGTAATCAGAGAAATCGTCTGAACGTTTCACAATCAAACACACTGGAACATCTGATCAAACACTGCAGCACACACACACACACACACACACACACACACACACACACAGTGTAGCGCAGCCGTCACTCTGCAGGAGAACACACTGAGAGGAGCTGATCAGTAATGTGATCAATATCTAACTGAAGATTTGATCCATCATGCAGCTCATATGAACATCATCTAAACAACTTCACTTACTTTCATCCAGAAACACTTCCATACAAACAGAAATAGTGTGTGTGTGTGTGTGTGTGTGTGTGTGTGTGTGTGTGTGTGTGTGTGTGTGTGTGTGTGTGTGTGTGTGTGTGTGTGTGTGTGTGTGTGTGTGTCTGTTTTCGTGGCATAAGTGTGTGTATGTGTGTGTGTGTGTGTGTGTGTGTGTGTGTGTGTGTGTGTGGTTGTGTGTGTAGCATCAGTGTGTGGTAAAAGTGTGTGTCTGTGTGTGTGTGTGTGTCATAAGTGTGTGTGTGGGGTCAGTGTGTGTGTGGTTCTGTGTGTAGCATCAGTGTGTGGTAAAAGTGTGTGTCTGTGTGTGTGTGTCATAAGTGTGTGTGTGGGGTCAGTGTGTGTGTGTGCACAGGAACAGGCTGGTAAAAATGTGTACTTCAGTATCTGCTAATTAGAGACATTCCTCAGGATTACACTGCCAATTAAGAATCAGAGAACCATTGTGAGACCGTGTGTGTGTGTGTGTGTGTGTGTGTGTGTGTGTGTGTGTGTCAGGAGTTCAGTTCAGTCCAGCTCATTCTGTGACCATCAAACAAACACACAACAGCATTACAATAAAGCACAATAAACACTCTGGGAAATTAAACTACATCGACTGTGCACACACACACACACACACACACACACACACACACTTCAAACAGACACTGATTTTAAACAAGTGTATAGACCAGCTAGTTCATCCTAGCTGAATGTAACACACAGTGTTGTGTTTGTGTCATCATTAGTTCATTAAGACAAGTGATTCATTTAGAACAGCTGATTCGTTTGGAAGTGAATCAGCTGTTCTGATTGAATCTTTTGTTTAGAACAGTTGATTCCAAATGAATCAGCTGTCTTGAACAAATCATTTGACTTAATGATTCAAATTAATGAAATAAAAGCAATGAAATTACCCAAATTGACCACTGTAATATAATATACCATAATATAAGTGTGTATTATTTATATTTACTATGTAAATGTGACACACACACACACACACACACACACACATGTACATAAGAGGAAAACTATGCAAAATTACTTTGTTGCAATGATATTTAAATGTATATATAATTTTTTATCATACACACACTCTTACTTTACATACTCATCAGTTGTGTGTGTGTCTGTGTGTGTGTGTGGCACGTGCAGGATGGAGTCGGATTAGTGCTACTGTTCCACACGCTGCATTACTGCCAATGCCATCTGGACACACGCACACACACACACACACGCACACGCGTCCCTATTACCACTGTACCACCAGCCTGCCCTCTGACCCCCATCAGCACCAGCACACATACACACACCAGCACACACACACACTCGTACCCAAGCACAAACAGAATCTGATGTGCGCTCATGCATGACGGCTTATGCTGCAACACATGGCTTAAGAGAGTGTGTGTGTGTGTGTGTGTGTGTGTGTGTGTGTGTGTGTGTGTGACGCGTGGACAATTAATACAATCGAACCTGAGCTTATTAATCAGTCTGTGTTGTGTGTGTGAGAATGAGGCTCTGCTTTAAACAACACATCATTGTTGATGTTGTTTACATCATTTCCTGTTTCTCAACATCACACACACACTTTTAGTAATTTTCTGCTCTCACACACACACACACACACAAACACAAACACACACACACACGGTACTTTGACTGAGATCTCAAAACATTCATTTTAGAAATCTGTCACTGTTCATTCATTCATTCATTTTCCTTCAGCTTAATCCCTTTATTAATCAGGGGTCGCTACAGCGGAATGAACCGCCAACTATTCCATCATATGTTTTACATAGCGGATGCCCTTCCAGCTGCAATCCAGTACTGGGAAACACCCATACACACTTATTCACACACACACACTCATACACTACGGCCAGTTTAGTTGATCAGTTCCCCTATAGCACATGTGTTTGGACTGTGGGGGAAACCGGAGCACCCGGAGGAAACCCACACCAACACGAGGAGAACATGCAAACTCCACACAGAAACACCAACTGACCCAGCCGGGACTCAAACCAGTGACCTTCTTGCTGTGAGGCCACAGTGTGACACCACTGAGCCACACTGCCATGAAAGTGTAATTAAACTGAATTATAGATTTACATGCAGAAAAACTGGAGAAGAGTCCATTTTTATTAAAAAAAGAATTAAAAAAAAATAAATAAATAACTTTATGGTCAACTCCAAAAAAATGCTGGGTTGTTTTAACCCAATGTTTGGTCATTTATGCACAAACTTAACAGTTGGATTTTTTTTTTAATTAAAAAAATGTTTTACCTAAAGGTTGAGCTTGTTCATATTTGACCCAACACTGGGTTAAAACAACCCAGCATATATTAGAGTGTGATGTTACCTTTGGTCCTAGAGAATTATCTTTAAATGTAAAGTGTAACTAAACTGAATTATGTGTATATGTGGGACAATTAGAGGAAAACATTATAAACACAAGTCCAAATTAATCATGAAGAGTGGAGTAACCATACACGAATGCTGGATGATTTTAACCCAATGTTGGGTCATACATGGAAACATTTAATAGTTGGTTTAAAAAAATCTAATTTCAATTTTATTTTAAAAATAATGTCCATATTTGACCCAACATTAGGTTAAAACAACCCAGCCTTTTAAGTGTGTAAGCAAGTGATTGGGTTAATTAATAATACACAATTTCAAGCAGGAACTTCTTGCAAAACAAACTCCACAAATGAATAATGAAAGCATGCTCTATTAAATGCTGGGGGGGGGGTTACCCAATGTTGGGTCAAATATGGAAAAAACCCAACAGTTTGCATTTACAAAAAATGTATTCATTCATTCATTTTCTTTTCAGCTAGTCTCTCCACTAATCTGGGGTCTCCACAGCGGAGTGAACCTCCAACTATTCCAGCATATGTTTTACGCAACGGATGTCCTTCCAGCTGCAATCCAGTACTGAGAAACACCCATACACACTCATTCACACTCATACACTATGGCCAGTTTAGTTCATCAATTCTCCTATAGCGCATGTGTTTGGACTGTGGGGGAAACCGGAGCACCCGGAGGAAACCCACACCAACACGGGGAGAACATGCAAACTCCACACAGAAACACCAACTGACCCAGCCGGGACTCAGCGACCTTCTTGCTGTGAGGCGACTGTGCTACCAACTGCGCCACCGTGCTGCCCCACAAAAAAAATCTATTTTCAATGTAATGTGTAAACAGTAACCCAATATGGAGTTTGTCCATATTCGACCCAACATTAAGTTAAAACAACCCAGCATTTTTAGAGTGCAGATTTCTCCAGATTTGCAAAATACAGATATTACGCTCCACTAAAAAAACACTGTGGGTGACATGGTGGTCAACTACATTGGCCGTAGTGTATGAGTGTGTGTGTGAATGAGTGTGTATGGGTGTTTCCCAGTTCTGGGTTGCAGCTGGAAGGGCATCCACTGTGTAAAACATATGCTGGAATAGTTGGCGATTCATTCCATTGTGGCAACCCCTGATGAATAAAGGGACTAAGCTGTAGGAAATTAATTTATATTTTATTTTTTAAATGATGTCCATATTTGACCCAACATTGGGTTAAAACAACCCAGCATTTTTAGTGTACAAGCAAAGTATTGGGTTAATTAATAATACAAATTTGTGCACAACAAACTCCACTAATGAGAAATGAAAGCATGCTGAGTTGTTTTAACCCAACAATGGGTCAAATATGGAAAAACAGTTTGGATTTACAAAAAAATTTATTTTCAATGTAATCTGAAAACAATAACCCAATGTGGAGTTAGTCAATATTTGACCCAACATTGAGTTAAAACAACCCAGCATTTTTAGAATGCAGATTTCTCCATATTTACGAAATACAGATATTACACTCTGCTGAATAAAAAATTGTGTCGCACTGTGGCCTCACAGAAAGAAGGTCGCTGGTTCGAGTCCCAGCTTGGTCAGTTGGCGTTTCTAAAACTTAAGAAGTTTGGAAGGGCTTCGGTTGTGTAAAACATATGCTGGAATAGTTGGCGGTTCATTCCGCTGTGGCAACCCCTGATAAAAAAAAGGACTAAGTTGAAGGAAATGAATTAATGAATAAATAAAAATTCTTAATTATTATTTTTTTTTAATTCAAATTTACATTTAATTGAAAACAAATCAATCTACAGTATTATTGGGGTCTGTCCATATTTGACCAAATATATGTTTAAAACAACCCAGCATTTCTATGAGCGTGTAGTGTAATGAGTGCAGTAATTACTGAAGAACACTCGTGTCTATCAAACACTGTATAATATCTGCATGTGCTGCTGGATTATTGATTAAATTAAACACACAGACTTGAACAGGCTGAGTATGAATCAGAGCACATCGACCTGCATAATCTCTCTCACACACTCACACACACACACACACACACACACACACACTCTCAGACGGCCACCTGCTGCTGTCTGGATTATCAATCTGTCTGAGTCCAGATGTCTCGTCCGCCTCCTCATCAGCGTCTTCAAAACAATCACTGAACTACATCAGATTTTACACACACTGAAATAAACGACTGCTGCATAAACATTCAGTCACGCACAAACCACTACACAACTACACAATCAAGCAGCAAGCAACACACTGAACTAAACTAACGATGATTAAAGTGACGGGTCACCCTCAAAAAATGAGCATTTCCTCATTTACTCGCACTCAAGAGGCTGTAAACATTTCATTCTTCTGTCCAACACAAAAGAAGATACTCTGAAGAATGCTGGAGGAAAAAACAGACTTGGATTTACAGTAAATACTGTGTTAGTCGATGCCTGTTTTTTCCAACATCTGAAGATTCTTCATTAATGCTTAGAGGTAAAGATCATTGCTTTCTTCTAGATTATTCACACGTATGTGCAGGACATCATCATCAACTAATAAACTGCTCACAAAACAGATCGTCTTTCTACTTTTGCTTGTATTCAATACAAAACAGGACATAATTACATCAGAAAGTCTTAAACACTAACAAATGTCTTCTAAAGGGGTCAGGAGAAAGTTTTCATTTAAAATGAAGCAGAATTATTTGCTTTCTGGATGTAAAATGCATTAAATTGAAGCAAGAGTTTGAGTTAAATCAAAGTTCACCCAAAAAATGAAATCCTATTAGAGTTTTATCTTCTGTTGAACACAAAAGAAGATATTTTGAAGAATGTTCAATGACTTCCATTGTAATTTTCTCTCTTACAATGAACGTCAATGGGTGAGAGCCACCAGCATGTTTCAAAGTATCTTCTTTTGTGTTTAAAACCACATGAGGGAGAAAAAAATGAACTTTTGCGTGAACTATCCCTTTAAAATAACACACATATATTTATTTAACTCACATTTTTCTCATTTTAATGTCAAACTTGCTTCAATTTGATGCCGTTTTTCCAGAAATCCCTCATTCTGCTTGCTCAATTAACATGTAAGTATTTTCTTTGCACCAGAAAGCAAGACTAATAATATCTGCGGTGTAAACAAACACAAACAACGCTGTAGAATCAAGTTTGAGCGAGTCTATAAGCTCCGCCCTTCCTCTTCCTGTTCTCGGCCTGTTCTTCACACACACACATACCTGATATAGTGTCCGTCAGTCCAGCTGTAGCGTCCAGCGGTGTGTGTGTGCGTGTGTGTGTCAGGTGTGTTTCAGCTCCTCTGTTCTGCTTCTCTCTGTCCTGTCCTCTGCTCACAATCTCACTACAAATGCCTCTTTCCCTCTTTATCCCGAGGTAAGATACTTACTTTTCAGATAAAGCATATTATGACAAATCGGCTGAACTGTGTGTGTGTGTGTGTGTGTGTGTGTGTGTGTGGTGCTGTAAACACACCATGATAGGGTGTTAGAGCAGATTTACACAGCTGATGTTTGAACATTGAAAACATGGCTTCAGTTCACAATGCATGAATGAGCAGATCAGATCAGAGCCTGAACGTCAACGTAAAGTTAAATAATAATAAGAGGCAGAAATGTGACGCTGGTGTTCATGCCGCTGGGGAGGACTTTACTGATCGGTTCACTAATGACGCTCAATTCATTTGTGGACTGGACTGACATCTGTGAAAGAGTCAACAACTCACTGATTCAAATGATCTGTTCAGAGTGAGTCTCCAGTAAACGACTCACTGATTCAACTGATCTGTTCAGAGTGAGTCTCCAGTAAACGACTCACTGATTCAAATGATCCATTCTGAGTGAGAAACCGGCAAATGACTCACTGACACAAATTCTCCATTGACAGCGAGTCTTCAGTAAACACCTAACTGATTCAACTGATCCATTCAGAGTGAGACTCCAGTAAACAACTCACTAATTCAAATGATCTATTCAGAGTGAATCACTAGTAAACAACTCACCAATTCTACTGATCCATTTAGACATTAAACACAGTAAACAATTCACTGATACAACGGACCTGTTCAAAGAGATTTACTAGAAAACAACTAACCGATTCATCTGATCCATTCAGAGAGAATCTCCAGCAAACAACTCACTGAATCTACTGATCTGTTCAGACAGAGAAAGCAGTAAACAATTCACGGAATCAAACGATTCATCAGGAGTGAATCTCCACTCAACTCACTTTATCCAAATGATCAATTCAAAGGGATTCTCCAGTAAAACAACTCACCGATTCCACTTGATCCAAATGATTCATTCAGAGCAAGTCTTCAGTGAAAAAGCTTATAGATTCAAATGATCCATTCAGAGCAAGTCTCCAGAAAACAACTCACTGATTCAAATGATCCATTCAGAGTAAAGATCTCTTTTAGTGAACTTTCTGATTGGTTACATTTTCTGCACAGAATGATGGGTAGTGTAGTTTTTCTGAATGCATCCAACTATTAAACAACTGTTCTAAAAGTTGAATTAACGTTAACATCTGCGCTCAACTCTACACACCCTGACAGAAGTCTTGTGGTGGATCTCAGTTGTACGAGCAGCACATAATAACTCGACTTCTAGTTGATCATAAAGTGTCAGAAGGTGGATTTCTCTCATGAATCATCTGCTGATCTGCATCTCAATCATCACCAATACTGCAAAAGACCTACTGGAACCAGCATGGATCAAGATTCACACAGAAATCAGTCAAGTTTGGTGAAGGAGAAATCATGGTTTGGGGTTCATTCAGTATGGGCGTGTGAGAGATCTGCAGAGTGGATGATCAACATCAACAGCCTGAGGTATCAAGACATTTGTGCTGCCCATTACATTACAAACCACAGGAGAGGGACA
>LR812533.1:58603113-58605613 GCA_903798195.1 Danio kyathit | reverse complement strand
GAGAACTAATGTTTTAACCCAACGTTGGGTCAAATATGAAGAAATCCAAATTTGCGTAATTTTTTTCATTACATTTAACCGTTGGGTTTGTCCATATTTGACCCAATATTGAACATTATTTGTGCGCGCATATTTTTTTAAATAAGTAGATTAATTAAATGCTTATTTTTCAATCAAACTCTAAATAAAAAAATGGGTTGTTTTGACCAACATTTGGGCTAAAACAACCCAGAGTGAAGAATTATTAATATTTCTATTTCAAATCTAATTATAGAAAGCTCTTTTATTGTTTTATGAGGGAACTTGTGAGTCTAAAATAAATATAAACGTCACACAAATGATGAATGTGAATTCGAGTAAACAGTTGTTATAATACAAAGAGCCCAGAGAGAGATGATGATGATGATGATGATGGTGATGGTGGATATTTGCGGGATTTATGGAAAACACTGGGTCCTTTTGTTTCTTTAATCCCGTTTAGACGCGCGCGCACACACACACGCACACACACACACACACGCACACACACACACACACACACACACACTCCAATTATTTCAGTATTTTGCAGCGATGTGAAATAATGAAATGTGTTTTTGTGAGTTTGTAATCTGCTCTCAAACTGAACGCAATCAAACGCGGGAATTTGTTATCGATTAAATCACATGATCATTAATTAAATACATCTAAATTATACTACTTTAATTGGATCGGACATAATTATGCATTCATGCGGGACTTTAAGCTTTAATGTCTTTTTTTATACCGAGAATGAATCTCTGCGTTTGACACTGAGAATTAAATAAACGGGTGAAATAAAGTGGTATGAACTCTACACAGTGGAACACCTGCTATAATATGAGTTTACAAAACAATGAAACCAAAACAATGAACACATTGAGTTTTGTAATTATCGATCAAGAAGCACTCAATTATATGATAATTTCTCATAAACATACTAAAATAATGTTTTTAAATGATTCAAAGGATTTCCAAAGGTCCAAATGAAGAATCTGAAAATAAGGCAAATTAAAAGCGTGTAGAAATATGCAAAGATCTCAGCTAGTCCATTGTATTGCACTGTAGATTAATATTAATGTCGTTTGATAATAAAATTAAGAATTGCACATTTGATTAAACGCTTTATACGCTACCGTTTCTTTGTAAATGTGTGAATTTCATATTAATATATGTGTGTGTGTTTTCAGTGTTTTAGACTTCACACAAACACAAACACGCATGCATTTACACAATAAAAATACTCCAGCAACTTATAATAAACACTATAGTGTGTGTGTATTCTATTAGGCCTATTTACAAATCTTTAATGAATGCTCCAGCTTACTGTGGTGATGACCTGCAATGAGTGATGTAGTGTACTTCAGTTTTTAATGTAGTAAACGGTGGTGTGTTGTAGTGTAATTTACACTGTAGGCTGCTGAAAAACATCGGGTGTTCCGGTTATAATATTATAGTTGTTGTGTTACCATAGAAACTGTAGAACCACCACAAAAGAACAATTATTATAGTTGTTGTGTTACCATAGCAACTGTAGAATCGCCACAACAGATCAATTATTATAGTTGTTGTTACCATAGCAACTGTAGAATCACCACAACAGATCAATTATTATAGTTGTGTTACCATAGCAACTGTAGAATCCCCACAACAGATCAATTATTATAGTTGTGTTACCATAGCAACTGTAGAATCACCACAACAGATCAATTATTATAGTAAATACTACACTCTAAAAATACTGGGCTGTTGTAACCCAGCATTGGGTTATAGAATGGAAGGCTGGGTTTTTCAAATTCGGTAAAATATGGACAAACCCAAACATTGGGTTAAACTTAGTCCTAGAAATGTATTTAAAGAAAATTAACCCAGCAGTTTGGTTTAGTCCGTATTACACCCTAAATTGGGTTGAAATAACCCAGCATTTTTGAGTGCATATAATATGTGTCATGACAAAAAGTTTGAATTTAGAGAGAAAGAGAGTGTGACGTGTGTGTGTGTGTGTGTGTGTGTGTGTGTGTGTGTGTGTGTGAGTGAGAGAGAGAGAGAGAGAGAGAGAGAGAGAGAGAGAGAGAGAGAGAGAGAGAGAGAGAGAGAGAGAGAGAGATGAAGGGAGGGGTTATTGAGGTCTTGTCGGTCTGTAATTAGCCGCCTCCTCCTCCTCATTCATCTCACTGTCACCGGGAGACCGAGACACGCGCACCGAGCGCTCAGCCGCAGCACCGGACACACCGACCGACCGCTGATGAGCGCGCACACACACGATACACACATACACACACCCGAGCTCTTCTACACGCTACTGACTGATAGAAAAAGTTCATCAGAGACAGAATCACACAGATAGAGAGAGGAGAGAGAGAGGGGGAGAGAGAGAGAAAGAGAGAGAGAGTTTATAGTCATGATGTCCTACATGAAACAACCTCATTACTCCGTTAACGGGCTGACTCTGTCCGGTACCGGGATGGATCTCCTGCACTCC
>LR812533.1:58595613-58598113 GCA_903798195.1 Danio kyathit | reverse complement strand
GAGATAAAAAGGCGGAGTTTAAGTAACGTATTTGTTACAGAAACTAAAGAAAATTGTGCAGTTAAGGAGCGGGAGTCTCATTCATAAACCTTGCTTATTAATAGTGAACGTACACTGTAAAAAATACCGGGTTCCAAACATTTCCTTAATGTTGTCTTAACACAAATCGATTAAATTGACTGAATCGTATTTACAAATTTAAGTGGATTGAACAAAAAACAAGTTGTCCTAAACAAGCAGCAAATGTCATTATTTGAGTGTACGGCAGAATACGTTTAATTTATTAATTAATGATTATGGCTGATATATGGTGATTTAAAGTGGTTCAGTTAAGTCAATGTTTAAGGTAAATATGTTTACAAAAATGCTGAGTCCAACACAATCTCTTCATTTTAGGTTGATGTAATGGTTTTTACATTTTTAGGGTGACTGAACATAAAACAATTAAGTTGTCCCTGAATTGTTGTTTCAGCTCATTTTAAATAAGTAGACTGAACATGCAGCAACAATATTTTTTAGTGTACCTAAAACCGCGAACATTGCCCTGTCCAGTTAGCTTTTATTTATAAAAATCACAAGCTTCTGCACAGGAAGTGGCATACGCATGTCTCCACCCACATTTTCTGCATATGCCATGTTTATAAATGAGACCCCAGGTCATGTGATATTTTAAAAGGTTTAAATGCAGAGTCAGTAAAAAGTGAGTTTTTCAGAAATTTGTCCTTAATTATTTCATATCAATTTGAGGCTTAATGTCTTTACGCCCTTCTCCCTGCCACAAGTCAACTCTGCTCTGATTGGTCAGCTGGCTATCTGTTCTGATTGGTCGTTCTGTGTCAGAAATGAATGAAACGCCAATTTCAAATGTTTGTATTTAGTGAATAGGTGGGGATTATGCAAATTAGTGACTTTGATTCTGTTGATGTAGATCGATAGCAGACAAAAGATTCGAAGTTATGATGAGTTATTAAAGCAATTTAGCACCGACTGTTTTTTTGAGAGATTGTTTATTTATAATGCACTGATTAATACATTTACACTGAAGGATAGCTATGCTACAAACTACATATGTGATATTTAAAAAACAAACATATCGTCTGCTATTTAAAGAGATAGTAACCTGAAAATTAATTACTCAACCTCATCATGTTGTTCCAAACCATTAACTTTTGTTCATCTTCAAACAACACATGACAATATTTTAGATGTTATGTGAGAGCTATTTCAGAATCAGAATCAGAAAGCGCTTTATTGCCAGGTATGTTCACACATACGAGGAATTTGTTTTGGTGACAGAGCTTCTACAGAGTGCAACAGAATTACAGACAGGACTAAAAAACAGATCATAAATATATTTAAAAAGTGAATGCAGATATAAAAATTGACAAGTGTATGTACAGCTATATTACTATATACAACATAATATGTGCAGCTGTTATGTGCAAATTGGCATGTAAAGTGTGTTGTTAAATAAGTGTATGTGTGTATAAAAGTGTATAGCAGGTAGTGATGTTGGTTCCACAATTACTATCATCAAGTGTTCATGAGATGGATTGCCTGAGGGAAGAAACTGTTTCTGTGTCGGGCTGTTCTGGTGCGCAGTGCTCTGTAGCGTCGACCAGAAGGTAACAGTTCAAACAGGCAGTGTGCTGGGTGTGAGGGGTCCAGAGTGATTTTGGCAGCCCTTCTGCTCGCTCTGGATAAGTACAGTTCTTGGAGAGTAGGGAGGGATGTACCAATGATTCGCTCAGCAGTCCAAACTATTCGACGTAGTCTTCGGAGGTCGGATTTGGTAGCTAAGCTAAACCAGACAGTTATTGATGTGCAGATGACTGATTCAGTGATGGAGGTGTAGAACTGTTTCAGCAGCTCCTTTGGGAGGTTGAACTTCCTCAGCTGACGAAGAAAGTACAGCCTCTGTTGAGCTTTTTTGACAATGGAGTCAATGTGAGTGTCCCACTTCAGGTCCTGAGAGATGGTGGTGCCCAGGAACCTGAATGACTCCACTGCTGCCACAATGCTGTCCATGATGCTCAGTGGGGGGAGAGAGCAGGGGGGTTTCTCCTGAAGTCCACTATCATCTCTGCTGTTTAGAGCGTGTTCAGCTCCAGGTTGTTGTGACGGCACCAGACAGCCAACTCCTAAACCTCCTATCTATAAGCAGACTCGTCATCGTCCTGAATGAGGCCGATAAATGTGGTGTCGTCTGCAAACTTTAGGAGCTTGACAGAGGAGTCTTTCGAAGTGCAGTCATTCGTGTACAGGGAGAAGAGCAGTGGGGAGAGGACACACCCCTGGGGGGCGCCAGTGCTGATTGTGCTGATTTGGTCTTCCATAGACAGCAGGGGTCTCAGAAGTTCAGAAGGAACCAAAAATTCAATTCAATTCAATTCATCTTTATTTGTATAGCGCTTATACAATGTAGATTGTGTCAAAGCAGCTTCACATGGACGATTATAGTGAATGTAAACAGTGTCAGTTCAGTTTTCAGAGATTAAGT
>LR812533.1:58513113-58580613 GCA_903798195.1 Danio kyathit | reverse complement strand
TAAAGTGTATCTCCTCCTAAGCCGTTCAAGCTACATCCTTCAAACTTTCGTCAAACCTTCAAACTGGTCTGACTCGGGTTGCTATGTCTTTTCTAACTGATCCGACTTTCGGTTTTCCGAAAAAAGACCCAGAAATTTTCAAAAAGTCCCATTGACTTAACATTGGGTCAAACTTTGTGAGCTCATAACTCTGCATCAGACTTTGATACAGACTAGAGTCTGGCCTCATTCAACTCAGTCTAGCCAGCAGCCAATCACTGATGACCTTTAAACTTACTAGCCACTCCTTAGCAACCAATTTCAGTACCCTAGCAACTGTCTCACAGACTCTGACTAACTATTCTAACATATGCTAATAGTTTTAACATCCTAGGGACACGCAACATGCTAGGGACATGTCATAGATATATACACTAGATATCGCATAGGGACCCTGAGCATGCGTCAATAGCGCCGCCACATTGGTACAGTGCTCCTAGGACAAACGTCATTCAACCGCACTAGTCAAGACAGTGTGCCAATGTGAAGATGCTGGACTTTAGCGCTGTGTTTGCGTTGTAGTAACGAGCAAACAAAGAAAACAAAGCACAAAGGCAGAACATTTCAAAGGTAAGATTTTGTTTTTTATGTTTTTGTATGTTATGAACTTTTGTGCTTAAAAAGTAATGTTATTGATGATAATACAGTCTCTTACTGCAGTCACCATAAGGCAAAGTAGCACCAACTCACACTAAATTCTAAACTTATGCTAGTTTTGTTGAATAAAATAAGCAAACAATTTTATGAAATATGACAAGAAGATGCTGCCGTGCTAGAAACGTGTATTATTGTCAGCTAAGTGAACGAGTCGTTCATAACGGAGATTCATTCACAAACGAATCGCTCCCTCCGTCAGAATGAGAAGTGAAAGCAGGAGAGGGGGGGGGGGGGGGGTGTTTCAGGACATGGATTAGATCAAATTAAACAGGGAGGGAGGGTAATGCATCTCCATGCACACAAACACACACACTTTGTCAGGAATGCTCATGCGGTCACATCCATCAATGTAGAAAAGTGATGTAAAATTATAATATTTCGTAAAAATATTTGCATACCGACCACCGGGGAAAACTCCCGATCATAGATATATGTGTATATGTGTATTTCTTTGGCTCTGGATGGCCACAGACCTCCGCTTCACCTTGGTCCCGCATTCATTTCAAAGGAGCGCTACCCTGTACTAAAATGGCGGCTCTATTGACGCATTCCATCTAATAGACAATAGCAGGGTAGGCGACATCTAGTGTATATATCTATGGGGACATGTTAGTCATGCTAGCACATGCTAATTCATGCTAACAACATGCTAATTAATGCTAGAAACATGCTAATAACATGCTAATTTGTGTTAGAAACATGCTAATTCATGCTAGAAACATGCTAACTCATGGTAGTATCATGCTATTACAAATCTCAGACACAGGGATCAACTTTAAGTGTTTTCACTGGCGTGCTTCACTCTTTACATTGTTGATTGGAGGGATCTTGAACATACTTTTAGCCAACTTGCTACTTAATCAAACTAAATAAACTGCTTCCAACAGGCCACCATAAAGTTTGTCCTCAAACCTTAATACCTAGTTACTGTTACCATAGTAAATACAGAATAACCACTACAGCTCAATTCATCTATTTTACTATAGTATGGTTCAAAAACACTACAGTATTTACTATCATTATTATAGTATTTTAATCTTTTATTTAATAGTAAATAAATATTTATTTTATTTATTTTAAGACTTTAAGTTTCACATCACGTGTGTGTGTGTGTGTGTGTGTGTGTGTGTGTGTGTGTGTGTGTGTGTGTACCTGAATTTGGGGTTTTCTTTAGTGACCACGGCCACCTCCAGCTCAGTGCACTTAAAGTCCATGCAGAGAACAGAAGACAGGCAGGAGATCCCCATCTGGTGGACACACACACACACACACACACACACACACACACACACACACACACACACACACACACACACACACTTCAGCATCTCTACCGACACACACTGATCATGCATTCTAAATGAAATTTCATTAGCATAAATGTGTGCACTAACATATTCATTAATTTTCCTAAATTTCCAGCTTAGTCTCGTATTCATGAGGGGTCACCACAGCAGAGTGAACCGCCAACTATTCCAGTATATGTTTTACACAGCGGATGCCCTTCCAGCTGCAACCCAGTACTGGGAAACACCTTTATTTCTCTAACAGGGGCAATGCTCATTAATCAACAGTAAAAAGTGCCACAATTTAGGCTCATTTTCATCTGTTGCCTCGGCCAGAGTAATCAACCCTTACATCAAAACCACATCATCACACATCCGACATCAGTAAAACCACACACAACAACATATTCTGATCATTGTGTGTGTGTGAGTGTCTGTTTGTGCATGTGTTTGTGTGTGTGTGTGTGATGCACCTGCACGCTGCTGTCACAGTCAAGCTCCGCCTCCTCCTTCTTCTTCTGCTTCTCCATCTTCTTGATCTTCTTCTCCAGGTAGCTGTTGGCCTCAGTGTGTTTCACTCCCACACTGGTGGCCCTGAAGCCGCAGAAGTATCCCGCCGGGTCACACTTATACAGCATGGGGCCTTTCTGGGGGTCCATGGAGATCAGCATCATGCCTGCACACACACACACACACACACACACACACACACACACACACACACACACACACACACACACACACACACACACACACACACACACACACACACAGTGAGCACAGAGCTGAACTGAGGTGTTAATAAATAATGTAATAAAGGAACATAAAGACTTGAAAAGGCATGAGGCACAGTATAGACCCGTGTGGCTTTTCTATCTGTCTGTCTGTCTGTCTAAACGCTTTGGTCATGTGACACTGCAGATCATGTTAAATGTGTGTGTGTGTCAGTGGTGTATGCAGTAGACTCACAGCAGCCCAGCGGCCTCATCTCAGCATTCTGTGTGTAGACCTGAGACAGATCAGCCAGACGCCGGCACAGAGCGTCCACCGGCACATCATAGCCGAACTTATACTTCCACTCGCCAGCCTCGATACGCGCACGGTGAACCTGAGAGCGGCTGTCAGCTACACACACACGCACACGCACACGCACACGCACACGCACACACGCGCACACACACACACACACACACACACACACACACAAATCATTTATATTCATGTATATGTACACACACACGCATCCACACACAAATCATTTATATTCAAATATATGCACACACACAAACACACACACACACACACACACACAGACAAACAAATACACAAATTATTTATATTCATGTATATGCACACACACACACACACACACACACACACACATCATTTATATTCATGTATATGTACACACACACACGCGCATCCACACACAAATCATTTATATAAAAAAATATCCACACGCACACACACACAAATACACAAATTATTTATACTCATATATATATGCACACACAAACACGCACACAAATCATTTACATACAAATATATGCACACACACACACACAAACAAACAAATCATATATATTTATATGCAAACACACACACACACACGCACAAACATATGCACACACACAAATAATTTACATACATATATATGCACGCACACACACACACGTATTCACACACAAAACATTTATATAGAAGTATATACACACACACACACACAAACAAACAAATACACAAATCATTTATATTAATATATATGCACACACACACACACACACACACACACACACACACACACACACACACACACACACACACACACACACACACACACACACACACACACACCGTAATGTCCAGTCATGACACAGCCGATGCGTGGAGTGATGCGAAACATGTTTGTCATTGTAGAGGCGTCCAGGAGTGTGTCCTAAACAGCACAAACAAACACACACACATTGATTAACACACACACACAGGTTGTGTTTTCATGTTTTATGGTCTTTTTCTCATGCAAACCAAAACAAACAACACACAAGTTCAACATTTACTGCTCTTGTGGGGACATTAGCTCCCTATGGTTGTGAGTAATACTAGACACACACACACACACACACAGAGAGAGAGAGATCAGCGTAATTTAAGAGCATCACAGCTTCTCTGCAGAAACACAACTGAAGCTCTCACAGCATCAGCTACTGAATCTTAAACACACCCTGAGACTGCAGCGGATTATAATATTAGGGGAAACTCTTCATGCAGCGCTCACATACAGGGGAAAGCTGACCTCTTCAGTATTCTCAGGCTTGAAAAGCCCTTTTCATCTTTGAATCACACACAGCTGAAGTCAGAGTTATTCCCCCTCCTGTTCAATCGCAATTCTTTTATATTTTGTCCCAAATTTCTGTTTAACGGAGAGACAAACACATCTCTAATCATGATAGTGTCAATACCTCATCTCTAATATCTGATGTCTTTGCTCTTCTCCATGATGACAGCACATAATATTAGACTAGATATTCTTCAAGACACTAGTATTCAGCTTAAAGTCACATTTAAAGGCTTCACTAGGGTAATTAGGGTAAAGTTAGGGTAATTAGGCAAGTCATTGTATAACAGTGGTTTATTCTGGAGACAATCCAACACTAATATTGCTGAAGGGGCTAATAATATTGAGCTTAACATGGCTTTAAAACAATTAAAAACTGCTTTTATTCTAGCCCAAATAAAACAAATAAGACTTTCTCCAGAGGAACAAATATTAGAGGAAATACTGTGAACATTTCCTGAATCTGATCAACATCATCTGGGGAATATTTGAGAAAGAAGAATGAACATTTCACAGAAGGGCCAATAATTTTGCCCTCAAGTGTTTATAGTTATTAGATTTAAACATTCATTCATTCATTCTCCTTCAGCTTAGTTTTTTATTCATCAGGGGTCGCCACAGCGGAATGAACCACCAACTATTACAGCATATACATTTTACACAGTGGATGCACTTCCAGCCGCAACCCAGTACTGGGAAACACCCATACACACACTCATACACTACGGCCAGTTTCGTTCATCAATTCCCCTATAGCGCATGTGTTTGGACTGTGGAGGAAACCGGAGCACCCGGAGGAAACCCACACCAACACGGGGAGAACATGCAAACTCCACACAGAAACACACACTGACACAGCTGGGGCTCGAACTAGTGACCTTATTGCTGTGAGGCCACAGTGCGACACCACTGAGCCACCGTGCCACCCTTATACATGTTTTAACAAAATTTACTCAGAGTTCTGTCACTCTCTTTTTACATTTCTAACGCTCCAGATTAAAACTGAGCACTTCTAAAGATATTGATATTGTACTCATGTTTTCTGTTATTACTGATTGACGCACAGGCGTCTGTGGCTCCGCCCTCTTCTGAAAAGAGCACAATCTCATTTGCATTTAAAGCGACAGTCACCACAACACCACAACTAGGATCAAAGCCTGAAAGTTTAAGAGAGCTGGAGAACATTATCTGTCTGCTACACAGTGTCTTAGTGGTGTTGCCCTGTGGCCTCATAGCAAGAAGGTCACTGGTTCGAGCCTCGGCTGGGTCAGTTGGTGTTTCTGTGTGGAGTTTGCATGTTCTCCCCGTGTTGGTGTGGGTTTCCTCCGGGTGCTCCGGTTTCCCCCACAGTCCAATCACATGTGCTATAGGGGAATTGATCAACTAAACTGGCCGTAGTGTATGAGTGTGTGTGTGGGTGGTTCCCAAAACTGGGATCCAGCTGGAAGGGCATTCGCTGTGTAAAGCATGCTGGAATAGTTAGGGGTTCATTCCGCTGTGGCGACCCCTGATAAATAAAGGACTAAGCTGAAGGAGAATGAATGAATGAAGTGGCCATCTGCGCTGAATACTCCTCCAGTGTGTGTGATATGTCTGTGTTTGTGTACTGATGTATTTTACCGACACTTTCTTCTGCGTGACCAGAACTGCACAGTCCACTCCTCTGATGCCCACCGTGGTCAGTCCGCTCTGACTGATGGCCTTAAACGCATATTCTGTCAAACACACATCAGCATTTATCAGAAAACAGCATTAATGCAGAGTGCAGGTTAGGCATGGGCCAGTATAAGATTCTGACGCTATGATAACCTTGGATAAAATTATCACGGTATCATGATTACTGCTATAAAATATATATATATATATTTTTAGATGCCTGTGTAAAAAAACAACAATTTTTCCCCCTTTGAAAACAACATATTTTATATTTTTTGAAAGATTTAAACTATTTTGGAGCAGTAAATATGTCAGGCTAAATAATCAAATGAATAATGGATCATTCTGCTGTTTTCATTAGTTTTAAAAACACAAAGTTCTTTAAAAAAAAAAAAAATTTAATTCCACACACCTTAGGAACAGTATTACTGAAAATTGTGGCGGTTTTAAAACCCTGACTTTTCCAAACCGCAGTATACGTTGAAAACGATTATCGTCCCGTGCCTAGTCCAGGTCAGCGTCTGCACTGCAGAACATGCTTACTCTAGTCCAAACATCTGAAAACTCCTAAATCAAGAAGCATTTTCTGGACAAGCACAACATACTTGCTGCGTCCCAATCTGCATACTATCCGTTCTAAATAGTATGTGAAAATAGAATTAGTATGTCCCAAATGTTGAAAAGAGTATGCCAAAAATTCCCGGATGGTTTACTATTTCCAGTCAAAATGTTAAGTGTAGAAGCGTCCATACTCTAACCGCTGATATTGCCCACAGTACATTGCGCGTTGGACTTGAATTCGATTAGAACTACAAAACGCGGGTGAAACGTGTAAACAAACTACAAACATGATGGACGCGCGAGTCCAACCGCCAAGCAGAGAGGCTTCAGTAAAGATGTTTGTATGACTGTTGATTAATATCTAGCCCACTGGAGAATATTTAAATAGTGTCGTCTGTGTTATATTACATCTGCAACAACAATACTGAACTCATATAAAGACGTGTTTGGACATTACCATCTGAATGCAGAATTATCCAAAGACCTGAGGAGATTTCTCTGCATGAAAGACTCGTGAATGGGAGATTATCCTGCTGCTGCTTCTCCAATAAGGCAGGAAATTAAATACGACAGAAATGTGGATGATTGACAGGGCTCTTAACTAAGCAACACAGCGATCTGTGTAACGGGGAAGTGGTATGTCCCAAAGCTTGCATACTCTTCTGTTACACACTCAAAAGTAGATATTTTTCCTCCACAAAAAAAAAGTACATACTATTAGGTCGTAGTATAAGTATGCGAATTGGGACGCAGCAATTGTCTTGTTTTTAGAAATAATTAGTCAAAATTAAATGAGTTTTTCCTTAAAACAAGCAAAATAACCTGACAATAATCATATTTTCCCTTTAAAATATCATCATTTTGCTTGTTTTAATGAGAAACACTTCATTTTGACTCATTATTTCTGAAAATAAGACTTGTCTAGAAAATGCTTCTTGATTTAGGAGTTTTTAGGTATTTGGACTAGAAATGAGACGATAATGGTAATGCTGGTTAATGTATTTACTAACACTCACTAATCTTGTAAAGCATTTATTAATCAAAGTTCAACAGAGTTACTACTGCATTAGTAAAATCCAAACTGTTCAGCTGCTGGTGAACATTAATTAATGCACAGAGGGTTAACATATAGGCATGGGCTGGTATAAGATTCTGACAGTGTGATAACCTTGATAAAAACATCACGCTTTCATGGTATTGTGTCCACTGCTCTAAAATAAGTTCTTTTTAAATGTCTGGGTGAAAAACTAAAACTTTTCCCCTTTTGAACACAATATATTCTGTTCTGAGAAACATTTATAATATTTTGGAGCAGTAAACGTGTCAGGCTGAATACATCATTGACTTCTGCTGTCTTCATTTGTTTCTAAAACAGATTTATTTACAATTTAAAACGGCTTTTCTGCTGGAGATACTGCTGTCCAAACAACAAAACAAACAAACATCAATGAAAAGTCCTACACATACCTCAGGAACGCTATTGCAGAAGATTTTGATGGTTTTAAGTTGTGGAGCTGCGCATCGGTGGAGTACTCTTCAGTGTTTGGACTGTCAGTAGTGAATATTAAAACCCACTGAACTGAACTTAAACTCTGAACACTGGACTGACACTGTTTCAGTTCACTATAATCTTCTATGTGAAGCTGCTTTGACACAATCTACATTGTAAAATATAGAAATAAAGGTGAATTGAATTTTAAAACCTTGACTTTTCCAAACCGCGGTTTACCTTGAAAATGGTTATCGTCCCGTGCCTACAGTAACTTGAACCACTGTTATTGAAATGAAATGACAGATTTAAATATGTGAGTGATAAATCCAAACATTTAACTTCTGTTTTCACACCTTTATTTTTATTAATTGATTTTTTTGCCCATTCATATGTCAAATTTCATGTCATGTATAATATTGTAGAGACTTAAATGAGATGACGGCTGCACATCCATGATGCCAATCTCCCGTTCCACCACATCCCAAAGGTGCTCTATTGGGTTGAGCTCTGGTGACTGTGGAGGCCATTTGAGTACAGTGAACTCATCGTCATGTTCACCAGTCTGAGATGATTGGCGCTTTATGACATGGTGCGTTATCCTGCTGGAAGTAGCCATCAGAAGATGGAGACACTGTGGTCATAAAGGGATGGACATGGTCAGCAACAATACTCAGGTAGGCTGTGGCGTTGACACCATGCTCAATTGGTACTAATGGACCCAAAGTGTGCCAAGAAAATCTCCCCCACACCATTACACCACCACCACCAGCCTGAACCGCTGATACAAGGCAGGATGATCCATGCTTTCATGTTGTTGAGGCCAAATTCTGAGCCGACCATCCGAATGTGGCAGCAGAAATGGAGACTCATCAGACCAGGCAACGTTTCTCCAATCTTCTCTTGTCCAGTTTTGGTGAGCCTGTGTGAATTGTAGCCTCAGTTTCCTGTTCTTAGCTGACAGGAGTGGCACCCGGTGTGGTCTTCTGCTGCTGTAGCCCATCCGCCTCAAGGTTGGACGTGTTGTGTGTTCAGAGATGCTCTTCTGCAGACCTCGGTTGTAACGAGTGCTTATTTGAGTTACTGTTGCCTTTCTATCAGCTGGAACCAGTCTGGCCATTCTCCTCTGACCTCTGTCATCAACAAGGCATTTGCGCCCACAGAACTGCCGCTCACTGGATATTTCCTCTTTGTCGGACCATTCTCTGTAAACCCTAGAGATGGTTGTGCGTGAAAATCCCAGTAGATCAGCAGTTTCTGAAATACTCAGAGCAGCCCGTCTGGGAGCAACAACCATGCCACGTTCAAAGTCTCTTAAATCCCCTTTCTTCCCCATTCTGATGCTCACTTTGACCTGCAGCAGATCGTCTTGACCATGTCTACATGCCTAAATGCATTCTAATGTGTGTTAACGAGCAGTTGAACAGGTGTACTAATAAAATGACCAGTGAGTGTATGAACATTTAACCATGTAAGATAAAAAAAATAAAAGATTTAATCAGGAATTTAATGCATTTGGATAATACATTTTAAAATATTTCAATATATTCAGCAGAAAAAGGATATATGTGACTATATTACGCTTCTGTATGGGATAACATTATCACAGATAAACATCATGATGAAATACCATAATAAATGTATTATTAATGGGTTGCTGATGTTAGTAAACACATTAATGCAGCATTATTTTAAAGTGGTCGCCTGTATTTAATAGCAAAAATGTGATGGACTTAATGATTTTAATAGCATTTACATTATAAAAATGCTGTCTTGTCATTTAAATATGGACAAGGCTATCATTGGTTAATTTCTAAAATTAATTATGATTATTATTGTCCATTTTTTACCCAGCTTTGGATTACAACAACCCAGCATTATTTAATAGTGACTATTATTCTCTTCTGATGGTTTCTGTTGTTTGTTGTCATTAGCAGGGAGTGAATAAGACTAAAAACAGTGAAAAGAACTATTCACAATATAATATTTGCGTTATTATTGCATCCCCAACATCCCCAACAGCAGCACTACAGCGGTAAACCGGAGCTGAACGCGTGTTTTCGAGTTATTGATTGATCGGGAAGCTGATCGATCTCTTACCGACTTGATATAAGCGTCCCTCGGGGGAGAAGATGGTGATGTGTCGGTCAAACCCCGCGTTCGAGCCCCGAGACATCCTGAAAACACACTTTATCGATGATTGATTGGCAGAAATAAAGCTGCAGCTGAAGGTGAAGCTCGTCGAGTCCACAGTGAATAAGCGAATTCACTCTTTCACTTTCTCTTTCATCCTGCGCGTCATTACACTCGATGAGGAAGAAGAACACACGCGCGCGCGCGCACTCTCTCTCACACACACCTGAGGAGAAGGAATATGGTGACCAAAAAAATGTCGTGCTAATATGACAAGACGAGAACCGGTGCAATGGTAAAACTAAAAATAAATAAATAAAATTAAATATATAAAAAAATACAATAAAAATTTAAAGTAAATAAAAATAAAATAAAATAAATATTTACATTTTTTTTCAATTAAATAAAAAAATAATTTACATTAAATTAAAAATGAATAAATAAAATAAAATATTATAAATTAAATAAAAAAAAACTAATTAAATAAAGATAATAATTCATTAAAAATTTAGTGAATGAAACAAAAATTATTTAAAAAAAAAAAAATAAATAAATAAATAAAACAGATATAATAAATAACATTTATTATACACACATTATAGAGTTAGAATTGGTCCAAGGTTTTGATCTGCAATGGTAGAACCAAAAAAAACATAAATAATCTTAAACAATCCAAAATAAAATATTGTGATATTATTAATTACTCATAAATATATTGTTAATTAAATACACTTTTTCTTGGTTTATTTTTTAATAGTGAGCAATCAGGAGTCAAGAAAAGTTGTCTTCGTGTAGTATTTGATTTAAAAGTTTTTTTTAAATGAAAAAAATCCATTGTGTTTATATAAATATAAACACATAAATATGTATATAAATAAATAAATAAATATAAGTAAATATGTACATAATTAAATATAAATAAATAAACAAATAAATATATAAGCAAATAAATAAATAAATAAACAAATAAATAAATAAGCATATAAATAAATAAATAAAAATAAAAATAAATAAATAAACAAATAAATATATAAGCATATAAATAAATAAAAATAAATAAACAAATAAATATATAAGCATATAAATAAATAAATAAAAATAAAATAAATAAATAAACAAACAAATAAATATATAAGCATATAAATAAATAAATAAAAATAAAAATAAATAAATAAATAAATAAGCATATAAATAAATAAATAAAAATAAATAAATAAACAAACAAATAAATATATAAGCATATAAATAAATGAATAAAAATAAATAAGTAAACTAACAAATAAATATATAAGCATATAAATAAATAAATAAATATAAGTAAATATGTACATAAATAAATATAAATAAATAAACAAATAAATATATAAGCATATAAATAAATAAATAAACAAATAAATAAATAAATAAATAAACAAATAAATATATAAGCATATAAATAAATAAAAATAAAAATAAATAAATAAACAAACAAATGAATATATAATCATATAAATAAATAAATAAAAATAAAAATAAATAAATAAACAAACAAATAAATATATAAGCATATAAATAAATAAATAAATAAATATAAGTAAATATGTACATAAATAAATATAAATAAATAAACAAATAAATAAGCATATACATAAATAAACAAATAAACAAATAAATAAATAAATAAACAAATAAATATATAAGCATATAAATAAATAAATAAAAATAAATAAATAAACAAACAAATAAATATATAAGCATATAAATAAATAAATAAATAAATAAACAAATAAATAAATAAACAAATAAATATATAAGCATATAAATAAATAAATAAATAAATAAACAAATAAATAAATAAACAAATAAATATATAAGCATATAAATAAATAAATAAATAAACAAACAAATAAATAAATAAACAAATAAATATATAAGCATATAAATAAATAAATAAAAATAAAAATAAATAAATAAACAAACAAATAAATATATAAGCATATAAATAAATAAATGAAAATAAAAATAAATAAATATATAATCACCAACTATTCCAGCATGTTTTACACAGCGGATGTCCTTACAGCTGCAACCCAACACTGGGAAACACCCATACACTCATGCACACACTCACATACACTAAGGCCAGTTTAGTTGATCAATCCCCCTATAGCGCATGTGTTTGGACTGTGGAGGAAACCCACGCCAACACGGGGAGAACATGCAAACTCCACACAGAAACACCAAATGACCCAGCCGAGACTCGAACCAGAGACCTTCTTGCTGTGGGGCGATGGTGCTGACCACTGAGCTGCCCATAAATATATATATACACACACACATAATCATTTTTACACACACACACACACACACACACACACACACACACACCAGACTCAGAGGCCGTGTTACTCAGTCAACAGCTCTTTATTAAATTATATAATAATAATAATTAAAGACAGAACTATAGTTTGACTGCAGTGTTTATATGATCTGCTCAACTTCAGATACAATCAAAATCAGTAGTAGATTCATTCTGATCACACACACACACACACACACACACACACACACACGCACACACACACTCCTCTGCTCTTCTTATTGCTGTTTTCGCTCTTCTCAGATCAGTTCAAATTCAACAAAGACAAAGTGTGTGTGTGTGTTTGTGGGCGGAGTCTGCGATCAGACCTGCTCTCATTGGCTGCTTTCAGGAAAGTGCAACAAAGGAAGAGAACACTGACGCTTTATGTTCAACACAGACACACACACGCACACACACACACTCTTATAGACACACAATCTTACACACACACACAGACCTTTACACATACTCATACACACATACACCCTTGCACTCACTCTTCCACACATACAGCCTTACATTCTCTCACACTCACACACACACACACACACGTATACACAAACTCAGATGCATGCACGCGCACACACACAATTACACACACACACTCAAAATCTATTACACACACACAAACAACAAACACACACACTCTCACACACAAAAACATCTCACTCACGCGCACACACACACTTAAACACAATTCCGCACACACATATATACACTCAATTACAGACACTCACACACATTCAAACTCAATTACACACACACTCACTCACACTCTCACACACACTAAATTATATGCACATACACATGCACACACACACACACACACACACACACACTAAATTACAAACACTCACTCACACATTTAATTACACTCACACACACACACACAGATTTTCTCTGCAGTGCTCTAGATGTGTGTGTGTGTGTGTGTGTGCGTGTGTGTGTGTGTGTGTTCAGAGCAGTAAAGCGTCTGCACTCTGACCCCAGAACAGTCTCAGTGTAACAGTGCTCAGCCATTAATGTATAAAACACAGCAGAATGACTCACTCACACACACACACACACACACACACACACACACACACACACACACACGCACACACACACAAGCACACACACACACACACCTGCAGCGTTTTGTGAGCACGGTAACAGTCAACAGCACTAATCACATTATTATTAGTATTATTACTTCATATGTGCACGTTTGCCTTATTATCACACACACACACACACACACACACACTTCACTGCACCATCACTGGAGTATTGCATCACAACAGGAATCTTACGCATATTCTAATGAGGATACATGAATATTCATGAGGTGTTGCTGAGGAGGCGTGGCTTATGAGGATATTACACAGGTATGCTAGAATGAGCAGTGGTGTGTGTGTTCTCCTCTCGTGTGTTTATGAGTGTGTTTGCTGTGAGATTATAAACACACAACTTTACACATGGACTAGTATTAGCTTATATAGATAGATAAATATGTGTGTGTGTGTGTGTGTGTGTGTGTGTGTCTGTTGTGTAAACATGTGTGTTTAACCCCTGCGTAGTTGATGCAGCTGCGCCGCCACTTTCCTCAGCTCAGCTTCAATCTCCAGCAGCTCCTGAAACACACACACACACACACACACACACACACACACACACACACACACACACACACACACAGACACACACACACACACACACACACACACACACACACAGACAGAGTTCATAATTAGACATATTTATATCCATATCTGATGATAGGGCTGGGCGATATGGCAAAAAAAAAAATCTAGTTTGACCGATTCACGATTTCGATTTTTACTGTGTAACTATAGTCAACTTAAAACATTACAGCAACATGACTGAAGTAACAATCTCTTTATAAGTAACTTGAAAAACCATCTGGTTAAGGAGCATGTGTTATTAATGGCCATACATGCATAAATTGGTCAACAAGCTGTAGCCTATTACATTCCTATAGAGAAATTCCTGCTTGACGTTTTAGGAAATATTTGTGTGTAGCTACACCACCCAGTATATATTACAGATCACCGTGAACAACAGAAACCCCACAGAAACCTGTTACATATCGCTCTATATTTAAATGTCTATCTTATATTGAACTGAATCCTATAACAGCCTATAGCTGAAATGTTGGAAATTGCTCAGTTTATTTTTATAAAACATTTGTCAAAATGTGTTGATATTTTTTTGGAGTAAAAACAATACCGACATTTAAGAATCCATATTTATTTTATTTATTCACTCATTTGACTTGTTTATTGGTGCATATATGGGTTATGATTTAATTCATAGCTGCAGTACCTTGGACAGCTACTGTGCCACTCCGTAAAGCTTTCAAGCAAAAGTCCAAATTAAAGAAAGATTTGACTTTCTGCGGTGACAGCCGACATTCACAACACGCCGTAACCGTCCTACAGGTGGTGCGCAGGTATAAAATACAAAACCAGATGTCTGGGCTTTGAATTAGGTGCAATTATTTCCTCGTTGTTCAAAGAGTCTGCAAGTTCGTGTTCCATGGATTTATGTTGTTGTTGATTCGATGCGCAGCAGGAATAAAGGCTTTCAGCAGTGCATGTAGTCGCTGGTAAAGTTCTCACCCAGATCAGAGCGATCTGTGCTACCGAATACAGCGCAGCATGCAATAAACTCACGCTCAGTCAGGCGAAGTTAAGGTCTCATTGCCTATATGTCAATTAAATGAATTAAGCTTTAGCCACGAATAAACTTTTAGCCTATTTTATTATTTTGTGTAATGTATATAGTGTCATCAGGGCCGGAGCAAGCTGAACTGGCGCTCTAGGCGAACGCCCTCAACCCGAAAGTGAAATAGAAACTTACCGGTTTGAGGATGAAAGAGGACCAGGAGGGGGTGGGTGACGCGGATAAAAGTGAGGACCGGGGGGTTCTCGCTCTCTATTCTGCCTAGGTCCTCTATGGACGCGCCGGCCCTGAGTGTAAAGTTGGATTTATACTTTCGCCTGGTGCACGCGCGCCTCGCTGACTGCGCGCACACCTCGCGACAATGGGGCTAGCGCGCTTCCGCTGAGCCAGCTGTTGTAGCTCATCAGCCACGACGTCAACACACAGAATCTATCAGCACAATTCAGCACGGTTGTCTAACAGTTTAGAACGGTTTGGCACGATAGTGGAAAAGCTGCTTTAATATTTTTATTAAAAAAAAAAAAAAATCGCGATATCTCGATTTTATAAAAAATTAAATCGCCTTAAAACGTAAATTCGAATTAATCGAAAAAAATTCGAAAAAAAATCGCTCAGCCCTACCTGATGATGATGAAACTACAGTCGAACAGAAATATACATTGAGACAAATGTTAATATATTTAATTAATAAATGATTATTCATGTATTCCAATTATCACATTTTAAACTAAATTTAAAGTGTTAAAAAAACAAGAAAATATATATTTTTATAAATAATAAAACAAAATGATATATTTTATATTATATAGATCTCATCAGCCAATCAGAGTCAAGCATTCAACTGCCACTGTGGTATAATAAAGCATAACTCGATCAAATGATAAATTATCATCCGAATGAATCAACTGTCGACTGAATCAACATTCAAATGAATCAACTGTCGACTAAATCAACATCCGAATGAATCCACACTCAACTAAGTCAACATTCAAATGAATCAACTGTCGAATAAACCAACTGTCGACTGAATCATCATTCGAATGAATCAACATCTGAATGAATCCTCACTCAACCGAATCAACATTCAAATAAATCAACACTCAAATTGAATCGACATTTGGATGAATCAACATTCAAATGAATCAACATCTGAATAAATCTACACTCAACTGAATCAACATTAAATCAACTGTCAAATAAATCAACATCCGAATGAATCCACACTCAATTGACTGAACATTTGAACGAATCAACTGTCGAATAAATTAACATCTGCATAATTACACACTGGATCAACACATGAATGAATCAACATCTGAATAAATCCACACTCAAATAAATCAACATTTAAATGAATAAACTGTAGAATGAATTAACATTCAAATGAATCAACAATTGAATGAATCGACACTCAACTGAATCAACATTCAAATGAATCAACATTCAAATGAATCAACATCTAAATAAATCCACACTCAATTGAATAAACATTCCAATAAATCATCTGTTGAATGAATTGACATCTTGACATCAAATGAATCAATTGTCGACAGAATCAACATCCGAATGAATACACATTCAATTGATCCAATATCTGAATGAATCAACTGTCAAATGAATCAACATCTGAATGAACCCACACTCAATTGAATCAACATCCAAATGAATCAACACTAAATTGAATCAACATCCGAATGAATCAACACTCAATTGAATCAACATTTGAATGAAGCAACATTCAATTGAACCAACATCCGAAAGAATCAACTGTCAAATGAATTAACATTCAAATGAATCAACATCTGAATGAATCCACACTTAATTGAATCAAAATTCGAATGAATCGACATTTGAAAGAATCAACATTCAAATGAATCAACATTCAAATGAATCAACATCTGAATGAACCCACACTCAATTGAATCAACATCTGAATGAATCCACACTTAATTGAATCAAAATTCGAATGAATCGACATTTGAAAGAATCAACATTCAAATGAATCAACATCTGAATGAACCCACACTCAATTGAATCAACATCTGAATGAATCCACACTTAATTGAATCAAAATTCGAATGAATCAACATTCAAATGAATCAACATTCAAATGAATCAACATCTGAATGAACCCACTCTCAAGTGAATCAACATCCGAATGAATCAACACTCAATTGAATCAACATTCAAATGAATCAACATCTGAATGAATCCACACTCGACTGAATAACCCATACGGCTGATTTCTAAATCATTTAAATGTCTATCAGCCAATCAGAATCAAGCATTCAATAGCCCTGTGGTATAATCCTGATTCTGAACTGAACCAACACTCGACTGAATCAACATTCACATGCTCCTCAGCCAATCAGAATCAAGTTTTCAGTTCTAGTCTAATAAGGGGATGTGTAAAGTCACCTCGTCCTCGTCCTCCTCCCTCTGCTGTTGTTCTCTCTCCGTCTGGAACTGTCTGGTGGCTTCATCACTAGCGTTCTCCATCTCCCTCTTCTTCTTCTTCTCCTCTCCCTCCTCCTCCTCCTCCTCCTCCTGCAGGCTGCTCTTCTTCTTCTGCTCCTCCAGCTGTGCGCTCTCCATCTTCTTCAGCAGCTCCTGCAGCTCCTCCTGCTTCTCCTGGGTCTGCTTCTGTCTGCTCCACCCATCGCCGCTGCTGTTCTTCTTCTGCTCCTCCAACAGCTCCTGCAGCTCCTGCTCCACCCTCTGCTTCTCCAGCATCAGCTCCTGCTCCAGCTTCTGCTCCTCCTGCAGCCGGCTGCGTCTCTTCTTCTCCTGCTGTTTCTTCTTCAGCTCCTCCAGCAGCTCCTCCAGCTCCTCATCCTGCTGCCGCTCCGTCTCCGTCTGCAGGAGCTCCTCGTTCTGCTCAGCTTCTCCATCATCTCCTCCATCATCTTCATCTCCTCCATCATCTTCTTCTTCTTCTCCTCCTCTCTCGTTCTCCTCGTCCTCCTCCTCCTCGTTCTCCCAGGTGTCGTCGGTGTCGCTGAGCTCATACTCGTCTGTCTCGCGGGCGAACTCTTGCTCTCGCTCTGTAGGAAACACACAATCACAATCAGACCATGCTGTAAACAAGCAGACTGAACTGAATCAACAATCCACTGAATCAACACTGAACTAAACCGAATCAACACTGAAGTGAACAGAATCAACAGTGAATTAAACAGAATCAACACTGAACTAAACCAAAACAACACTGAACTAAACCGAATCAACACTGAACTAAACCGAATCAACACTGAACTAAACCGAATCAACACTGAACTAAACCGAATCAACACTGAACTAAACCGAATCAACACTGAACTAAACAGAATCAACACTCAACCGAATCAACACTGAATTAAACCGAATCAACACTGAACTAAACCGAATCAACACTGAACTAAACCGAATCAACACTGAATTAAACAGAATCAACACTCAACCGAATCAACACTGAATTAAACAGAATCAACACTCAACCGAATCAACACTGAATTAAACAGAATCAACACTCAACCGAATCAACACTGAATTAAACAGAATCAACACTCAACCGAATCAACACTGAATTAAACAGAATCAACACTGAACTAAACCGAATCAACACTGAATTAAACAGAATCAACACTGAACTAAACCGAATCAACACTAAAGTGAATAGAATCAACACTGAACTAAACCGAATCAACACTGAAGTGAACAGAACCAACACTGAATTAAACAGAATCAACACTGAACTAAACCGAATCAACACTGAAGTGAACAGAATCAACACTGAACTAAACAGAATCAACACTGAACTAAACCGAATCAACACTGAATTAAACAGAATCAACACTCAACCGAATCAACACTGAATTAAACAGAATCAACACTGAATTAAACAGAATCAACACTGAACTAAACCGAATCAACACTGAATTAAACAGAATCAACACTGAACTAAACCGAATCAACACTGAAGTGAACAGAATCAACACTGAACTAAACAGAATCAACACTGAACTAAACAGAATCAACACTGAATTAAACAGAATCAACACTCAACGGAATCAACACTGAATTAAACAGAATCAACACTGAATTAAACAGAATCAACACTGAATTAAACAGAATCAACACTGAACTAAACCGAATCAACACTGAATTAAACAGAATCAACACTGAATTAAACAGAATCAACACTCAACCGAATCAACACTGAATTAAACAGAATCAACACTCAACCGAATCAACACTGAATTAAACAGAATCAACACTGAATTAAACAGAATCAACACTGAATTAAACAGAATCAACACTGAACTAAACCGAATCAACACTGAAGTGAACAGAATCAACACTGAACTAAACCGAATCAACACTGAACTAAACCGAATCCACACTGAATTAAACAGAATCAACACTCAACCGAATCAACACTGAACTAAACCGAATCAACACTGAACTAAACCGAATCAACACTGAAATAAACTGAATCAACACTGAAGAGAACAGATTCAACACTTGACTGTATTAACTCTTAATTGATTCAACACTCAACTAAACTAAACTGAACAGAATCAACACTCAACTGAATCAAGACTGAATTAAACGGAATCAACACTCAACTGAATCAACACTGAACTGAACAGAATCAACACTTGACTATATCAACTTTTAAATGATTCCACACTCAACTACACTGAACTAAACAGAGTCAACACACAGCTGAATTAACACTGAATCAACTAAGTAAACACTGAACTAAACTGAATCAACACTCAACCGAATCAACACTTAACTAAACCGAATCAACACTGAAGTGAACAGAATCAAAACTCAACTGAATCAACACTCAACTGAATCAAAACTGAACTGAAGAGGATCAACAATTGACTGAATCAACACTGAACTCTGAATCAACACTCAACTGATTCAACACTCAACTGAATCAAAACCGAACAGAAGAGAATCGACAATTGACTGAATCAACACTGAACTGATTCAACACTCATCTGAATCAACACCAATGATTCAATACTGAACTGGAGGATCAACAATTGACTGAATCAACACTGAACTGAATCAACACTGAACTGAATCAACACTGAACTGAATCAACACTCAACTGAACTGAATGTTGTGCCTTTTTAGAAAATGAGCAGAACTGGAGAATAGTAATAAAATTAGCACTGTAATATTCACATTTGCTGCGAATGATTCATTAAATGCATCCAGAGACAGCAGGATGTGTGTGTGTGTGTGTGTGTGTGTGACTGACCATGCTCCGCCAGCTCCTGTAATTCTCTCAGCAGACCCTCATGTCTCTCTCGAGCGTCCACAACATCCTCATCTGAACACAAAAGCAGAACACACACACACACACACACACACACACACACACACACACACAGCTCATTAGTAGAGAACAGAAACATCATGTACACACGTTCTAATATTGACATAAGTGTGTGAGACTCACCCGTCTTCTGTCTGTCGCAGTCGGCTGCAGTGCCAGACACATCAGCACAGTCAGTAGAGGGCTGGTGAACACACACACACACGGGTTACATCACACACACACACACACCTCATCATGACAACAGAAACCAGATCATGAACAGCAGTCTGACCTTCTCATCCGGCAGAGGGAGGCATCGCACTGTAGAGAAGAGAAACCATCAGAAACGACATTAAATGCAGGATGATTTCATAAATAAATGAACGCTATATTAATATTGATGGTCATATAGTCACGTGAACACATGTTTCCACCATAGAATAACAATAAGTGCTGAAACATTTATCTCACAATCAGATGGTTTCCTCTGGTGGTTTGAGTTTGGTGTCATTTGTGATGTGGGCGTGGCTCTCAAGTGTATGCAGATGAGCGAGAGCTTTAGGGGCGGGGCTTAGAAGACTATAATGACTTGAGAAGAAGTGCATACATACTAATACATCCAGATATCCCAATCTCATTAACACATAAACAAATCCTATAGTACATGCAGGGAACTCACTGTTCACAGTATTATATTAGATTATTATAATTAGTTACATTTGAATATGTTTATGCTGAAGAAATCAATCAGAAATCAATTAAAGCATTACATGCAAATAAAGCAAAATATACTGTTTGTTACTCGATACTGAGCAATTCAGAAATCCCACATTGAAAAATACTGTAATGTCCAGCAAATACTACAGTGAGTTTGAAGCAACAACAACAACTATACTAATTAATCTGTTATGAGGATTCTACAGTTGCTATGGTAACAACAACAACATTAATTAATCATCTGTTGTGATTCTACAGTTGTTATAGTAACAAAATAACTATTATAATCTGTTGTGGTGATTCTACAGTTGCTATGGTAACACAACAACTACAGTAATTGATCTGTTGTGGTGATTCTACAGTTGCTATGGTAACACAACAACTACACTAATTGATCTGCTGTGGTGATTCTACAGTTGCTATGGTAACACAACAACTACAGTAATTGATCTGTTGTGGTGATTCTACAGTTGCTATGGTAACACAACAACTACACTAATTGATTTGCTGTGGTGATTCTACAGTTGCTATGGTAACACAACAACTATAGTAATTGATCTGTTGTGGTGATTCTACAGTCGCTATGGTAACACAACAACTATAGTAATTGATCTGTTGTGGTGATTCTACAGTTGCTATGGTAACACAACAACTATAGTAATTGATCTGTTGTGGCGATTCTACAGTTGCTATGGTAACACAACAACTATTGTAATTGATCTGTTGTGGTGATTCTACAGTTGCTATGGTAACACAACAACTATAGTAACTGATCTGTTGTGGTGATTCTACAGTCGCTATGGTAACACAACAACTATAGTAATTGATCTGTTGTGGTGATTCTACAGTCGCTATGGTAACACAACAACTATAGTAACTGATCTGTTGTGGTGATTCTACAGTCGCTATGGTAACACAACAACTATAGTAACTGATCTGTTGTGGTGATTCTACAGTCGCTATGGTAACACAACAACTATAGTAATTGATCTGTTGTGGTGATTCTACAGTTGCTATGGTAACACAACAACTACAGTAATTGATCTGCTGTGGTGATTCTACAGTTGCTATGGTAACACAACTACAGTAATTGATCTGCTGTGGTGATTCTACAGTTGCTATGGTAACACAACTACAGTAATTGATCTGTTGGGGTGATTCTACCGTTGCTATGGTAACACAACTACTATAGTAATCAATCTGTTGTGGGGATTCTACAGTTGCTATAGTAACAATACACCACAGTTTACCGTAGTAAAACTAAAGTACTTTACAGTATTTCTTCCAGTTTATCTAATAGTTGATAATACATAAACAAGCAGTCATAAATACTCAAATGTAAACAGTTGTACGCATTACCTGTTCAAAAACCCGTAACCTGTTCACGGTTTTCCATTATAAATGACTAGGCCTATAGTATTTTCCTGATGTGGGATGCCTGAAAGAGATCTTGAAGAGTGTGAAAAGTGAAAGCAGTTTTTCATTGGCTTAAACTCGTTTTCACGATCCGATTCTCTGTCTATTGACGCGCCTGTTGAATATTAATGAAGATGCTCATAGTGAAATATGAATATTAATGAGGCTGCTCTGCTGCTGTCTGTCGGGCGTTTATGGGCTCATGTTGCCTTGTGGTTAAATAGAAAGCGTTTATTCAACACTCATCATCCTCGATATTACTATTAACATTAGAGTTTATTATTAATCGATGGTTTTATATAAATGCGCGTGCATCAGGCAAATGCGCGCACCCGCGGCTCGTTCACGGAGGCCAATAATCCCGCAGATTAACGCATACAGCGGCTATTCCTGTCTCACCTGTCGAGCTCAGCACACACACACACACACACACACACAGATGGTTATATAACACTGTGAGAGCAAGTATAAATGATACTGTTTTTACAATTTACAGACATACACACACATCAGTCGCGACATCTGCATGAACAGCAGTGCGCATAAGCATCAGCAAATTACCATAAATTAACTAGTGTAAATTACATTACTCAGATTGACACTCACCTCCAGCGGAGAAAACACACACCGCCGTGCAGAAGAGCAGCACACGCATCATACACACACACCGGAGAGATGATGATGATGGTGGTGGTGGAGACGAAGGTGAAGATTCAGATCGTCAGATTGAGGAGAGACTACAGGGAAATCCACCTGGAGGACATGATGAGCTCTGCGCGCTCCCGACGCGTGCACGTGTACAGATAAAACCGGCGTGTGAGCGCGCGCGTGTCCGTTCGATGAGATTAGCATTTTTTAACAAACGAAAACGTAGCTAAAAAAGCCTATTTAATTTTAAACTGCAACATTTTCCAGGCTAAATGTACTATTAATTATTTACAAAAAATATTATTGTACGTTCTGACGCATTATTTATTAGTAGTATTTATTGTAGCGTTTATTAAACATGATCTAAATGTAATTATTTATAGTAATGAAACCGGTTCTGATTTTAATTCACTATCAAATTTGCCAATCTATAGTTCACAATAAAGTAGCAGCATTAATATAGCACCACACAAAGTCTCGTACGTGTTAAGATCAGTTATTGCAGTAATAAATAACACCACCCAACAGTAAATATACTTTAAGATATTCAATAATATCTCTTAAAACATCAGCTGATGGAAATATGGTTTAATAACTGCTGCAGGTTTATTGAAAAATGTTAAATTGGGTAGATACTGCATTGCTATTGTTAGTATTCTAGATAAGTAATGTACTTGTTAATGTCAACACATTAAAGCTTTTTGTAAATAACCTTTGCCACAGCACAGAGAAGTGTTTATTATTATCTTTGATCATTTCATAACGCATTAATATTTGTGTTTTTTACTTTAACTGTTTAATTGATAGCAATTATACATTTTTTAATGTTTAAACAAATATTACTTATTAAGTGTAAGATTTTTTATGAACAAGTTTAGTGAAATAAAATGTCTTTGAAATAAACCACTTATGTTTCAGCAGACAGTGAGGCACCTGAGGCGACCAGAGAACTTCATTTTATTTAATGACACAACACACCACACACACACACACACACACACACAAATACACACACACACACACACACACACACAGCTGCTAGTTAGCCGTTAAACAGAAAACACCCTGAGGAGAAACACACGTTAACAGATCATCACAGACTGTGTTCTGCTTTCACAACTCTTTCTAAAATAATTCCCATCACATTTATTTAATCTAAAGCCCCGCAGTCACCATTCACTGGCGTTAAATGAAGCGCCACATATTCAGCTCAAAACCTCCTCTAACGTTCTAATGAGGAAAGAACTCACCTACATCATGGATGACCTGAGGGTGAGGAAATCAACAGGAAATGTTCATTTTTGGTGAACTGTCCCTTTAGGTATGAAAGCCTCCGCAACTTGCGGATGTGCGCACGCATACTGACAAGCGTATAATCAGTATTTACATGACGGTGTGATGATGACCTCAGATAGGTATATAGTTTCTGATTGATCACAAAAGAACAAGCTGTGCCTTCTGTGGCAAAGTAATGCTGTAAAGAACACCACTGTGGCATTGGCGGCTACGTGCATAACAGCAGATAAACTCATGGTGTGGCCTACATCCTGCCCTAACCTCAACCCTATTGAGAACATTTGGGCTTTTAACATATAACTTGTATTTTTAGGATGTTTTTGATTGAAATGGCTTTTGATTTCAGTAAATTTGACCTCCTAATGCTGAAAATCACCATCTTCAGTTCATTCAGAACAGAACATATTGAGATTTTTAATGTTAAATAAATACTGTTATCACTGGGAGGTTTGTTCAATACAATTTCTAACTGTACCCTAATGCTTGATGACTAGAAAATTATCCTGAGTGTCATTTGCTTCGACTAATCAGGAAAATCTGTGTATAATAGTATATCATTTACATTATAATTTGTAACAGTGCAATTAAACACACTAATGATCCACTAGCGGTGCAGTGGTGTCGCACTGTGGCCTCTCAGCAGTTTGCATGTTCTCCCCGTGTTGGTGTGGGTTTCCTCCGGGTGCTCCGGTTTCCCCCACAGTCCAAACACATGCGCTATAGGGGAACTGATCAACTAAACTGGCCGTAGTGTATGAGTGTGTGTATGGGTGTTTCCCAGTATTGGAGTGCGGCTGGAAGGGCATCCGCTGTGTAAAACATATGCTGGAATAGTTGGCGGTTCATTCCGCTGTGGCGACCCCTGATAAATAAACGAACTAAGCTAAAGAAAATTAATTTAAATTTTATTTGAAATATAATGCCCATATCTGACCCAACATTGGGCTAAAACAACCCAGCATTTTGTGTGTGTAAGCAAGGCATTGGGTTAATTTATAACACACAATCCGAAGCAGAAAGTTCTTGCAAAACAAACTCCACTAATGAAGAATGAAAGCATGTTCTATTAAATGCTGGGTTGTTTTAACCCAATGTTGGGTCAAATATGGAAAAACAACAGTCTGAGTTTATAAAAAAAACCTATTTTCAATGTAATGTGAAAACAACAACCAAATGTGTAGCTTGTCTATATTTGACCCAACATTGAGTTAAAACAACCCAGCATTTTTAGAGTGCAGATTTCTCCAGATTTACAAAATACAGATATTACGCTCTGCTAAAGGGGCGGCACGGTGGCTCAGTGGTTAGCACTGTGGCCTCACAGCACTCAGGTCGCTGGTTCGAGCCTTGGCTGGGTCAGTTGGTGTTTCTGTGTGGAGTTTGCATGTTCTCCCCGTGTTGGTGTGGGTTTCCTCCGGGTGCTCCGGTTTCCCCCACAGTCCAAACACATGCGCTATAGGGGAACTGATCAACTAAACTGACCGTAGTGTATGAGTGTGTGTGAGAATGAGCGTGTATGGGTGTTTCCCAGTTCTGGGTTGCAGCCGGAAGGGCATCCGCTGTGTAAAACATATGCTGGAATAGTGGTGGTTCATTCCGCTGTGGCGACCCCTGATAAATAAACGAACTAAGCTGAAGAAAATTAATTTAAATTTCATTTGAAATATAATGTCCATATCTGACCCAACATTGGATTAAAACAACCCAGCATTTTATGCGTGTAAGCAAGGCATTGGGTTAATTAATAACACACAATCCGAAGCAGAAAGTTCTTGCAAAACAAACTCCACTAATGAAGAATGAAAGCATGCTCTATTAAATGCTGGGTTGTTTTAACTCAACATTGGGTCAAATATGGAAAAACCAAACAGTTTGAGTTTATAAAAAAATCTATTTTCAATGTAATGTGAAAACAACAACCAAATGTGTAGCTTGTCCATATTTGACCCAACATTGAGTTAAAACAACCCAGCATTTTTAGAGTGCAGATTTCTCCAGATTTACGAAATACAGATATTACACTCTGCTAAAGAGGCGGCACAGTGGCTCAGTGGTTAGCACTGTGGCCTCACAGCACTCAGGTCACTGGTTCGAGTCCCGGCTGGGTCAGTTGGTGTTTCTGTGTGGAGTTTGCATGTTCTCCCCGTGTTGGCGTGGGTTTCCTCCGGGTGCTCCGGTTTCCCCCACAGTCCAAACACATGTGCTATAGGGGAACTGATCAACTAAACTGGCCGTAGTGTATGAGTGTGTGTGAGAATGAGTGTGTATGGGTGTTTCCCAGTACTGGGTTGCAGCTGGAAGGGCATCCGCTGTGTAAAACATATGCTGGAATAGTCGGTGGTTCATTCCGCTGTGGCGACCCCTGATAAATAAACGAACTAAGCTAAAAAAATTTATTTTATTTGAAATATAATGCCCATCTCTGACCCAACATTGGATTAAAACAACCCAGCATTTTGTGTGTGTAAGCAAGGCATTGGGTTAATTAATAACACACAATCCGAAGCTGAAAGTTCTTGCAAAACAAACTCCACTAATGAAGAATGAAAGCATGCTCTATTAAATGCTGGGTTGTTTTAACTCAACATTGGGTCAAATATGGAAAAACCCAACAGTTTGAGTTTATAAAAAATCTATTTTCAATGTAATGTGAAAACAGTAACCCAATGTGGAGCTTGTCCATATTTGACCCAACATTGAGTTAAAACAACCCAACATTTTTAGAGTGCAGATTTCTCCAGATTTACGAAATACAGATATTACACTCTGCTAAAGGGGCGGCACGGTGGCTCAGTGGTGTCGCACTGTGGCCTCACAGCACTCAGGTCTCTGGTTCGAGTCCCGGCTGGGTCAGTTGGTGTGTCTGTGTGGAGTTTGCATGTTCTCCCCGTGTTGGTGTGGGTTTCCTCCGGGTGCTCCGGTTTCCCCCACAGTCCAAACACATGCGCTATAGAGGAATTGATCAACTACACTGGCCGTAGTGTATGAGTGTGTGTGAGAATGAGCGTGTATGGGTGTTTCCCAGTTCTGGGTTGCAGCTGTAAGGGCATCTGCTGTGTAAAACATATGCGGGAATAGTCAGTGGTTCATTCCGCTGTGGCGAGCCCTGATTAATGAACGAACTAAGCTAAAAAATCTAATTTTATTTGAAATATAATGCCCATATCTGACCCAACATTGGATTAAAACAACCCAGCATTTTATGCGTGTAAGCAAGGCATTGGGTTAATTAATAACACACAATCCGAAGCTGAAAGTTCTTGCAAAACAAACTCCACTAATGAAGAATGAAAGCATGCTCTATTAAATGCTGGGTTGTTTTAACTCAACGTTGGGTCAAATATGGAAAAACCCAACAGTTTGGGTTTATAAAAAATCTATTTTCAATGTAATCTGAAAACAGTAACCCAATGTGGAGCTTGTCCATATTTGACCCAACATTGAGTTAAAACAACCCAGCATTTTTAGAGTGCAGATTTCTCCAGATTTACGAAATACAGATATTACACTCTGCTAAAGAGGCGGCACAGTGGCTCAGTGGTTAGCACTGTGGCCTCACAGCACTCAGGTCTCTGGTTCGAGTCCCGGCTGGGTCAGTTGGTGTTTCTGTGTGGAGTTTGCATGTTCTCCCCGTGTTGGTGTGGGTTTCCTCCGGGTGCTCCGGTTTCCCCCACAGTCCAAACACATGCGCTATAGGGGAACTGATCAACTAAACTGGCAGTAGTGTATGAGAGTGTGTGTGAATGAGTGTGTATGGGTGTTTCCCAGTTCTGGGTTGCAGCTGGAAGGGCATCCGCTGTGTAAAACATATGCTGGAATAGTCGGTGGTACATTCCGCTGTGGTGACCCCTGATAAATGAACAAACTAAGCTAAAAAAAAATTATTTTATTTGAAATATAATGCCCATATCTGACCCAACATTGGATTAAAACAACCCAGCATTTTGTGTGTGTAAGCAAGGCATTGGGTTAATTAATAATACACAATCCGAAGCTGAAAGTTCTTGCAAAACAAACTCCACCAATGAGAAATGAAAGCATGCTCTATTAAATGCTGGGTTGTTTTAACTCAACATTGGGTCAAATATGGAAAAACCCAACAGTTTGAGTTTATAAAAAATCTATTTTCAATGTAATGTGAAAACAGTAACCCAATGTGGAGCTTGTCCATATTTGACCCAACATTGAGTTAAAACAACCCAGCATTTTTAGAGTGCAGATTTCTCCAGATTTACAAAATACAGATATTACACTCTGCTAAAGGGGCGGCACGGTGGCTCAGTGGTGTCACACTGTGGCCTCACAGCACTCAGGTCTCTGGTTCGAGTCTCGGCTGGGTCAGTTGGTGTTTCTGTGTGGAGTTTGCATGTTCTCCCCGTGTTGGCGTGGGTTTCCTCCGGGTGCTCCGGTTTCCCCCACAGTCCAAACGCATACGCTATAGGGGAACTGATCAACTAAACTGGCCGTAGTGTATGAGTGTGTGTGAGAATGAGCGTGTATGGGTGTTTCCCAGTTCTGGGTTGCAGCTGGAAGGGCATCCGCTATGTAAAACATATGATGGAATAGTTGGCGGTTCATTCCACTGTGGCGACCTTTAATTAATAAAGGGACTAAGCTGAAGGAAAATGAATGATCTATAATTTACATAATAATTTGTACCACAGTGTAATGAAACACACTAATGATCCAGAACTCAATCAGTGCTGTCTCAAAGCAGAAAAACTCACCTCAGCTCAAGCGTGCAGCAACACACTGAAAACACTACAGGAATAAAACAAACCATAATCATAAATCATCACAGGAATCAATAATTGCAAAACATGAACAATTTATTACCATTCTGATGTCCATTCAGGTAAGAAGCATGACAAGGATATTAGAAGAATTGAACCAAACAGAGCAACACACACAAGTCCCATCACTCCAGATGTCAGTAATAATAATAATAATAATAATAATAATAATAATATCTCATGCCAAGCGCCTTTCATCTGTGTCTGATCTCAAGTAGTTGCCCTGCAGACGGCCTGTACCGAGGTTCACAGTCAGAGGTCTCACCGCCAGAGAGAGAGAGAGAGAGAGAAGGAAAGAGAAAGAGAGTTCAAGTTGCTTTATTGACAAATGAGAGAGATACGCAGACATATATAGAGAGATCAGCTGATCTAGCCACAGACACGAGTACACCATCTACAATTTATTTGCCTTATTAAAATAATCTACAGTCTTCATAGTTGTGATTATTATAATTAATATTAGAGGTATTGTCTGTTTTGGTTCCTTTATTTCTGTCGTTTATTGTATGTTTTATAAGTGCGAGTATATTGCGTATGTCTCTTATAAATATTTCAAATGCTTTGGCCATACTGTGAATAATAATGCTGCGACAATAAAGCAAAGAGAACTGGGAGGAGAGAGTGAGAGAGAGACATGCAGACACACAGACGGAGAGAAAAACAGACAGACGGAGAGATGGAGAGACAAAAGAGAGAGAGAGAGACATGCAGACACACAGACGGAGAGATGGAAAGACAAAAGAGAGAGAGAGAGACATGCAGATACACAGACGGACAGAAAAACAAACAGACGGAGAGATGGAGAGAAAGACAAAAGAGAGAGAGTGAAAAAAACAGATGAGGGGGAAAAAAAGAGAGAGAGACTAACAGATGGAGAGACGGAAAAAAGAGAAAGACGGACAAAAAGAGAGTGAGAAAGATAGAAAGAGACAGACAGACAGGCAGATGGAGAGAAAGACAGATGGATAGATAAACAGACGGACAGACAGACAGAAAAACGGATGGAGAGAAAGACAGATATAGTTAGACAAACAGACGGATGGAGAGAAAGACAGATGGATAGATGGACAGACAGACAGACAAACAGACAGACAGATGGATAGATGGAGAGATAGACAGTTAGACAAACAGATGGATGGAGAGAAAGACAGATGGATAGATGGACAGACAGACGGACAAACAGACAGACAGATGGATAGATGGAGAGATAGACAGTTAGACAAACAGATGGATGGAGAGAAAGACAGATGGATAGATGAACAGAAGGACAGACAGACGGACAAACAGACAGACAGACGGATAGATGGAGAGATAGACAGATGGATAGACTAAAAGACGGATAGAAAGGCAGATGGAGAGAAAAAACTGAGACGGACAGACAGATATAAAGAGATTAAGACACACAGATCAACAGACAGCAAAAGAAAAAGAGGGAAGGACACACAGATGGAGAGAAAGAAAGAGAGAGAGACAGATATCCAGACAGACAGGTAAACCAGAGGCCAGCGCGTCTGCTGTTAAAGCACATCTTTGGAATGGTTTCCTCCATTAAACAGGAAACTGCATTGAGCGTTTCCTCTCCAGGGTCCCGGACCCCGAAAACCAGCCAATGGGGAACCACAGAGACTGAAGGATGAAGCAGCACCAGGCTGATCCACACACACACACACACACACACACACACACCAGCGACGCCTCTCTCGGTTTGGTCTGCTATCAGCAATGATCCACATCTGAGCCAACGAAAAACACGAAACTCTGAGCTGTTGCATAGTGTGATGATGATCCTGAGTGAACACACACACACACACACACACACACACACACCAAGAACTAACGTCTGACACACCACTTAAATCATGACCATCAAGCACATTAACAGAAGACAAACACTGCACCTGCATTATTAGATGTGACTTATTATAATTATTCATCGAACAATAATGAATCTGATCTGAACATTGCATCAGTATTATGTTAGAGTTTAGTTACTATAATTATTAAATATATATATATATAATAACAAACAAACTCCAGTCTGATTACTACATCTGCATTATTCATGTTCGATTTAGCAAATAAAAATAATTCACATCTGGACACTGAATCAGCATTACTTGTGTTAAAGTTCAGTAAATGTTTAGTCTATAATTATTAAAAAAACAACAATAATTAATCAATTTTGGTTAGAATATTGCATCTGCATTACTCATGTTAGATTTCAGTTATTATAATTATTCATCAAAAAATTATCAAAATAAGTCTGATCTGGAGTGCATCAGCATTATTTGTGTTTAGTTACTATAATGATTAAATATATATATATAAATAACAACATATATAATAACAAACTAATTCCAGTCTGAATATTACATCTGCTGCATTATTCATGTTAGATTTTAGTCATTATAATTACTAATCAAATAAAAATACAAAAAATAATCAATCTGATCTGGACTTTGCATCTGCATTTTTTAGATATTACTGAATAGAATTAGAAAAACTAAAATTAATTAAATAAACTCCAGTCTGAATATTGTATCTGCATTATTCATGTTCCATTTATCAGATAAAAACATAAATAATAATAATAAATCAGATCTGGACTTTGCATCAGCATTCTTTGTGTTAGAGTTTAGTTAATTGTTAGTCTATAATTATTAAAAAAAAAAACAATAATTAATCAATTCTGCTCTGAATATTGCATCTGCATTATTTATGTTCGATTTTAGTTAATTATTAGTCTATAATTATTAAAAAAAAAACAATAATTAATAAATTCTGGTCTGAATATTCCATCTGCATTATTTATGTTCGATATTAGTTATTATAATTATTCATCAAAAAATAAATAAAAATAAATCTGATCTTGACTGCATCCGCATTATTATTTTTTAGATATTACTGAATATAATTATAAAAATTAAATTAAATAAATTCCGCTCTGAATATTGTATCTGCATAATTTCTTATATTTAATTTGACCTAATTTATTTAGCAAAAAAATAACAATAAGTCAAATTCTCATCAGTGTAGTCAAATTTGACAAATAAAAAATCCAAATTCAGCTTGTTCGACAGTGCTTAATAGTCGCATATAAGAATAAAACATATATAAATATCAAGTTTGCATTAATTAAATGACTTTATTACGTTATATAACACAATTTTTCACAGAGTCAATGAAGCCGGTCATCTTCCTCTGTGAAAATGTCTCCTATTGTTGATTTAGTGGCGTTCGGGACGCGTTCTGGACACACACACACACACACACACGGCAGTGACCCGACACACGGACTGAACCATTACACCAATGAAGCAAACAAGCTGGATTTCAGTCAATAAAGATTTACTAGACACAGAGCAGCCTCTGAGAGACGTATAAAACAGAAACACACACACACACACACACACACACACACACACGCTGCTCTGATGCTCCGTAAGGCCGAATGGAGTTTTCACAGACTGTACCATTCCAAGACAAACACAACAACACAAATGAAGGATCTGAAGCACCGCTCGAACCTCTGGCATGAGAAGGAATCTGATTGGTGGGTTTTTGCATCAGTGAGTCTGTGATTGGCCGTCAGTCACGGAGAGGGGGGGGGGGGGGGGGGAGCAAACGCAGCGGATGAGCACAGCTCGATCTCTCTCACACTCTTGGCTTCATAGATCTGCGCATATATAAAAATCATCTGGATAAAGTCTGATTTCCTGCTGTATTTACAGACGCTGGCGGCCGGTAAACATCTGTACGTGGAGATATAAGTGCTAAGAACACCTCTTGTACCTGGACAGAGACAAGAAACCAACCAAAGCCACAGGAGGAAGTCCGTCACCAGAGTTCATGCAGGCAGATGGACACAGGAAGGGATGTAAACGCACATCTAGATGAACGGCCAGGCCCCCGGAGCCCTTAATCAGCACCATTCCTCCTCACGGCCAATCAGAACGCTCGATCGCTCGCTCGCTCACTCCACTTCCTGCTCTCCCTTCCGTAATATAATAGTTTTCTGTATTTCCTTTATAATAAACTTAGTTAAGTACAATAAAGTAGAAAAATATTAGAGAACATATACACAGTTAGTGGTGTGTGTGTGTGTGTGTGTGTGAGATCGGTAGTGACTGCTGTGTGTGAGTGTGTGTGTGTGTGTGTGTGCTGGGCTACTGGAGCGCCGGCCGGATGACGCAGACATCCAGAATCTTCTTCAGCTCTCGATGTTCATATCGTTGACGTTCGGTCCATGCCGTCTGCAGACAGAGGACGAGACCTGTTAATGCTGCGCTCTGATTGGACAATGTGTGCTGTATTGTGATTGGCTGTTGGAGATGTTCTGTGATTGGCTGTATTGTGTTGTATTGTGATGTGATTGGCCACTGTCTGCTCTTTTGTGATTGAATGCTGCGTGCTGTGCTGTGATTGGCCACTGAATGTTGTGCTGTGATTTGATTGGTCAGTATGTGCGGTGTTGTCATTGGCTGTTAGTGATGTCCTGTGATTGACTGCTGCGTGCTGTGCTGTGATTGGCCACTGAATGTTGTGCTGTGATTTGATTGGTCAGTATGTGCGGTGTTGTCATTGGCTGTTAGTGATGTCCTGTGATTGGCTGCTGCGTGCTGTGCTGTGATTGGGTAGTGTGTTTGGCTGCATTTTGTTGTATTATGATGTGATTGGCCACTGTACGCTTTGTTGTGATTGGCTGCTGCATGATGTGCTGGGATTGGCCACTGAATGTTGTGCTGTGATTGGCTGTTAGTGTTGTACTGTGATTGGCTACTGTGAGTTGTGCTGTGATTGGCTGTTAGTGTTGTACTGTGATTGGCTACTGTGAGTTGTGCTGTGATTGGCTGCTGCGTGCTGCACTTGGATTGGCCACTGAATGCCGTGCTGTGATTGGCTGTTGGTGTTGTACTGTGACTTGATTAGTCAATATGTGCTGTGTTGTTATTGGCTGTTAGTGATGTCCTGTGATTGGCTACTGTGATTTGTGCTGTGGTTGGCTGCTGCGTGCTGTGCTGGGATTGGATACTGTGTTTGGCTGCATTGTGTTGTATTATAATGTGATTGGCCACTGTATTCTGTGTTGTGATTGGCTGCTGCGTGATGAGCTGGGATTGGCCACTGAATGCTGTGCTGTGATTGGCTGTTGGTGTTGTACTGTGATTTGATCAGTCAATATGTGCTGTGTTGTTATTGGTTGTTAGTGATGTCCTGTGATTGGCTACTGTGATTTGTGCTGTGATTAGCTGCTGCGTGCTGTGGTGGGATTGGCCACTGAATGCTGTGCTGTGATTGGCTGTTGGTGTTGTACTGTGATTTGATCAGTCAATATGTGCTGTGTTGTAGGGCTGGGCGATATGGCAAAAAAAAAAAAATCTCGATTTTTTCATAAAGTTTGACCGATTCACGATTTCGATTTTTTATTTATTTTTTTATAAAAAAAATTTACTGTGTAACTACCTTACCAGCTTACCTTGTTCATTTAAATTTAAATAAATGCTGAAACTAGTTTTTTTCATGCTCACTTGTAAAAGAAAAGCAATAGTGTGACTAAACGCGGTTATGGCACTCTCTCATATAGGGATGCTAAACATAGCTACAATAGAAGTCACAGCAGGTCATATGTTGTGCAGCTTTGAGCAAATTTTATTTGGAGAGAAAATGACTAAAATGTAACGTGAAGATTGAAAAGGATTGGAGGGGAAATAAATATTTCAAATATATGTACATAACAGAAAAATAAACAATGATAATGCAACAATAGTTTATCTGTATTAGTGGCATGGCAGAAATATATATTTAGACAGGCCTTGTCAAAGTGAGCGGGCACTTTCACTAATAAAAAATATAGCACTTAAATTATTTCATAACAATCAATAAAATAACAGCGGTTTTATATTAAAAGTTGGTAATGATATAAAATATACTACATTTTGATGGTAAAATATAACCATTTAAACGATTTCAGTATTTAAACATTAAATAACGAATGCATCAAGTTAAATATAAAAAAAAACGAATGAAACAACACAGCATATCAGGATATAAAGGACTATATTTAGCAGAATGCTGCTCATTTATCTTTGTAATTTTATAGTTTTATTTTTGTTATTTTAATTATTTTTTGTCTTCATAAATAACTAACGAGCTGTAGACAAATATCTGCTTGACGTTTTAGAAAATATTTGTGCGTATAGCTACACCACCCAGTATATATTAAAGATTACCGTGAACAAAAAAACCCACAGAAACCTGTTACATCTATCTTTATTTAAATGTCTATCTTATATTTAACTGAATCGTATAATGGCCTATAGCTGAAATGTTGGAAATTGCTTAATTTATTATAAAACATTTGTCGATACGTATTGATATTTTTTGGAGTAAAAACTGCCGACATTTAAGAATCCATATTTATTTTATTCATTCATTCATTTTACTTGTTTATTGGTACATATATGGGTTATGATTTAATTCATACAGTACCTTGACAGCTACTGTGCCACTCCGTAATTCAAGCAAAAGTCCAAATTAAAGAAAGATTTGACTTTCTGCGGTGACCGACATTTACAACACGCCGTAACCGTCCTTCAGGTGGAGCGCGGGTATAATATACAAAACCAGCCGTCTGGGCTTTGAACTAGGTGCAATTATTTACTCGTGTGTGTGTGTGTGTGTGTGTGTGTGTGTGTGTGTGTGTGTGTGTGTGTGTGTGTGTGTGTGTGTGTGTGTGTGTGTGTGTGTGTGTGTGTGTGGAGCGATGGGTGCGCGGGCATAAGTGACTAAAAGTGACTCCACCTGTCGAGCCCGTCTCGCAGCTCGCGCGGGAGAGACAGACGGCTGCGGGGACGCGAACAACAGCACGACGCGCTTGGAAACATTAGCAAAGCTGGCTGGCTGCGGAGCTGTTTTTGCTCTAGCGGGAAAATGTCCCGGTGTTCCCAATGGCCAGTCCGCCCTGGCGCGCTTCCGCTAAATCAGCTGTGACAACCGTGCTGAATTGTGCTGATTCTGTGTGTTGACGTCGCGGCTCTGTGTGTGTTGACGTCGCGGCTCTGTTGATCAACAGAGCCGCGTCAACACACAGAATCAGCACAATTCAGCACGGTTGTCTAACAGTTTAGAACGGTTTGGCACGATAGTGGAAAAGTGGCTTTAATATTTGTATAAAAAAATCGCGATTCTTCGATTTTGTAAAAAATAAAATTGTCTTAAAACGTAAATTCGAATTAATCGAAAAAATCGAAAAAATCGCCCAGCCCTACTGTGTTGTTATTAGTTGTTAGTGATGTCCTGTGATTGGCTACTGTGATTTGTGCTGTGATTAGCTGCTGCGTGCTGTGCTGGGATTAGCCACTGAATGATGTGCTGTGATTGGATGCTGCGTGATGTGCTGTGATTGGATACTGTGTTTGGCTGCATTGTGTTGTATTATGATGTGATTGGCCACTGTATTCTGTGTTGTGATTGGCTGCTGCGTGATGTGCTGTGATTGGCTACTGCATGGTGTGCTGGAATTGGCCACTGAATGTTGTGCTGTGATTGGCTGTTAGTGTTGTACTGTGATTTGATTGTACAATATGTGCCGTGTTGTGATTGGCTGTTAGTGATGTCCTGTGATTGGCTACTGTGAGTTGTGCTGTGATTGGCTGCTGTAAGTTGTGCTGTGATTGGCTGCTGCATGCTGGGCTGTAATTGGCTACTATGTGCTGTGCTGTGATTGGCTATTGGTGGTGTGCTGCAATTAGCTGCTGCAGGGTTTGTTGTGATTGGTCACTGTGTTCTGTGTCGTGGTCACTGTTCTGCATTTTGTGCTGTGATTGGCCTCTGCATGCTATGCTGTGCTGTGATTGGCTGGTGCATTCTGTGGTGTGATTGGCCACTGTGTCATGCTGTGCTGTGATTGGCCACTGTGTCATGCTGTGCTGTGATTGGCCACTGTGTCATGCTGTGCTGTGATTGGTCGTACCTCCTAAGGCGTGCTCTGTCATGCTGAGGCACAGAGACTCCAGCGTGGGGTTGATCTCCAGATCAGTCCCTGGAACTTGGCATTCTGGGAATGAAAACACGAGCACAGAAGTCAGTGGAGAGAGAAAGAGATTTGGGGACGCTGTCTAATAACACACAAACACACACCGTCCTGAGAGTCCAAACACACTCCACATTTACATTCAGTCTTTTAGTGGACGCTTTTATCCAAAGCAACTCCAATGTGCATATAATACACAAATGAGACCATGTGGGGCGGCACAGTGGCTCAGTGGTTAACACTGTGGCCTTTACAGCGAGAAGGTTGCTGGTTTGAGGTGTTTCTGTGTGGAGTTTGCATGTTCTCCCCGTGTTGGTGTGGGTTTCCTCCGGGTGCTCCGGTTTCCCCCACAGTCCAAACACATGCACTATAGGGGAATTGATCAACTACATTAGCCATAGTGTATGAGTGTGTGTGAATGAGTGTGTATGGGTGTTTCCCAGTACTGGGTTGCAGCTGGAAGGGATATCCGCTGTGTAAAACATATGCTGGAATAGTTGCTGGTTCATTCCGCTGTGGCAACCTCTGTTAAATAAGGGTCTAAGCCAAAGGAAAATTAATCAATCAATGAGACGCAATGTGTGTGTGTGTGTGTGTGTGTGTGTGTGTGGCACCTTGCTGCTGGAACAGGAGCATGGTCTGAGGAGACGTGTGAACAGGAAGTGAGTGAGTTCTCTGGACTGAACTTCTGCTCTGACTCGGCATGCTGTTGCTGCCGCCGGGATTCCCAAACCACAGGTTCTGAAACACACACACACACACACACGCACACACACACCCACATATATATATATATAAGCTGCCTGACACACTCGTCTACATCAGTCATCGGTAAATCATGAGACCTTTAGGGTCTATAACACCATACTGAGGTCCTCTAGATGATCAATACACAGACGTGTGTGTGTGTGTGTGTGTGTCTGACCTGTCGTCCCTGCGCGCTGACAGCAGTAGGGTTGGCGAGTGTGTGTCGTGGGGACGCTCCGCTCAGAGCTCCAGCAGTCATCAGACTGATGCGTCCCGATGGAGGAGCTCCTCGTGGGGGGATCTGGAAGCCTCTCTGCCCTCGCCGGCCCAAACCCGCACTCACAGATCCAGCTGTGGGCAGAGAGTTAGAGCCGTACGCTGGCCACCTGCAAACACACAGAGCATTTGTTCAATTATATCAGACAGTATAATCAGTCCCTTACTAATCAAGAACGCCCTCATACACCTTCATATCTGTGTAAACTCAATCTTTAATAGAATATACTTCAGTAAACAGCGAGGAACCTGAAGTCTGGCTATAGTGGTCAAACAACAGGGAGTAAGGTCAAGAGTCTCGGGGTGATTCTGGAGTCAGATCTGAGTCTCAGCAGTCTTTTAAAGTCAAAGAGACAGTCGTGACGTGGTCATGTATGCTGACCCATACTCAGAACTTGCATCGGTTAACCCATCCAAGTGCACAAACTCAGCAGTGAACACACACGCACACACTCACCCTCTCCGGTACACTGCGCTGTCCATCATGGGTTTCCTGGGAAACAGACGGAGCAGCTTCAACACCTGCTGCTTCCACGACAACAGACGCTTCTTCTGCGTCTCTGTAAACGCCTGCAAACACACACACACACTGTTACTCAACTATCAGGTGTGTGTCTGTGTGTGTGCATGTTTGTGTACCTGTATGAGTTAACTAGTGTATGTTTATGTGTGTGTGTGTCTGTGTAAATGTGCTAGTGTGTCGGTTTCTGTGTGTGAGAGAGAGAGAGAGAGAGAGAGAGAGAGAGAAAGTAAGTGAGTGAGGTAGTGTGTCTGTGTATGTGAGAGTAAAGTAGTGAGTGTGCATGTTCATGAAAGAGGGAGAGAGACACAGAGAGAGTGTGTCTGGTGTATGGAATGTGTATGGTGAAGCCTGGTTTATACTCGCCGCATTGGCTTGAGTGCGAGCAGCAAATGTGACATGATTTCGGCTGGCGGAGCGCATGTTCTTTATGAGACTCGAGCAAACCGTTGTGCCACGTTTGATTTAAGTTGAATATGAAACACTTTGAAGAGATTTTGTCTGATACAGTACGACTGTACACACATCTTTATGATCCGTGATCATAGAGATAACCTGATGATCAATAATTCTTGGCTAGAAATAGCAACAGCAGTGGGAAAGGAGGACAGTTTTTGTTAAAAGGTTTGGAAAAACCTGAGGGATAAGTGTGTTAAAGCCAAAAGAGGCCATGGCAGAAGTGGAGACCCAGTACACAATCACAGAAACATGTTTATCCACCAGTCACAGGTTTTACACTGTTGTATATTTACAATTGTGAATTTAAAACAATTTAACAGTCACAAAACTAAATGAAGTCACAAATAATGTCTTTGATAACTGGAAAAGAATATATGGACCTATCAGTTTACAATATACTGATGGCCTGTTCTCTAGGCTTTACTGGTGATCATGGTCAGGAATGTTGGACCAGTATTGCCTTTTTAGTAGAGATGCTCCGATCAGCATTTTTGGGGCCGATCACCGATTACCAAAATCATGATCTGCCGATTGCCGATCACTGCCGATCACTTAATGGCAGGGGAATGGGAATCTTTTATCTAATCTAGCAGAATTTGCACCATTTGTAGAAATGAAACTAACTCTAAATTAACTATATTGAAAAAACTGTAGAAATAGGCTACAGTCAAGATCTTGTCCACCAAGATCCACCAAGTGTTTATTTTTTATTTTAGAAACTTAAGGCTACTTTGAAAAAGACGGCGGAACTCATGTTGCCACTGGTAAGTTCCGCTCTGCTTTGTTTATCTGTGCGCCGTGCATGCACGCGTTTTCAAGACCATTAAGTATTAAATTTAAGATCTATATCACAATATCAAAAACAAGCGAGAGAAAATGCTAAATTACAAAATTAGTGGTAAAATAAATTTGTTCAAACTGAACTGTACTAAAGACAGGCTAGATGGACCACTGAACTACAAAAAAACCCATCTTAAGGCTGATTTATACTTTCACTAACGCCGCATCGTGCACCTCCGCTGACTGTGTGTGCACCTCACGAAACGGACGAGGCTTTTATACTTGATGCATTTTCTGTTGTGATATTCTTTAAAACGACAGGGGCCGGTCAAAAGAAACCCAACGTAAAGTCAGACGGATAAACAGAGATGTAGCACATTTCCGGAACTACATTATATCATTAATATCATTCAAGATTTTAAAACTAATTATTTTTTATTATTTTTATAATTTGTTATAATTTATTATAAGGATTTTTATAACCATTCAAGATTTTTTAAATCAAACTTTGATGCATCACTTGCTTTTGTTCATATCTCAAACAGTTTTACCTATTAAGGTTAAATATCAATGATAAGAGAACATGTGTTGCTCCACAATTATATTGTTTATTACGGCAAGAATAAAAGCAGAAAAAAAAAACTTACTAAAAACACTGACCTTTATTTTATTTTGCCCACTCCACAATGCACACATTACTGTCTGGCTAGTTTCTGTCCTATAAAGGCTAAAAAGGCAATAATGCTCCAACATTCCTGACCATTATCACCAATAAAGCCCAGAGTTTGGGCATCAGTATACTGTAAACTGATAGCTTTATATATTCTTTTCCAGTTATCAAACGCATAATTTGTCACCTAGTTTTAGTGTGTAGCTATTAACCATACGGCTCTCCACTTTTTTTTTTTTTTAACACTTATCCCTCAGGTTTTTCCAACCTTTTCCAAAAACTTTCCTCCTTTCCCACTGCTGTTGCAATTTCTAGCCAAGAATTACTGTTCATCTGGTTATCTCTATGATGATCACGCATGGACGCATCATAAAGATGTCTGTACAGTCGTACCTGTTTCAGACAAAATCTCTTCAAAGTGTTTCATATTCAACTCAAATCAAACGCAGCGTCGCGCAAACAGCCAGCCGAAATCATGTCGCGCGCACCGAAAGCAAACCTCCACAGACACAGTGATGACGTCACATTCGCCACGCATGCACTGGGCACAGTAACAGAAAGCTGATTGGCTATTGCATGTTGGCCTCATTTGTAGTTGTAATACCGCAAATTACATTAGGACTAGTAAAGTTAAGGACTACAACACCATGAAAACCACAACAACAACAACAAAGAATTTAAATGAGCATTAGATGTATCGTTACATGGACATCGGAAAAATAAGACCTGTGCACAAATATTTAAGACCTACAACAGCCAATATAAGACTTTTTAAGGCCTAAATTTCGATTTTTAAATTTTAGACTTTAAGACTTTAAGACCCCGCGGAAACCCTGAATATATAAAACTGTTTGAGATATGAACAAAAGCAAGTGATGCATCAAAGTTTTGATTTAAAAAATCTTGAATGGTTATAAAAATCCTTATAATCATTATAATAAATAATAAAAACAATACCTACCATCTTCTCCGTTTATCCGTCTGATTTTACAGTCCGATTCTTTTGACCGGCCCCTGTCGTTGTAAAGAATATCACAACGGCGAACGCGTCAAGTATAAAAGCCTCATCCGTTTCGTGAGGTGCGCGCGCAGTCAGCGGAGGTGTGCGATGCGGCGCCAGGCGAAAGTATAAATCCAGCTTGATTGAGTTGGTGTGTGTGTGTGTGTGTGTGTTTGTGTGTGTGTAAGTCACCTCATGTGTCAGACATTTCTCTATGAGCTGCAGGTAGCAGCTGATGTTCTCCTCATCCGGCCTGGACACCAACAGCTGCGTACACACTGCACACACACAAAAGATCCCAGTATGAATCTGACCAGCACGTATAATCTGAGCCAGCAGTCCTCAAGCTGGAATATAGATCTGATGTTTAAATCTTTATTAAATAACTTCATTCCTTCAACACTTTAATCATAATAGCTGAAATAACTGCTTTATTTTGTCTTTGTGATGATGACAGTACAGAATATTATACCATTTATACTGCAAAACACCAGTATTGAGCTTACAGTGACCTGTAATGGTGCAGTGTGTATGTTTGCCTAGCGGTTGAACTGGGTATTGCAGTCAAATTATTAATATACATGAAGTTTTTCACCCGGCCCCTCCTCTGACAACTCCACACAGGTTGCCAGATTGACAACACAAACCATGTGTGTGTGTGTGTGTGTGTGTGTGTGTGTGTGTGTGTGTGTGTGTGTGTGTGTGTGTGTGTGTGTATATACACCTTTCCCCATCACGCGTGTGAACTGTCCTGTGATGTCTCCGTCAGCGATGGGTGGAGATGAGGATTCTCCGTCACACGCTGGGGGATTGTGGGTCTGAAAGCCCTCCGTTTCCTTCTCTTCACCGGGATTGGCTGCCTTCTCCGCAGGTGTAACTCCAGGCTCCACCTCCTTCTGGGCAGCAGTGGGCGGGGCATAGACTTTGATTGGCGTGATGATGATCTGCTGAAGCTCCTGTAAAGCATTCCGGACGTTCCCGCCTTCCAGAATATCCTGAAAGCAACAGAAGCACTGAGCTCAGAGACGTGTGAACACACGGCGGAGTTTAAATCCAGCAGACGGATCCATTATTCACCTTTTCTAGAGACCTCAGGACGCTCTGCCGCTCGCGGAGCTTCTGTATGCTCAGAGCGATCTTATGCCGAGCTCCTTTCGTCACGTTCTGCAGGAAACACCAAGCACACAAACAATAAATGCTCAGCTCTGATTGGCCGATGGCATAAAATTACATTTTTCATTGATTTTAGGAATGGTTTTTTCCTAAGAGGGGGCGGAGCTTTGAAGTGAAATGAGCCAATGAGGGCGGAGTTTAAATGAATTAATGAGCTGTCTATGAGGACGGGCTTTGAGGACAATTAAGCCATTCAGCATCAATGAGGGCGGAGTTTAAATGAGTCAATCAGGTATCAAGGAGGGTGGAGTTTAAATATGCCAATCGGGTATCATTGAGGGTGGAGTTGTGAGGGCAAATGAGCTAATCAGGTGTCAATGATGGCGGAGCTTTTAATGAGCCAATCAGGTGTTGATGTGGGCAGAGTTTAAAGGAACCAATCAGGTCTCAATGAGGGTGGAGCATTGAGGTGAAATGAGCTAATCAGATATCAATGAGGACGGATTTTAAATGAGCCAATCAGGTGTCATTGAGGGTGGAGCTTTGAGGTGAAATGTTCTAACCATTATCAATGAAGGTGGAGTTTAAAAATGAACCAATCAGGTATCAATTGAAGGTGGAACTTTCAGGGTAAATGAGCCAATCTGGTGTCAATGAAGGCGGAGCTTTGAGGACAAATGAGCCAATCAGGCATTGATGGGGGTGTGGTTTAAATTAGCTAATAAGATGTTGATGAGGGCACAGCTTTCAGGACAAATGAGCAAATCAGGTGTCAATGAGGGCAGAGCCTAAATGAGCCAATTTGGTTTTGATGGGGGTGGATCTTTGAGGACAAATGAGCCAATCAGGTGTCAATGAGGGCAAATTTTAAATGAGCCAATCAGGTGTCATTGAGGGTGGAGCTTTGAGGACAAATGAGCAAATCATGTGTCAATGAGGGCAGATTTTAAATGAGCCAATCAGGTGTCATTGAATGTGGAGCTTTGAGACCATTAATACTGATTGGCTGATTTGAAGGCGAAGTTTAAATGAACCAATCTGGTCTCAATGAGGGTGGAGCTTTGAGGTCAAATGTGTTAAACAGTATCAATGAGGGTGGAGTTTAAATGAGCCAATAAGATGTTGATGAGGGCAGAGCTTTTAGTACAAATGAGCCAATCAGGTGTCAATAAGAGCGGAGCTTTGAGGACAAATGAGCCAATCAGGTGTCTATGAGGGCAGAGCTTTGAGGTGAAATGAGCCTATCAGGTATCAATTGAGGGTGGGTTTTATTTGAGCCAATAAGATGTTGATGAGGACACAGCTAAATGAGCAAATCAGGTGTCAATGAGAGCAGACCTTAAATGAGCCAATCAGGTTTTGATGAGGGTGGAGCTTTGAGGCCAAATGAGCTAATCAGTATCAACGAGGGAAAAGTTTAAATGAACCAATTAGGTGTCAATGATGGTGGAGCATTAAATGAGGTCTCAATAAGGGTGAAATGTTGAGGTGAAATTAGCTAATCAGATATCAATGAGGGCGGAACTTTCAGGGCAAATGAGCCAATTAGTTGTCTATGAGGGCAGAGTTTTGAAGTGAAATGAGCCAATCAGGTATCGATGGGGGTGGGGTTTAAATGAGCAAATAAGATGTTGTTGAGGGCAGAACTTTGAGGACAACTGAGACAATCAGGTGTCAATGAGGGCGGAGCTTACCTGCGACTCCAGGTGCTGCTCTGTGAGAATCATCATTTCTTCGTACGTCATCTGAGAAAAGAGCGATGCGTATTTATGCAGACGAAGACTCTTCAGCCAGGCCGGCACATCTGAAGAAACAACACACACAGCGGTAAAGGAACATGCACTGATCCATAGACCGAGAGCCTTCATGACTTAATGAATGAAATACACTGTTTTCTCCACCATGGCAACCTGGAGTACTGAAATATAATTGGCTAAACTGCCAGTGGGCGGAGCTACAGAGATCAAAACAAAGACACTTCAGGGTGAGTAATTAAGTTTGTGTGTGAACTGCTCCTTTGAGTACAGATGGACATCCACTAACACACAACCAAATAGCTTAATTATTAGAACTGTAGTGTAAGCTGAATGATCTGCACCTTTCATGCCGCTGCCGTCCTCCTGGAAAGTGTTGCGCATGTTGGTCTGCTCCTCCGTCTGCTCGCTGCCAGACGACGCCACGCTGCTCTGTGGAGAGAGGGGGGCGTGTTCAGCTCCAGCTACGCCCTGACAGACCACGCTGTCATCCTGGCTCAGCCAATCAGAGCTGCAGGCCGTTTGATTGGCAGGTGTGAGGGACATCGAGGGCTTTAGCGGGCTCGGCTGCACCTGACCAAGCAGTCCTGTGGAGCAGATATTAACAATCAATAATAGCAAGCTGACGGATTTCATCTTCAGATCCTCGTACTCACATATTCATGCACATTTTGGAAATATCACATAGAAAAATATGCTTAATGATGCACAAAAATTTAGAAAATGCACATAACACTGACGCACACACCTATTATTATTATTATTATTATTATTGGATATTATTATTCTAATTATTGGATAAATAAAACTGCAGTGAACACATTTACTGAATAAAATCTGCACATGTGCTTCATTAATTATTATGATTAGTGTGGGCAGGGCTTAAAAGACTTCACAAACTGCATTGTAATTAATTTGTACAAACATGTGCATATTATTCAATAACATTCCTGAAATGACTATAAAAACTAAATAAATATATCTACATAAGTGTATAAATAGACTTAATGACCCGCTGTGTGCATCATCAGTGGTTTACCTGTGCTGCTGCTGTTGACAGGTGAGCTGACTCCACCTGCCGAAGGGAAAGGCATGTGTCCGTTGTGCGCGGCCGGCGAGCTGCATGTGGATGGCAGCTTCTCCTGCCAGCTGTAGCCGCTCTCCAGAGCCTCGGCGGAGCAGGGCCACTCGTCCGACCCCTGCCGGCAGTGATGGTACGGCCCGGGGGGCGGCGGCCGTGCAGACAGCTGCTCCTCCAGGTGGTTGAGCCACATGGCCAGCGAGGTGCGGTCCTCCAGCGTGGTGGCCGGGTGGATGAGGGCGTAGGACAGCAGCTGCCGGCTCTCCTCCACAAACAGGCTGCTCTCGATGGTGTGGCTCAGCACCTTCTGCAGCAGATGCATGTACTCGCACTTGGCTTCGCTGTTGCGCGGCTGCAGCAAGGGCAGATGCGACAGCAGCAGAGACACCACCTTCTCCTTGGGCTCCTGCTGCCACTGGCTGACGATGGCTGCACGCAGGAGGAGATATTATACAAGATCAGCGTTATTATCCAGGGTGTATAGAGGAATCAGAGTGAAACTCAATACATCTGCATATAATATGTACGGTTTCATCACCAATATCACTATGTGATCATTTACGGTAGTGACAAGATATGCAGTATTGAGTGTGTATTCTAGTTTATCATTAGCATATTCACACACACACGGCTGCCGCTGTTTAAACCGCTTATTAAAGTGATTTCTGCATAATAGGTCACCATTCAACATGATAATCAAGTCTTCACATTAGTGTGTTGCTTTTACCTGCATTGTTGGCTTCAGCCTCCAGTATGTGTATCTCCGTGCAGTCGGCCAGCCAGTGGTCCAGACAGATGTGCAGAAACCGGGCCTGGGTCCGAGAAACCCGCTTCAGCAGCGACAGCAGCGCCACCGTCTGCTCGCACTCATTCCAGCCCTTAAACCAGTCCGTCAAAATGCCCACCTGGTCCCGGAACATCATGGCGAGTCTAGTCACGCTCGGGGCGGGGCTGAAGGGAGGGGTGGGCCTTGTATAAACTGGGGCGGGGTTACAGGCAGTGCTCCAGTCCACTCACAGATGCATCGGAAAGCCCTCACATGGTTCTGGAGCGCGGCCGACACCACCGGGGTTTGGGCTCAGGGTTCGACAGTACAGCGAGACGGAGGTCCCGTGAGGAACACAGGCGTCTCTAATGCATCTTCACTCATACACGGACACCGGCAGCTGTAGACACACACACACATCAGATAAACACCAGAGCCGTCTGACACACACACACACACACACACACACACACACACACATCTGTCTCAGATTATCACAGAGCCGCACATAATCAGATTCACACCATCCTGCAGACCACAGCAACTCTCAGTGGCAGGATTACAGCCATCGCTACAGCTGACCTACACACACACACACCTCACTGTTCCTTCAGATGATTGTAGATGTAAGGGAAATAAAATGAGAGAGAAAAACAGTCAGGGCTGCACGATATTGGGAAAATTCTGACGTGTAGATATTTAAATATGAATAAAATCATTTCATTCATTTAGATAGATTGAGATGATCACGTCTGTTTCTATGCAGTACGTTTGCATTAACCACAATAAATTACAAGCATATATTAATACAACAGAGCAAATATGAAAGTGAAATGAACAGTGTTTTCTGGAGAGTCTAACAGTATTCAGGTACAGAAAATGAACAATCCAAAATAAAATAACATGGTCATCATTGCATAGATTATTTTAAAATAATAATATCTTTATCTTTTAATCGTTAATAAATCATTTAATCCTGCGATGTGACTATTGCAGATACACACATTGCCATATCTATGTTTAAATGATATATTGTGCAGCCCTACAGTCAGATGAGGTGTAAAATCACAGGACGGTAAATACAGTCAGATGAGGATAAATTAAAGTCACAGCATATACAGAATACAGCTGGGAGTAATACAGTCAGATGAGGTGTAAAATCAGGAATACATTCAGATGAGGAGCACTACAGTCAGATGAGGAGTACTACAGTCAGATGAGGTGTAAAATCAGGTAACTGTAAAAACAAACAGTAAAAACAGTCAGATTAGGTTGAAAACGGGAGTGATTACAGTTAAGAGGTGTAAAATCAGCCAGAGGAGGGTAAACAGTCAAACAAGGAGCAATACAGTCAGATGAGGAGCAATACAGTCAGATGAGGAGGAATACAGTCAGATGAGGAGCAATACAATCAGATGAGGAGCACTACAGTCAGATGAGGAGTACTACAGTCAGATGAGGAGTACTACAGTCAGATGAGGAGCAATACAGTCAGATGAGGAGCAATACAGTCAGATGAGAAGCAATACAGTCAGATGAAGAGCAATACAGTCAGATAAGGAGCAATACAGTCAGATGAGGAGTACTACAGTCAGATGAGGAGCACTACAGTCAGATGAGGAGCAATACAGTCAGATGAGAAGCAATACAGTCAGATGAGGAGCAATACAGTCAGATGAGGAGCAATACAGTCAGATGAGGAGCAATACAGTCAGATGAGGAGTACTACAGTCAGATGAGGAGCAATACAGTCAGATAAGGAGCACTACAGTCAGATGAGGAGCAATACAGTCAGATGAGAAGCAATACAGTCAGATGAAGAGCAATACAGTCAGATGAGGAGCAATACAGTCAGATGAGGAGTACTACAGTCAGATGAGGAGCACTACAGTCAGATGAGGAGCAATACAGTCAGATGAGAAGCAATACAGTCAGATGAGGAGCAATACAGTCAGATGAGGAGCAATACAGTCAGATGAGGAGCAATACAGTCAGATGAGGAGTACTACAGTCAGATGAGGAGCAATACAGTCAGATGAGGAGCACTACAGTCAGATGAGGAGCAATACAATCAGATGAGGAGCAATACAGTCAGATGAGGAGCACTACAGTCAGATGAGGAGTACTACAGTCAGATGAGGAGCAATACAATCAGATGAGGAGGAATACAGTCAGATGAGGAGCAATACAATCAGATGAGGAGCAATACAGTCAGATGAGGAGCAATACAGTCAGACGAGGAGCAATACAGTCAGATGAGGAGCAATACAATCAGATGAGGAGCAATACAGTCAGATGAGGAGCACTACAGTCAGATGAGGAGTACTACAGTCAGATGAGGAGTACTACAGTCAGATGAAGAGCAATACAGTCAGATGAGAAGCAATACAGTCAGATGAGGAGCAATACAGTCAGATGAGGAGTACTACAGTCAGATGAGGAGCAATACAGTCAGATGAGGAGCACTACAGTCAGATGAGGAGCACTACAGTCAGATGAGGAGCAATACAATCAGATGAGGAGCAATACAGTCAGATGAAGAGCAATACAGTCAGATGAGGAGCAATACAGTCAGATGAGGAGTCCTACAGTCAGATGAGGAGTCCTACAGTCAGAGGAGGAGCACTACAGTCAGATGAGGAGCACTACAGTCAGATGAGGAGCAATACAGTCAGATGAGGAGCAATACAATCAGATGAGGAGCAATACAGTCAGATGAGGAGCAATACAGTCAGATGAGGTGTCAAATTAGGAAACAGTAAACACAGTCAGATGAGGTTGAAAACAGGAGTGATACAGTCAAGAGAGGGGTAAAATAAGTCAGAGGAGGGTAAACAGTCAAACAAGGTGTAAAAATCAGAAAACAGCTAATACGGTCAGATGAGGATGAGGTGTAAAATCAGACAAGGGTAAGAAAAATAAAGAGAGGAGGAATAATTAGTCAGAAAAGATGTAAAATTAGCCAGAGGACGGTAATTACAGTCAAATGATGAGTGATACAATCAGATGAGGTGTAAAATCAGAAAACCATAAATACAGTCAGATGAAGACAAATACAGGAGAAGTAATTAAGTAGTCTAAAAAGATGTAAAATCAATCAGAGGATAAATATAGTCAGACGAGGAGTAATTTATAACCAGATGTAGATAATCAGTCAAAAGAGGTGTAAAATCAGACAAGGGAAATACAGTCCGACAAGGTGTTAAATCAGTCAGTCATGGGTAAATACAGCAAGATAGCAAAATCAGAGCATGGCAAATACAGTCAGATAAGGATAATAAAGGTGGAGAAAATACAGTCAAAAGAGGTGTAAAAAGCAGTCAGATGGTAAATACAGTCAAACGAAGAGTACTGCAGTCAAATTAGGATAAATACAGTCAGATTAGGATAAATAAAGGAGTAATTACAATCCAAAGATATGTAAAATCAGTCAGAGGAGAGGAACTACAGTCAGATGAGGGGTAATTACACTCAGATGAGGATAAATATAGGTGGAGGAATTACAGTAAAAAGAGGTGTAAAAATCAGTCAGATGGTAAATACAGTCAAACGAGGAGTACTGTAGGCAGATGAGGATAAAAATCAGTCAAAGGAGGATAAATACAGGAGCAATTACAGTCCAAAGATATATAAAACCAGTCAGAGGAGGGAAAATACAGTCAGATGAGGGGTTAATACAGTCGGATCAGGTGTAAAATCAGAGGACGGTAAATACAGTCAGATGAGAATAAATATAGGAGTGATTACAGTCAAAAGAGGTGTTAAAATCAGTCAGAGGAGAGAAAATACAGTCAGACGAGAGTCAAAAGAGGTGTAAAAATCAGTCAGATGGTAAATACAGTCAAACGAGGAGTATGAGGATAAATACAGGAGTAATTACCATATAAAAATATGTAAATCAGTCAAAGGAGGGGAAATACAGTCAGATGAGGGGTTAATACAGTCAGATGAGGATAAATATAGGTGGAGGAATTACAGTAAAAAGAGGTGTAAAATCAGTCAAATGGTAAATACAGTCAAACGAGGAGTACTGTAGGCAGATGAGGATAAAAATCAGTCAAAGGACGGTAAATACAGGAGCAATTACAGTCCAAAGATATATAAAATCAGTCAGAGGAGGGAAAATACAGTCAGATGAGGGGTTAATACAGTCAGATCAGGTGTAAAATCAGAGGCTGGTAAATACAGTCAGATGAGAATAAACATAGGTGGAAGAATTACAGTCAAAGAGGTGTAAAAAGCAGTCAGATGGTAAATGCAGTCAAACGAGGAGTACAACAGTCAAATTAGGATAAAAATCAGTCAAAGGAGGATAAATACAGGAGCAATTACGGTCCAAACATATGTAAAATCAGTCAGAGGAGGGAAAATACAGTCAGATGAGGGGTAATTACAGTTGGATCAGGTGTAAAATCAGAGGATGTAAATACAGTCAGATGAGAATAAATATAGGAGTGATTACAGTCAAAAGAGGTGTAAAAATCAGTGAGAGGAGAGAAAACACAGTCAGACGAGAGTCAAAAGAGGTGTAAAAATCAGTCAGATGAGGGTAAACAGTCAAACGAGGAGTACTACAGGCAGATAAGGATAAATACAGGAGTTATTACAGTCCAAATATATGTAAAATCAGTCAGAGGGAAAATGCAGTCAGATGAGGGGTAAAATCTGAGAACGGTAAATACAGTCAGATGAGAATAAATATAGGTGGAGGATCACAGTCAAAAGAGGTGTAAAAAGCAGTCAGATGGTAAATACAGTCAAACGAAGAGTACTACAGTCAAATTAAATTAGGATAAATACAGGAGTAATTACAGTCCAAAAATATGTAAAATCAGTCAGAGGAGGGGAACTACAGTCAGATGAGGGGTAATTACACTCAGATGAGGATAAATATAGGTGGAGGAATTACAGTCAAAAGAGGTGTAAAAAATCAGTCAGAAGAGTTTAAATACAGTCAAACTATGAGAACTACAGGCAGTTGAGGATAGATACAGGGGTAATTACAGTCCAAATATATGTAAAATCAGTCAGAGGAGGAGAAATACAGTCAGACGAGGGGTAATTACAGTCAGATGAGGATAAATATACAAGCGTAATTACAGTCAAAAGAGGTGTAAAAATCGGAAAAAAAGAGTAAAGGTCAAAGAAGAGTAAATATAGTCAGATGAGGGGCAATTACAGTCAGAAGAGGTGTACATACAATCAGACGGGATGAATGAAGTTTGAAAAAGGGTTAAACTCAGTTTGTCATGGGTAAATACAGATAGATATGATATAAATCAGTCAGAGGAAGGCAGGTACAGTCAGAGGATATTAAAATCAGTCTGAGGGTAGAACAGATACAGTCAGAAGAAGGTAAATACAGCGAAAAGAGGCTAAAGACTGTGTTAAAATCTGTAAATGACGCAATTGGTAAACAGTCAGAACAAAATCAGCCAGATGAAGTCTCAATAGTAGTATAAAAATAGGCAGACGAGGTGTAAAATCAGGGTAGAATGAAAAGACTAATAGAGTAAACTTAGATAAGAGTCAAGTCATAAAGGTAAAATTCATAAACAAAACTGAGGTGAACTCCAGAAAAATCTGAACTGAGTCATGAAGGAGTAAATCAGTCAGATGTTGGAGTAATATATAAAACACATGAGTAAACAGAAGAGTGCATTCTGTCAGATGGAGTAAAATCATTTATATATGGAGTAAACTCTGGACAAATGAACTGAATACAGTCAGAAGATGAGTACATTCAGCCAGATCACGGCTAGGTTAAAGCGGAATTCACCAACATGAATGGAAAATAGAGTAAGAATGAGGTAAACCCTGTCAGAGGTGTAAAAATCACACAGATGGGGCGTGAATTCAAACAAACCGAGTAAATCAGCAAGACTGGGGAGCATTCCAGTAGATTAGGGGTAAAAGCAGACATACAATGGAGAAATCAGACGGATGAGGGCTAAAAGTGGAATCAGCTCAGTGTGAGGAGAAAATAATTAATAACGTTATATGGATGTGAGGCGGCGGAGTATCGATAGCCGCTGCTAGCTTTAAACCACACACACACACGCATATATTAACGCCATACAGTATAAAACACACATATAATGATGAGAATTGTTATATAATAATCAGTGGTTTATAGATAATGATTAAAAATCCTTAATTAAAGCAGAAATGAAATAAAATGAACACTGAAGCGCGGCTAACAGGCCTGATGCTAAAGCTAATGCTAACAGCAATCTGACTGAACACAACAACATAAACACACTCACACATACACACATTCTCTTTCTTTCACACACATATTCATGCGATCTCTCTCTCACACACACCGGAATGCAACGTACATCAACAACAACACACCTGATTCCGCAATAACGCAGAGTTTACGAGGAGAGCATCGCAAACACTCACTACAGCACAAGCCCGGCGCTAACACACACACACACACACAGAGAGAGAGAGAAGAAACCCATTCACACACTCACACACACTCTTTCTCTCTCGGGCGCGCGCACACACACACACACACTTACTGGTGGTCAGGCGTGTGTAGAGTGTGTAAACACGGCGGTGATGAAGAACAGGCTGGAGTGAACAGTGCAGCTCTACAGAATAACACACACACACACATACACACAGGGAGAGAGAGATAGACAGACAGTCAGAAAGAGAGAGAGAGAGTCACTCAACACTCATTGAGCACGTCTACCACTTCAGTTCAGTTCTTCAACTCAAATTCAACTAACATTAATTGAATTGAACTGACCATAACTGAACTAAGCATGATTTAAATGAGTGTGTGTGTGTGTGTGTGTGTGTGTGTGTGTGTGTGTGTGTGTGTGTGTGTGTGTGTGTGTATGGGGGCATTATGTTTAATTCAGTTGTGGTCAGTTCAATTTAACTTACTTCAGTTCTATTATTCATGACACTTCAATTCAATTTGGTTTGGTTAGTTCAATTCTAGTCACTATCCTTCGGCTTAGGCCCTTTATTTATCAGGGGTCACCACAGCGGAATGAACCGCCAATTATTCCAGCATATGTTTTACACAGCGGACACCCTTCCAGCTGCAACTCAATACTGGAAAACACACATACACTTTCATTCTCACACACACACTCTCATACACTACGGCCAGTTTAGTTGATCAGTTCCCCTATAGTGCATGTGTTTGGACTGTGGGGGAAACCGGAGCACCCGGAGGAAACCCACACCAACACGGGGAGAACATGCAAACTCCACACAGAAACACCAACTGACCCAGCCGGGACTCGAAACAGAGTTCTTCTTGCTGTGAGGCCACAGTGTGACACCACTGAGCCACCATGTCTCCCTCAATTCAGCTCAGGCTTAGTTCAATTTTATTCAGTTCAAATAAATAAATTTTAGCTTATTTTATTGTGATTTAGTACATTTACTTCAGTTATGGTCACTTCAACTCAATTCATTTTATTCTGACTCAGTAAAGAGTCAGTTCAGTTCTGGTCAGATCAATTTACTTCTATTGAGTTCAGTTAAACTCTGTTCAGTCCAATAAATATAGATTCAGATCAATTCTGGTCAACATGTTCAATTCAATCTGATTCAATTTGGTTAAGTCAATTAAACTCAGATCAATCCAAGTTCAACTCAACTCTAGTTAGTTCAATTCTATTTCAGCTCACTTAGGTCCAGTTTAATTAGGTTTGGTTTGGTTAAATCCCATTTATTTTAGCTCTGTTAACCTCAGTTCAAGTCAGTTGATATATTTAATTCAGTTCATTTCAGTTTAGATTAATTCAATCTAATTTATTCAGACATTCATTCATTCATTTTCTTGTCGGCTTTGTCCCTTGCGGGGTCGCCACAGCGGAATGAACCGCCAACTTATCCAGCACGATTTTACGCAGCGGATGCCCTTCCAGCCGCAACCCATCTCTGGGAACTTCCACACACACATACACACTCATACACTATGGACAATTTAGCTTACCCAATTCACCTGTACTGCATGTGTTTGGACTGTGGGGGAAACCGGAGCACCCGGAGGAAACCCACGCGAACGCAGGGAGAACATGCAAACTCCACACAGAAACGCCAACTGACCCAGCCCAGCCGAGGTTCGAACCTGCGACCCAGCGACGTTCTTGCTGTGAGGCAACAGCACTACCTACTGCGCCACTGGGTTGCCTTATTCAGACATGATTCAGTCTATTTATTAGGCCTTGTTTAGTTCAGGTGTGTTCAAATCCATTCTGGAGTCAGTTCAGTTTAGTTTCGTTTAGTTAAACCCAATCCCATTCATATCAATTAAACATAATTCTGTTCATGTCAGTCTAATTCAGTAATTCTGAAATAGAACTGGTGATCCGGTTTCCCCCACAGTCCAAACACATCCGCTATAGGGGAAGTGGGTACGCTAAATTATCCGTAGTGTATGTGTGTGAATGAGAGTGTATGGGTGTTTCCCAGTGATGGTTTGCAGCTGGAAGGGCATCCACTGTGTAAAACATATGCTGGATTAGTTGGCAGTTCATTCCACTGTGGTGACCCCTGATGAATAAAGAGACCAAGCCGAAGGAAATGAATGAATGAATAAGAACATGAGAATGTATGACTTTTATTATATATATGATAACTATAAATGAAGCAAGGTTATTTCTGTAGACTGAGGACTGTTACAGCAGAAAGCTGCAGGGCTCTACTGTACATCTGAAGCGTGTGTTTGTAGAATATCTGCACTGCACAAATGTTCTGCAGGTATCTCAGTGTTACTGACAAAATCACTTTTAAAATATAAAATTACTGTTCATTTCAGAGTTGCCTGCTCCTGACTGAATTAAACATGCATGTCAAGCAATGATATGGGGATAACACTGGATGTATGGGTGATTGCACACTGCTGTCTGAGAGAGTCACGCACTGTATATACTGTGATTAGCAGTACAGCAGTGCTGCCCCCTGCTGGAGGAACAAACACTGCAGATCCTAGTATCTGGATGCAGACATGCAGTGTCAATGCACTCAATAGAGCCAGATCCACATACTCCATCACTCCGGAACTGTGGGGACGTTTCAAGCATTTTCCTTTCATTTTCTTTCAACTAGAACGATTGACAACACACGTATAATTTAGAGTAACTGAACCTCTTTTTTAATGTAAAATAATGCAAAATGCATGATTCTGTCATTAACTGTTATTTAACTTATTGTTAAAGTATTTAAACCACAAAAGAGTTGAGGATAACAGAGTTGAGGATAACAGAGTCGAGGATAACAGAGTCGAGGATAACAGAGTTGAGGATAACAGAGTTGAGGATAACAGAGTTGAGGATAACAGAGTCGAGGATAACAGAGTCGAGGATAACAGAGTCGAGGATAACAGAGTCGACGATAACAGAGTTGAGGATAACAGAGTCGAGGATAACAGAGTTGAGGATAACAGAGTCGACGATAACAGAGTCGAGGATAACAGAGTTGAGGATAACAGAGTTGATGATAACAGAGTTGAGGATAACAGAGTCGAGGATAACAGAGTCGAGGATAACAGAGTTGAGGATAACAGAGCTGATGATAACAGAGTTGAGGATAACAGAGTCGAGGATAACAGAGTCGAGGATAACAGAGTCGACGATAACAGAGTTGAGGGTAACAGAGTCGAGGATAACAGAGTCGAGGATAACAGAGTCGAGGATAACAGAGTCGAGGATAACAGAGTCGAGGATAACAGAGTTGAGGATAACAGAGTCGAGGATAACAGAGTCGAGGATAACAGAGTCGAGGATAACAGAGTCGAGGATAACAGAGTCGAGGATAACAGAGTCGAGGATAACAGAGTCGAGGATAACAGAGTTGAGGATAACAGAGTCGAGGATAACAGAGTCGAGGATAACAGAGTCGAGGATAACAGAGTTGAGGATAACAGAGTTGAGGATAACAGTGTTGAGGATAACAGAGTTGAGGATAACAGAGTCGAGGATAACAGAGTCGAGGATAACAGAGTTGAGGATAACAGAGTCGAGGATAACAGAGTCGAGGATAACAGAGTTGAGGATAACAGAGTTGAGGATAACAGAGTCGAGGATAACAGAGTTGAGGATAACAGAGTTGAGGATAACAGAGTCGAGGATAACAGAGTTGAGGATAACAGAGTTGAGGATAACAGAGTCGAGGATAACAGAGTCGAGGATAACAGAGTGGAGGATAACAGAGTTGAGGATAACAGAGTCGAGGATAACAGAGTTGAGGATAACAGAGTCGAGGATAACAGAGTCGAGGATAACAGAGTCGAGGATAACAGAGTTGAGGATAACAGAGTCGAGGATAACAGAGTCGAGGATAACAGAGTCGAGGATAACAGAGTTGAGGATAACAGAGTCGAGGATAACAGAGTCGAGGATAACAGAGTTGAGGATAACAGAGTTGAGGATAACAGAGTCGAGGATAACAGAGTTGAGGATAACAGAGTTGAGGATAACAGAGTTGAGGATAACAGAGTTGAGGATAACAGAGTCGAGGATAACAGAGTCGAGGATAACAGTGTTGAGGATAACAGAGTTGAGGATAACAGAGTCGAGGATAACAGAGTCGAGGATAACAGAGTTGAGGATAACAGAGTCGAGGATAACAGAGTCGAGGATAACAGAGTTGAGGATAACAGAGTCGAGGATAACAGAGTCGAGGATAACAGAGTTGAGGATAACAGAGTTGAGGATAACAGAGTCGAGGATAACAGAGTCGAGGATAACAGAGTTGAGGATAACAGAGTTGAGGATAACAGAGTCGAGGATAACAGAGTCGAGGATAACAGAGTGGAGGATAACAGAGTTGAGGATAACAGAGTCGATGACGTTTCCATCATTTTGAGACACACTCTAAATGTGTTTTTATCACTGAAATGTTGATAAAATGTTTATTTAAGTCAGTAAACACACAGAAAAGATGAAAATTAGACTTAAACTGGTGATAACTGAAGCTGGATGTGTGATTCAGGAGGTGGAGACCGTCAGGAATAGAGGATTGAACAGTTAAATTGATTCATCTTAAGCAACAGTTGTTTGCACAGTGTACATAGACCATGTAATGTCGTGGAGCAAGTGTTACCGCAGTAAGTGAGAACTGTGTGTGTGTGTGTGTGTGTGTGTGTGTGTGTGTGTGCGTTTACAGTGCTGGAGTCACGAGTTAGACGTCAGACGCCTCAGAGAGTTCGTTCTGCATGTTTAGCATCCTGTCAGAAGAAGAAGAAGAAGATCAGAAGAAGAGCATCGAGGAAAACACAGAGGAAAACACACACACAGACTCAGGATGGTAAGAGCTCGTCGTCGTCTGATGTCTCCAGCGCTGAATCTGATCTCAGAATCTGCAGCTGCTGAAACACTTTCTGATCTGACTTTGTTAAAACAGGAAGAAGCGAATGTCAGCCATTAGCTGCACTTCCTGTACTGTGCTGAAACTTACTGGTGTTTCTCTCTCTGTGTGTGTGTGTGTGTGTGTGTGTGTGTGTGTGTGTGTGTGTGTGTGTGTGTGTGTGTGTGTGTGTAGTCGAGCGCTCTGGTTGTCTGTGAGGTGGACGATGGCCTTCAGGAGAAGCTGAAGAAGTTCAGATTCCGCAAGGAGACCAGCAACGCTGCCATACTGAGTGAGTGTGTGTGTGTGTGTGTGTGTGTGTGTGTGTGTGTGTGTGTGTGTGTGTGTGTGTGTGTGTAGGAGGAAAACTCTCATGTGTTTGAGTGTATGTCAGGCTCTCATATGTGTGTTTGTGTTTCAGACTCTGATGTAAGTGTGAGAGTGTTTGTGTCAGACAATGATATGTGTGTGTGTGTGTGTGTGTGTGTGTGTGTGTGTGTGTGTGTGTGTGTGTGTGTGTGTGTGTGTGTGTGTGTGTTCTGTACAGTGAAGATCGATATGCAGAAGCAGCTGGTGGTGCTGGAGGAGGAGTATGAGGTCAGTGTGTGTGTGTGTGTGTGCTGCACTAAAGAGGTCAGAGGTCATCTGTCTCCTCACCTGTGTGTGTGTGTGTGTGTGTGTTTCAGGACATTTCTCTGGATGAGCTGAGAGAGGAGCTTCCTGAGCGTCAGCCACGGTATCCTTCCTGCTGAATAACTCACACCAGCAGTAATCATGATGTGTGTGTGTGTGTGTGTGTGTGTCTTTAACTCAGGTGTGTGTGCAGGTATATCGTGTACAGTTATAAACTGACTCACGGTGATGGTCGAGTGTCGTACCCGCTCTGCTTCATCTTCTGCAGTCCAGTGGGTGAGGACACACACACACACACACACACACACACAGCCTCTGCTGCTCCCACTGCTGTTATTAGAGAGAGAGTGTGTGTGTGTGTGTGTGTGTGTGTGTGTGTGTGTGTGTGTGTGTGTGTGTGTGTGTGTGTGTGTGTGTTTCAGGCTGTAAACCAGAGCAACAGATGATGTACGCCGGCAGTAAGAACAGACTGGTGCAGTCAGCGGAGCTTACCAAGGTCAACACACACACACACACACACACACACACACACACACACACACACACACACACACACACACACACACTTCTAGTAAATATATTTTACACACATACATAAATGCTGGATTCTGATGAGTCACTCTCAGTGTTTGGTTGTTGTCAGATAAAGGCACAGCTGAAGTAGTTCCGGCAGGTTTAGAGCGGCTCTACATCTACGCTGTCAGTCTAGTGCCATATATACTTGCGTAATAAAAAAAAGTTTTGCACACAAAAAATAAAATATTAAGCAAAAATTAATAAATGCAAATTTCCAAAAATCGCAAAGAGAAAATTAATTTGAGAAATAAAAATGAAATTTGCAAACAAAAAAAAACAACTGCAAATTAAAATCCAGCAGAGCAACAAAACTAAATATTTGCAATAAATAAATAAATATATATATATATATATATACAGCATTGCCTTTACAAAACCCGTCCAGACAATTGCAATGCTCATTTTGATTTGCTTTTTAGACAACCGTGAGTCCGGACCCACTGGGCTGTAAGACCACCTCGGTGAAACTGTGTCTCCAGGTGATGACGTTGCTTAAAGGGGGGCAGGTCCGCTGTTCTGTTGATTTGTCCTACCGTGTCAGATTGTCCTATCCCATTCTATCCCAAAAAGTAGGTAGTAAATGGTAAAAATGTTACCCGTCAGATTTTGCTGCCACTGTAATTTAGAATGTGTAGTAGTGTGATATGAAGCTGTAATATCACCATAATCCCTAACCCCAACCTCAGAACCATTCAAACACAGTGTTGGTAGCATAATCTGATGGGTAGGACAAAAGGTCAGAACACCGGGCCTGCTGTAAATGCCAAGTTCCCTTGTCAAATGAGGGCCACAAAGTGAAACACACAGAAACATGTGCACAGTGAAAACAGCATCGCAAACTCACCATTGACTTAAACGCAAATCAAGATGAGCAACGCAATCGACTGGATGGGTTTTGTAAAGGCAGCGCTATAAAAATGTTGCGCAAATATTTTAGTTTAGTTTTGTTGCTCTGCTGGATTTTAATGTGCAGTTAGTTTTGTTGTTTGCAAATTTCATTTTTATTTCTCAAATTAATTTTCGCTTTGCGATTTTTGTAAATTTGCATTTATTTATTTTTGCTCAATATTTTATTTTCATTCTTTTATTTCGCAAGTATATATGGCACTAGACTGACTCCATATACACCACTCCACTGAATGATCTGAGCTATTACACAGCTCCAACAGTCAGACATCACAGCAAAACACAACAGGAGGAGGAGATGAGGAGGACACTAGTGCTGCACACAGGAGACGCTTGAGGAGGACACACACCTGACTCACACACACACACACACACACACACACACACACACACACACACACAACAGGAGGAGGAGATGTGGAGGACACTAGTGCTGCACACAGGAGACGCTTGAGGAGGACACACACACACACACACACACACACACCGGTAGGAGGAGGAGGAGGAGATGTGGAGGACACTAGAGCTACACACAGATGCCAAATGATCACTGTTTTCTAATAATCCTCTGGCCCGTCCTCAGTTATTACTTATAAACTTGTATGAAACTTATAAACGCTGAGAAATTTATGCAAATAATGCAAAATATGTCATTTTGTTTTGTATGCTTCAGATTATATAAGACTCTGGTTTGAGTCTCGGCTGGGTCAGTTGGTGTTTCTGTGTGGAGTTTGCATGTTCTCCCCGTGTTGGTGTGGGTTTCCTCCGGGTGCTCCGGTTTCCCCCACAGTCCAAACACATGCACTATAGGGGAACTGATCAACTAAACTGGCAGTAGTGTATGAGTGTGTGTGTGAATGAGTGTGTATGGGTGTTTCCCAGTACTGGGTTGCAGCTGGAAAGGCATCTGCAGTGTAAAGCATATGCTGGAATAGTTGGTGGTTCATTCCGCTGTGGCGACCCTCTGTAATAGAGACTGAGCTGAAGGGAAATGAATATTCCTGATATATTTTCTGTATTTCTGCAGATTTTTGAGGTTCGTAACCCAGATGACCTGACGGAGGACTGGCTGAAGCAGAAACTCTCCTTTTTCCGCTAAACTGTGCCCAAACATCATGAATCAGCATATGAATCTCTGTTCGGCTCTTTTAAATGTTTGATAATTCACTGTTTTCCTGCACAAAACATTAAATATAGTCTGAAGTCTCGGTGTGTTTCTGCTGATGTTAGTGATGTGGGGAATCTAGAAGAAACTCTGACGTAACAAAATCAGTTTATTTACAATGTTTACACTGTACTGAGAGAAACAACTACAAAAAGACGCTCACTGATGAGCATTTCACTCACTCGGGCTCCGTCCATAACCAAATAAAACATGAAGATCAAACAGCAAATGAAAACTCTCCAACTACAGCAGGAGGGCATTCATTCATTCATTCAGCTCAATGCTCACACTCGTCCAGCACTAAAACACTGAAGGGGCAGTTCACACAAAAATAACATTTACTCACTATTTACTCTCCCTCGGGTGGGTTCAAACCTTTAGGTGTTTTTTAGTCTGTTGAACACAAAAAAAGATATTTTGAAGAATGTTTGAAACCGGTAACCATTGACTTTCATAGCAGGTAAAACAAATACTATGGAAGTCAATGGTTACCGCTTTCAGCTTTCTTCAGAATATCTTCTTCAGTGTTCAACAGAAGAAACTCATAAAGGTGTGTGACAAGTGTATTACCAGTAAACAATTGAATCTCTTTAACTCAAAGTAAGATATTTTTTGAAGAATGCTGGAAACCTGTAACCATTGACTTCCATAGCAGGTAAAACAAATACTATGGAGGTCAATAGTTGCCGGTTTCAGCTTTCTTCAGAATATCTTCAGTGTTCAACTGAAAAAAGAAACTCATAAGGGAGAGTACATTTAGATTGTTTTAAAACGGTCCTATTAAATGAGGGTGTTGAAGGGATACTTCACTCAAAAATGAAAGTTTTGTCATTATTTACTTTTATATACTTCACTTGTCAAAAACCTGTTTGAGTTTCTTTCTTCTGTTGAACACAAATGAACATTTTAAAGAATGCTGGAAACCAGTAACCATTGACTTCTATAGTATTTGTTTTTCCTACTGTGTAAGTCGATGGTTACAGGTTTCCAGCATTCTTCAAATAATATCTCATTTCAGTTAAAGAGAATTTATTCAGTTATTATTTACTTATAATACACTTGTCACACACCTTTATGACTTTCTTTCTTCTGTTGAACACTGAAGATATTCTGAAGAATGCTGGAAACCGCTAACTATTGACTTCCATAGTATTTGTTTTTCCTACTGTGTAAGTCGATGGTTACAGGTTTCCAGCATTTTCTGAAATAACTTATTTTCTGTTTAACAGAACAAAAACATTTTCAAGTAGAGTAAATGAGTCAATATATTTATTTTGGGTGAACTATCTCTTTAAATAAGAGTTAAAGGGATAGTTCACCCAAAAATTCGATCACTACTTACTCATTCACTTGTCACAAACCAGTTTAATTTTCTTTCTTCTGTTGATCACTAAAGACATTCTGAAGAAAACTGAAAATCAGTAACCATTGATTTACATTGTAGGAAAAGCCCTCCATGGTTACAGGTTTATACACATTCTTCAAAATATCTTCTTGTGTTCAACAGAAGAAACAATCTCATAAAGGGGTCAAACAGATTTTTTGGGTGAACTATCCCTCTAAAGGAGCAACACAGAGCTGCTCTGGTGTCAGCAGTGTTGTGTTCAGTCGGAGTCGCTGGCGTCACTGGAGTCAGATGCACGCTCACTGGCACTCTGCTGGACGCTGCTGCTGTTGCTCCGCCTCCTGGCTCCACCCTCCTCTTCTTCCTCCTCCTCTTCTTCGCTGTCGTCGTCACTGCCGAAGATCTCCTCCTCGTCACGGGCCTGCCGGTCGTCTCCGCTCTCGCTGCCGCTGCTCTTCCTCTCACGCCGCCGCTTCACGCTCTCCTCATCCTCTTCCTCTTCCTCATCTTCATCAGCAGGACGCTCCTCCTCCTCATGCTCAGACTCACTCTCAGAGTTTTCAGAGTCGCTGGGCTTCTCACGCTCCTCGCCTGAACACAATAACAAACCCCCTTAATTATAAAGACAAACATATTGACAAATATACTGACGAATAATGAAAACCATGACTGTAACTATACAGACAACTGCACGAAGACATACACGAACACGGAAACCAAGACTAAAACTACAGACAACTACAAGAACTAACAGAAACCATGACTCTAACTATATAGACAACTACATCAACTAACGAAAACCATGACTGTAACTATATAGACAACGACACAAACAAAAACCATGACTGTAACTATACAGACAACTGCACGCAGACATACACGAACACGGAACCAAGACTAAAACTACAGACAACTACAAGAACTAACAGAAACCATGGCTGCGTCCGAAACCGCATACTTCCATACTATACAGTACGCTAAAATCAACATGCGAGCCGAGTAGTATGTCCGAATTCATAGAATTCGAAAATCAGTATGCGAGAAGTACCCGGATGACTTACTACTTCCGGCGAGATTCTGAAGTGCGCATCCCATGCATGCTGCGCTATTCCATGATGCCCCGCGAGAGAATTCATGAATGGAAGTGAAGCGACACAACTGACGCAGGTAGGTGACGTGACCATGACAAAATGGCGGATGTAGTACGTCCGAATTCCATTCATACTTCTTACATTCATACTGTATAGATCGTACTTTTCTAACGGCCGAGTAGTACGTTTAAATTCAAATGCAGTACCTACTAAGTAGTAGGCAGTTTCGGACGCAGCCCATGACTCTAACTATATAGACAACTACATCAACTAACGAAAACAGTGACTGTAATTACAATAACTGAAGAAAACCATGACTGTAACTATATAGACAACTACACAAACAAAAACCATGACTGTAACTATATAGACAACTACAATAAATAACGAAAACCATGAATGTAACTATATAGACAACTACACAAACAAAATCCATGACTGTAACTATATAGACAACTACAATAAATAACGAAAACCATGACTGTAACTATATAGACAACTACACAAACAAAAACCATGACTGTAACTATATAGACAACTACAATAAATAACAAAAACCATGACTGTAACTATATAGACAACTACACAAACAAAAACCATGACTGTAACTATATAGACAACTACAATAAATAACGAAAACCATGACTGTAACTATATAGACAACTACACAAACAAAATCCATGACTGTAACTATATAGACAACTACAATAAATAACAAAAACCATGACTGTAACTATATAGACAACGACACAAACAAAAACCATGACTGTAACTATATAGACAACTACAATAAATAACAAAAACCATGACTGTAACTATATAGACAACGACACAAACAAAAACCATGACTGTAACTATATAGACAACTACAATAAATAACAAAAACCATGACTGTAACTATATAGACAACGACACAAACAAAATCCATGACTGTAACTATATAGACAACTACAATAAATAACAAAAACCATGACTGTAACTATATAGACAACGACACAAACAAAAACCATGACTGTAACTATATAGACAACTACAATAAATAACGAAAACCATGAATGTAACTATATAGACAACTACAATAAATAACGAAAACCATGACTGTAACTATATAGACAACTACACAAACAAAATCCATGACTGTAACTATATAGACAACTACACAAACAAAAACCATGACTGTAACTATATAGACAACTACAATAAATAACGAAAACCATGAATGAAACTATATAGACAACTACAATAAATAACGAAAACCATGAATGTAACTATATAGACAACTACACAAACAAAAACCATGACTGTAACTATATAGACAACTACAATAAATAACAAAAACCATGACTGTAACTATATAGACAACGACAAACAAAAACCATGACTGTAACTGTATAGACAACTACAATAAATAACGAAAACCATGAATGAAACTATATAGACAACTACAATAAATAACGAAAAACATGACTGTAACTATATAGACAACTACATAAACAAAAACCATGGCTGTAACTATATAGACAACTACAATAAATAACGAAAACCATGACTGTAACTATATAGACAACGACAAACAAAAACCATGACTGTAACTATATAGACAACTACAATAAATAACGAAAACCATGACTGTAACTATATAGACAACTACACAAACAAAAACCATGACTGTAACTATATAGACAACTACAATAAATAACGAAAACCATGACTGTAACTATATAGACAACTACACAAACAAAATCCATGACTGTAACTATATAGACAACTACAATAAATAACGAAAACCATGACTGTAACTATATAGACAACTACACAAACAAAATCCATGACTGTAACTATATAGACAACTACAATAAATAACAAAAACCATGACTGTAACTATATAGACAACTACAATAAATAACGAAAACCACGACTGTAACTATATAGACAACTACACAAACAAAAACCATGACTGTAACTATATAGACAACTACAATAAATAACGAAAACCATGAATGAAACTATATAGACAACTACAATAAATAACGAAAACCATGACTGTAACTATATAGACAACTACACAAACAAAATCCATGACTGTAACTATATAGACAACTACAATAAATAACAAAACCATGACTGTAACTATATAGACAACTACAATAAATAACGAAAACCACGACTGTAACTATATAGACAACTACACAAACAAAAACCATGACTGTAACTATATAGACAACTACAATAAATAACGAAAACCATGAATGAAACTATATAGACAACTACAATAAATAACGAAAACCATGACTGTAACTATATAGACAACTACAATAAATAACGAAAACCATGACTGTAACTATATAGACAACTACAATAAATAACAAAAAACATGACTGTAACTATATAGACAACGACACAAACAAAAACCATGACTGTAACTATATAGACAACTACAATAAATAACGAAAACCATGACTGTAACTATATAGACAACGACACAAACAAAAACCATGACTGTAACTATATAGACAACTACAATAAATAACGAAAACCATGACTGTAACTATATAGACAACTACAATAACTAATGGAAACCACGACTGGTACTATAATAACTAAGAAAGACCATGACTAAAACTATATAGACAACTACAATAATTAACAAAAACCTTGACTGTAAATACACAGACAACAACAAACAAAAAGTATGGCTCTAGCTAGCTATATAGACAACTATAATAACTAACAAAAACCATGATTGTAACATACAAATCTACAACGACTAATGAAAACCATGACTAATTATACAGGCGACAACAACAAACGAAAACCTTGGCTATATAGACAAACTATAATGACTGAAATCAGAGCTGTAACTATAATAACTAACACAAACTACAATTGTGACTATATAGACAAATAAAACGACTAACAAAAACTGGTAGAACGTGTGTTACCTGAGTCCTCCTGCATGTCCTTCTCCAGGTCCAGCTCCTCTTCTTCATCCTCCGGCTCGTGGTTCTCCAGCTGAGCCTTGCGAGCCTCCTGCAACACACACACACACCATTCATTAGTCTGAAAATGAGAGCTGTATATGATCATATGAGCGGTGTGTGTATGTATGTACTGACCTGAGCCTCCAGCTCCTTCTCATTCATATCTCTGTGTTTACACACCAGCACTGCGTTTGTGGACGACTGAGCGCCAACCTTCGCCCGCCGCTTGCTCAGACGCACCCTGAACACACACACAATTATTATCAGACACGTTCCTCAACACACACATGAATCAGTAATATACAGTATGTGGGTGTGCTGAGGGTGGGCGGGGCCATCAGTGTGATTGACAGGTACCTGGTCTCCAGCTCATTATAATAAACTCCGTCTGAGTCTCTGAAGATGAAGAAGTAGTTCTCCTCGTATCCTTTACTGGCCTTGTTCTTCACGTTCCAGTTATACTCACGAGCAATCTTATATTCATACCTGCACACACACGCACACACGCGTTACAGACAGTGTGTGACTGCAGTCTGAGAGCCTCACACATGTCATCTCAGTGGATTGTCAGTCATGTGTGTGTGCATAATGTATCGTCCTGAAAACTCATACACAGTTACACAATCTGAATTCACCTGCTCCTATTAAACGTTTTATGCAGCTTTATGAAAACACTTGGTGAATCTGAGTGTGTGTGTGTGTGTGTGTGTGTCTCTTACACTTCCTCAGGCATGTAGTCCAGCTCCTCCTCCACGTCTCTCTTGCGTTTGCGCATGGTGTCTTCATTAGGCAGGAAATACGCCACAAACTGATTCCCTTCCTCGTCCATCATACCTCTGAACACACACACACACACACACACACACACACACACACACACACACACACACACACACACACACACACAC
>LR812533.1:58463113-58508113 GCA_903798195.1 Danio kyathit | reverse complement strand
ACTTGTGAGTTCATCCTGAATGAGAATGTGCAAATCCTCTTTCACGTACGACTCCCCCTGAATACGTGTGTGTGTATTTTTGAGACTGTCCTGGCAGAAGCAAGCAACTCGTAACCTTTCAGCCAATCAGATGAGACCTGTATTCAATATCACCTACTCTGCGCTCCTTTTGCGCAGACGGTTTCTCTCCAGCATGGCGAACGGAGAAAGAGATGCACAGGCTTCAACCCAGAACTATTAAATCCCCTGACTATCATTGACTAAAAACTTAATTTACATTATATCTAATGAAAGTAAACTGGCTGTTGTTGTGCTTTAGTAATATCTAGAATATAAATATAATATTAATACTTTTCGGGATCTTTTTCAACACAAATCGGAGCCTCTCGGATCATTTCAAACATGTTTGATGCTGTTCATGATTTTAAATCGGGCTGATCACTGCTCTGATAACCTTCCCTCCAATACAGTCGCATCACCGAAGAGAAGAGCTGAGGAGAGTCGCGTCAGTTTTAATAAATTCAGTTAGAAGATGTTTTTAACTGCAGTCATGCCATCTGCGGTTCCGAGAGAGAGAGAGGGTCACGCTATCTGTGCTTCAAATTGCAGTGCGCGTCTACTCGGTGTTGCGCGGTAGATTAAAGACGCGTGTGTTTAATGCGCTGCAGTTTTAATCTTGTTTCACTTTTATTCGCGTATGAAATAAAATGAGAGATAGTCATAAATTGTCACTTTTATTCATGTTTGGATATATAAAAATCATGACTTTGCATGTAGGCTATGCTATTTTTTCTTTGTTTTGCTGTAATTGTGTTTTATTTACGACTTTAACAACAAAATTAATAGCATTTAAAAGTCATTACCCGGCTGTCATAACTATTCACATTCGTTTTCATATTTACAACCTACTATTTAGGTGTTTACTGTACTATTATGATTGTTTTATTGGTTTATTTGTGTTTTTCGGTAAATATTTTCCTGTGGAATGTTGCTAAATATTTAAAAAAATGTTGTTGTACAATTGTTACCACTGTGCTCACTTTTCATATCATATTACTGTTTCATATTTGAATAGCACGCTAAAATCATGAAAAACACAGTGTTTTTACTGAAGAGTCATATTAGAAAAATCATAAAAAAATTAAATCAAATTGTTTTCTGCCAACTTCACCAGATTATTGTTCTACATGTCCTAATGTACCACTGTGCTCGCTTTTCATATCATATACTGTTTCATATTTGAATAGCACGCTAAAATCATGAAAAACACAGTGTTTTTACTGAAGAGTCATATTAGAAAAATCATAAAAAAATTAAATCAAATTGTTTTCTGCCAACTCCACCAGATTATTGTTCTACATGTCCTAATGTACCACTGTGCTCGCTTTTCATATCATATACTGTTTCATATTTGAATAGCACGCTAAAATCATGAAAAACACAGTGTTTTTACTGAAGAGTCATATTAGAAAAATCATAAAAAAATTAAATCAAATTGTTTTCTGCCAACTCCACCAGATTATTGTTCTACATGTCCTAATGTACCACTGTGCTCGCTTTATCATATACTGTTTCATATTTTAATAATAGCACGCCAAAATCATGGAAAATACAGTGTTTTTTTTACTATACGGTCATATATTTATATTTATTTATTTATATTTATACGTGATGGTGGAAAAAAAACTGAGTGGGAGAAAAAAAAATGGGTTGGAGAAAAAAAAACAGTGATAGGAAAATATATATCTTTTTAAGTTCTTGCGTTGTTTTGCGAGGGAACGCAAAGATGTTTTTCCACAAACACTTCCTGTTCACTTCATACATGTCAACCCTCCCGTTTTTGCCTGTATTATCCCGTATTTTACAATTCTATCCTGCTATCATCATATCATTCAGTATTTTCCCATATTTCTCATGTATTTTTAATCTTGAAAACACACTGAAATGAATATAAAAATGTCTTCATTCACTTTCTTTCCATTAAAGCTGTGCGTCGATCACAATGACTGTATATAATAGGTCGATCATCACCCTACATATGTAACCTCTGAATCAGGCGAATGCATGTATGAGCCAATGACTGGTATAAGCGCTGACTGACAGAAGCGCTCCGTGTGATAAAGTGCAGGGCATTTTGGGATATTCGGGTGTATGTTTAAACAAGACAAATACTCTTAATAATTTGTAAACATGTCTGTCCTGCGTGTTTTATTTTAACACACCTAATGACAAACTAATGCACAAACAGTTACGAAAGTAGTGGAATACTTTCATTATAGATCTGTGCATTATACAGTGACACCACTGTAATCAAATAAAAAACGAGAGATTAATTTGCTGCTCTTCACTTGTTTGATAACAGAGGTGTCACTTTGGTGTGAAGCTGATCTGGGATCAGTTTATCATACGGAGCGCTTCAGTCAGTCAGCGCTTATACCAGTCGTTGGCTCATACATGCATTCGCTGATGAATGATATGATGATAGCAGGATAGAGTAGTAAAATACGGGATAATCCAGGCAAAAACGGGAGGGTTGACATCTATGAATTCACTTAAGGGAAGTGTTTGTGGAAAAACAGTTTTGCGAGGGAACGCGATCTTTGCGAGGGAACGCAAAAACATAAAGATATATATTTTCCTATCACTGTTTTTTTTTTTCTTCCACCCTTTTTTTTTCTCCCACTCAGTTTTTTGTTCCACCATCACATCCCTTCCGGGTCTCCGTACTACGGCACAACAACAGCCAGTTTACTTTCATTAGATATAATGTAAATTAAGTTTTTAGTCAATGATAGTCAGGGGATTTAATAGTTCTGGGTTGAAGCCTGTGCATCTCTTTCTCCGTTCGCCATGCTGGAGAGAAACCGTCTGCGCAAAAGGAGCGCAGAGTAGGTGATATTGAATACAGGTCTCATCTGGTTGGCTGAAAGGTTACGAGTTGCTTGCTTCTGCCAGGACAGTCTCAAAAATACACACACACGTATCCAGGGGGAGTCGTATGTGAAAGAGGATTTGCACATTCTCATTCAGGATGAACTCACAAGTTTTAAACATTCAAAAGTTTTTGTACACTCTTATACACTTGCAAATGGGGTTTTGCATTTGTGAAACGTATTTTATGAATATGTATTTTTATTTTGAGCACGTGAATTGTTTTTGTGAATATAAATAAATATTTTACGCACGTGAATTTAGTTTTATGCACGTGAATTAGGCTACGCATGTGTACATCGTGTCTTTTGCGTGAATTTCTTTAGAGACTGTTCTGACTCCATACGGTTCCACTGTAAATGTTAGCAAAATATTTAGTAATATTTTCTAAAATAATATTTTAAAAAGTGTTATATTTCAAAATGTTTTAAACACTTGTGAAATTACGCTGCTTCGGTTTTACGCCTAAAATCATAAGACGTAATTCCCCAAATGTCTGGTGGTTTACTCTTATTTTGCTCAACACACTGTTATCGTTCACATATGGAGATTGTATGACCTTTGTACAGTTTAAACATGACATTACAAATTATAATAAGGACCAATTATATTAAGACTATATTCTATACCTGATTATTACAAAATAACCATTGGCCAGGCAGACCATTAGCCCCGCCCCACTCTCACGCCATTGGCTGAGTCCAGCGTCAGTCACTCAAACACACATTTCAACGCACTTCACAGGACTTTAAACGTGTTGTGTGTGTGTTTTTGACTCTTCTAAAGCATAAAAACCCCACTGTGTGTTTGCAGATATTTCAGAAACATGCTCAGTGAACATTCTTGTTTATCTGAAAAACAATGCCCAATGCCAGTTTAGCCAATCATATTTCAGCATTCCGGGTTGCCAGTCTCTGAAATGAGACGCAGATTCAGAGTTCCACATGAGGTTATTAATTAGCAAAGAATTTAATATTATGAACGTACACATTAGGTGAGCAGGTTACACTGTAACGCTTGTAACGGCCGCTTAATGTTTGATGTACAGTGTATACAAATGTTATGTCCCCTTTAAGATGACTCCTTCTATGGTTGTTTTACCTTTTGCATGGAAGCACGCATGCGCGGAAGCTCAGTTCAGTTCCAGCGAGCTCTGAGGAGAAGTGTGTAATGGTCGCTCTACCGCTGTGTAATTATTTTAATAAAATCATATTCTATTTTGCGACGGATGTTTGAGTGTTTTTTTTTTATTTCCTTTTGCCCACTCATGGTCGTTGACTGGCATGTGTGTAGTCGACGGCGCTAAGGAGAAACGCATAAAGGCTGATAAGCAGAGCGATATAGTTTCTGTCTCTTTTTTTCCCCTTTTTCCTCCGGGTAAACACTGAGACACCTGGCACCTGTCACACGCTGTATCTCTATAAGTGTATTTGTTTGATTTAAGATCATTAATAATGTTCTTCAGAGCTGTAATGCACTCCAGAATCTGACAGATTGATTAGCTGTAGGCTCTAGATCAGTCATCTGAAGCGTTGTCCTACAGTGTTCTGCTGGAGTTCATCAATAGTCTTGCATTTACTAACACACACTATATCTGAAGTGTTTGGATGTAATTTGTGTTTTCCTCCTGTAGAAAAGCATCATAAGAGCAATGTTTAGTGGCTCGATGTGTTACAGCCCAACTGTGAGCCCAACTGTGGATGATTTTCGGTCAGTGGACAGTAAGGATTTAATTAATGCTTCACAATCTTCTGTCATATATTTGCTCATTTTTTTAATATGTCATAATTTTAAAGATGACGTCTTACGTCTGATTTTTCCTTGGTGCTGATGTGCTTTTATTACATTTAGATTTCAACAAAATATTAAAACTAAAAAGGAAACGAATTATGTCGTAAGGAATGCCCTAAATAATGTAGCCTTTGACAGTAAGAATCAGTGTTTCTTGACATGATTGGGGAAGGAGGCTGCACTCTTGTAGGCCTATTCATTATTGATTTTTTAACATTAAACTCATAATAATCAAGTGCAAAAAAGAACAGCTGAACTTCGGAAAAAGCGCTCACTGCGGTTGCCGCGATGGTTGCTTTGTTTCTCTGCAGTTGGCTTGTCAATGGCTCGGCATTGCTAAATCACTTTTATATAAAAAATAAGATTTATTAATAAACATTGTGAGATGATGGTCGCGTGATTTTTAAAATGAGAGTATGCGTTTCGTATTTATGGCTATTAATCTTATCTACCCGCAACCCATAAACATCAACTACTTTTTGATTACCTGATCAGCAGATCAAAGGCAGGACTCCTGAATATGAAATATTCGCGCATAACAGGGTTTTATGCGTCCCCAATATGCAACGAGAGTGACTCCATAAGGTAACATACACTGCACACACTTTGTGTAATGTGTGAAGTCGTGCACACATGTAAGCGCAAGGATAACTCATCCTTTAAATGTCCATGCTTAATAGATAAGGTCTGGGTTGCAGGGTTATCAACAATGTGTATATTTTTGGCTTGGAACAGCCTCCTGTTAAAGATTTTTGTGTTCATCCTTTCTACAGGCAAAAAAAACAACAAAAAGCAACAACAACAACAACAAAAAACGAACAAATAAACTTCATTGAAACCAAATCTATGAAGTATCGGTATCGGTACTCGGTATCGGCGAGTACACAAATTAAAATACTCGTATCGGTTTGTAAAAAAGTGGTATCGGTGCATACCTAGTGCACTGACATGCGGACAAAATGGTGCCGGTAGGGATGGGCGATATGGCCTAAAATCCATATTGCGATATACATTGCAGCCTCTTGCGATAACGATATATATTGCGATATATAAATTATAATAGAACCATTTCAGAACAGGTTACAGAGACCCTTAGGAAAGCCAAACTGCTATTTTTTTTTAAGAAATAAAGAAACGTTGCATGTCATTTTGAGAACATTTATTGTGCAAAAGCAAAACTGTAATTAAACAACACAATGTTGCAGATAAATAAACTAAATGTAGTGCCTTTTAGAAAGAAAGACTTTTCTTTTAAGTCCTTGGTTCCTAAATGCCAAGTTGCAGAGAACAAATAAACTGGTGTTTAGTTAAGGAACTTACACTGTACTGAAATTACTTCCAGTATTAAATTAGTCAAATAAAATTGTGTATTGCAGATACTTTAAATAAAAACATATTTCTAACCTGCAGCCTAAGGTAACACATTTGATTTTAAACATTTTGTTCTCCTAATGAAATTAAAACTGGTGTCTTGATCTGCTCTTTCTCTCTCTCTCTCCCTCTCTCTCTCTCTCTCTCTGTCTGCTGTAGTGTTGGTGCTGCTGAGAGATTGAGACGCACCAGACAAAGTTTGCTTATAAAGTAATGCAAAAATGAATACAATTAATATCGAAAGCGAAAGCAGATTCTCGGACATGTCCGGGGAAAAGAGAATGTATTGTCACCCCAAATAATGAGCTGGATCAGTCTATTTAGTCTTCGCGCTCTTCTGTATCCAGCGCGTCTCTGTGGGTCTGCATGCAGAGCATGCAAGTCTGTGGCAGAGTGTTCTCAGTTTCTCGCGAACACAGAACCGGGCCGCCCCAATAATATATTGGCCGCAGCCAAATGGTCGCACTGTTGTTTATTCAAGATGATGCGTTGCAGCCGGCTGCAGCTCGTTGCTCTTAATTTCGCGGGTAGATTGCGTCATCAAACATGCATTATCGCGATAGTGCAATAGAATTAGAATCTCTATCGTAGGCCAATTTTTCTATCGTTTATATCGCCCATTACTAGGTGCCGGTTGGCTTCGCCTACTTGTAGCTTCATTTGCGCCCTTCAGAAATCTATGGGTGACATCACGGATACTACGTCCATATCTTTTACAGTCTATGGTTGTAAAGCAAAGAAACATAATAATAAATGAGTAAACAGTGGGCGTGGCTTGTTTTCTCTACTGCGAGCTGATTGGATGTAGTAAAGTAGGCATTTTATTTAGAAAGATGAGGAAAAGGGTTTGGGGAGAGTTACTACAACCTAACAGACTCCTCCTGCTCACCATTTCTGATTGTTGTCAAGATGTTAAAGCCGCGGTCACACTAGAGTTTAAGCTTGCGAAATTCTGTCGTACGGCGCTGTGAAAAGGGGCGGGGTTAAACAAGATGATTAGACATTAATAAAGCGAGCGATTGCTCCATGTTTTACATTTCTGTTCTGTTTCATGTTTTCATCCTGGATTGGTCTCACGCAGTCAAGTGATGCGATTTCGCAGGTCAGAGTTCACCAAGCTTGAACTTTGCACAGCAGCGAAATGCGAAACTCGACGCATGACCCTGCGTTTCCGGTGTGACGCATTCGCGTGCGTATGAATGGAAGTCTATGGGGAGAAAAGTCCAGTGTGACCGCGGCTTAACAGTTGGAGGGGCGTGGTAACGTATGTTAGCCCCGCCCAATACCTCAGACTGACGCAATCTAAGAATTTCCAGATTTCAATTTTAGATCACAAGAGCAAACTATTATTTGTTTCTTAATGACAGGCACAGATGAACTGTTCACCGCAGAGCTAGCAGTGTGAGCCAACAACATCAATATGGCTAGTTTTTGATTTCATCAGTACTTTAATCGTCAAGTGATCAAAGTTATATTCATATCGCAAAATAAATCACAGAGAAGCTAAATATAACACTGTGTTTCCCCCAATATCACGCAGACAGCACTGACTGATGAACGAGCTGAGTAAGCTGTGGTGAGTTTACCTCTCTGGAACAGTCCTGTGTGCTGAACTCCTGCAGAAACACACATGAACACAGCATCATCAGCAGACATTAGTAACCGCACAGGTCGTCATTAGACAGCTCTATATGTGTATATCAGTTGATCTGCTCTGCTGATAATAACAGTGCGCGCTCGCGTCTTTTATTATGGTTTATTCCTCTCACCGGTGTCCGTCCTCCCGCTGCGCCTGCGTCTGTATGGTAGGAGCCATGGGGGAGCAAATACACGCGTCCCTTCAGCACTGATGATCGATAAACAGCGAAAACACACACTAAATGAAGACTTCTGATCAGTTTATCGACAATACAGCGGCGCGCGAGCGTGTGTGTCACTTCCGGCCCGCAGACTAGAGCAGCAGCAGGACCCTGAGCGGCTGCCCGATCAACGCCTGAGCAAAACTCACCGCTCTGACTCAAAACTAAAGCGATTATTATGAAATAAAACATTCAAAAACTGTTTTTATGAAGTAGAACCTGTTTTTAATGATTTATTACATGATAGACGCTTGAGTTTTCAGTGAAACTAAAGTTAAAGTTTAATGCGTCTTGATCTGTGTGTGGTAATGTAAACATTATCAAAGTTTTGTTATTAAATCATATTTTACTCCCTTTAATTAGTTAAAAAAAGAAATTATTCTGAATAGACATTAGCCATAATTAAAAACACATTTTGCAGTATAATTAATGGTTAATATGTTACAAGTTTGTTACATTTACATGTTTATCAACTCAATTATTATAATTTAAGTGTACTGTATTATTTACAACTATTTCATGCAGTAATATTAATTATGGTGAACTGATAATCTGTAATAAAAGCTGTAGGTATACTTAAGTTTTACTACAGTAAACTGTTTTGTAGTATAATTTATCCCAGGGGCGGACTGGCCATCTGGCAGACCGGGCAATTTCCCGGTGGGCCGACATACTCTTTGGGCCGGCTTGCCCACTTTTCGTGGAAACTGGGACCGGCAACTGTGGAATCACAACCACAGATCAATTACTATAGTTGTTGTGTTACCATAGCGACTGTAGAATCACAACAGATCAATCACTGTAGCTGTTGTGTTACCATAGCAACTAGAATCAACACAGATCAATTACTATAGTTGTTGTTACCATAGCAACTAGAATCACCACAACAGATCAATTACTGTAATTGTTGTGTTACCATAGCAACTGTAAAATCACCACAACAGATCAATCAGTGTAGTTGTTGTGTTACCATAGCAACTGTAGAATCACAACCACAGATCAATTACTATAGTTGTTGTGTTACCATAGCAACTGCAGAATCACCACTGCAGATAAATTACTATAGTTTTTGTTACCATAGCAACTGTAGAATCACCACAACAGATCAATTACTGTAATTGTTGTGTTACCATAGCAACTGTAGAATCACCACAACAGATCATTACTATAGTTTGTTACCATAGCAACTGTAGAATCACCACTGCAGATAAATTACTATAGTTTTTGTTACCATAGCAACTGTAGAACCACCACAACAGATCAATTACTGTAATTGTTGTGTTACCATAGCAACTGTAGAATCACCACAACAGATCATTACTATAGTTTTTGTTACCATAGCAACTGTAGAATCACCACTGCAGATAAATTACTATAGTTTTTGTTACCATAGCAACCGCAGAATCACCACAGCAGATCAATTACTATAGTTTTTGTTACCATAGCAACTGTAGAACCACCACAACAGATCAATTACTGTAATTGTTGTGTTACCATAGCAACTGCAGAATCACCACTGCAGATAAATTACTATAGTTTTTGTTACCATAGCAACTGTAGAACCACCACAACAGATCAATTACTGTAATTGTTGTGTTACCATAGCAACTGTAGAATCACCACAACAGATCATTACTATAGTTTTTGTTACCATAGCAACTGTAGAATCACCACAGATCAATTTAAGTCCTTTACAATAGTGTGGTTTAAAAACAGCAGCGTTTACTATAAATGACTAGACTTATGTTATATGTGAACACTATATAAAAAATAAAAGCAATAATTATGTGCATTTTGTTTCTTTGTGAAAAACTGCAAATTCATCCATTTTTATGTATTTCTGGGTCAAAATGTGTTGACTGAGGGTCAGTGCAAGATTAAAGAGGAAATGATGAATTATATGTTAAATAGATAAATACATAAAGTCATTTTTATTGAGTTCATGCACGTGTACAAAACAAGAAACGTGTAAAAAAAATAAAACTGTAAAATCGCTTTTATTACACAACATCATAATGCAAAAACAGAAATCGGTACAAAAATAGAAAAGCAGTAATTAGACAAGGATCTGTTAGTGTTTTATAGAGTGAAAGTAACAGCCCAATCTCCAACTAGTTTAACAGGTTAGACCAGGGGAGGGCAAACTCAGTCCTGGAGGGCCGGTGTCCTGCAGACTTTAGCTCCAACTCTAATCAAACTAGTGTTTGATTAGAGTTGGAGGTAAACTGTGCAGGACACCGGCCCTCAAGGACCGAGTTTGCCCTCCCCTGGGTTAGACAGATGAACCATTCATACAGGTCACCAGTCTGAGTTCAGGACTACAGGATAACATCACGCCCTTATGAAGAGAAAACGCTGTTAGGACGAATGAGCTGATCGGCCTCCTGAAACTCCTCATCGCAGACTAGTGGAGCTCCGCCTCTCACGGCAGCCCCGCCCACATCCTCAGGCCATGCCTTTCCCTCCTGATGACATCACCTCCTCACGTCTGCATGTGCGTCGACAGATCAATCCTGTAACAGAGAATGATTTGCAGATCAAAAGTGATGATATTTTCAAAGTGTCGATAAAAAAACTCTTGTTAAATGACTACGATTTACGATTGTTTTGTGTCTAAATATGTCTGAAATTTCCCAAAAAATCCTTGCAAACGATATTAGGTTTACTCCTATTGCACTCAACGCTCTATTCCACATATAGAGACTATACAAGCTTTACATCTTTAAACGTGGCATTCATACAACCAAATGGGCGACGCAGTGGAGCAGTAGGTAGTGCTGTCGCCTCACAGCAAGAAGGTTGCTGGTTCAAGCCTCGGCTGGGTCAGTTGGCGTTTCTGTGTGGAGTTTGCATGTTCTCCCTGCGTTTGCGTGGGTTTCCTCCGGGTGCTCCGGTTTCCCCCACAGTCCAAACACATGCAGTACAGGTGAATTGGGTAGGCTAAATTGTCCGTAGTGTATGAGTGTAAATGAGTGTGTATGGGTGTTTCCCAGTGATGGGTTGCGGCTGGAAGGGCATCCGCTGCGTAAAAAATATGCTGAATAAGTTGGCGGTTCATTCCGCTGTGGCAACCCCAGATTAATAAAGGGACTAAGCTGAAAAGAAAATGAATGAATGAATGAATGAATAACGACCAAATGAACTAAAATTCTATTCTGTACCTCAATAATAAAACTTAACGTTAGCGCCACATCCATGCAGATGAATTGCGCAAATAGCCTGACCACACTCAAAAATAAAAGTTAGCTACAGCTATATAGTATTCAGACCCCCTTTCATTTTTCACTCTTTGTTATATTGCAGCCATTCGCTAAAACGTATGTTCATTTTTTTCCTCAATGTACACCCCATATAAACAGAAAAAACACAGAATTGTTGACATTTATGCAGATTTATTAAAAAAAGAAAGATTAAATATCAAGTACAGGCATATCCAGGACGAAAACCTTCTCCAGAGTGCTCAGGACCTCAGATTGGGCCAAAGGTTAACCTTCCAACAAGACAATGACCTTAAGCACAGAGATAAAATGATGAAGAAGTGGCTTCACAACAACTCCGTGACTGTTCTTGAATGGCCCACCCACAGCCCTGACCTAAACCCAATTGAGCATCTCTGGAGAGACCTAAAAACGGCTGTCCACCAACATTTACCAACCAACCTGACAGAACTGGAGAGGATCTGCAAGGAGGAATGGCAGAGCATCTCCACATACAGGAGTGGGAAACTTGCTGCATCTTTCCCAAAAAGACTCACGGCTGTATCAGATCAAAAGGTGCTTCTGCTAAACACTGAGCAAAGGCTCTGAATACTGAGGAGCATCTGATATTTCAGCTTTTCTATTTTTAATAAATCTGCAAAAAGCCAACAGTTGTTCTGTTAATATGGGCTGCTGTGTGGACATTAATGAGGGAAACAATCAACTTACATGGCATTAGCAAATGGCTGCAATATAACTAAGAGTGAACATTTTAAGGGGGTCTGAACACTTCTGCACCCACTGTATATTACATTAAATCATTATCCTGAAGGTAAATATTGTTTAATTTCTTTATAAGATATTTTTAATCTACTGCTGTCAAACAATTCATCCAAAATAAAAGTTCATATTGACAAAATATGTGCGTACTGTGTATATAAATATATGCATGACTATACTGAATAGATTATTTGTTTATATTTATATATAATACAAATTAGATATGAATAAATATCAATTGTATATTCCTGATCACGGTTGATCCGTTATTCGTACAGATTAAAACCCACGGTTCGGAACACACGTGGCCCGCAGATTAATACTTTTATTTACTGGTAGATTAATCCTAAATTTGTACCGATGGCAGAGAGAGAGAGAGAGAGAGAGAGAGAGAGAGAGAGAGAGAGAGAGAGAGAGAGAGAGAGAGAGAGAGAGAGAGAGAGAGATCACCTCTCACTCATTCACATCACATATATGAAAGCATTTAGGCTTTCCTGTAAAATACAATGATGACGGAAGACGTTGTGGTGGGTTTCATTAAAGGTGTTTTCTGTCACTACTTGTTTAGCCTGCCCTGCATCAATGCATTCAGTGTTAATCATCTCAACACCATCACAACATAAATTATAAATGATGCTGCTTTGCATATGTTTATTAATCCTCCAATCGCTGCATTCACATCAGAAAATGCACAAATCAAGAGGTTGAGTCTTTAGTCTTTTGAGTTAGTTATGAGTAGGGCCAGACAGAATCTGCGGACATTTTTTGCTATTTCTGCTGAGAATTTAGTTAAAAATCTGCAGATTTATGCTGAACTATTGTGTGAGTATCGTACCTAAAAACGTAATATATGACATAAAAAATAATACCTTTTTAACTTTTATTAATGTTTACACTGCAAATCCAATTAGATTAGTAAACAAAGCAAGTTATAGAGAACATAATATCTCTACTAAAAAAAAAAGACTTTACAAACTGTATTGTAAATAAATCAAATGAACATTTTCATATTAGTCAATATTATTACTGAAATTAATTTAAAAACTGAATAAATATAAATGTACACACATTTACACAAGTAAATAAACAGCCTCAAAGAGTCTTTTGCGCGTGCAGATTCCGTGTGGGCCTACTAATGAAGTTACAAACAGTAGAACTGGGAGAACAGTTTACAGTTTAGATAAATCCACTGATGTTTATGGTAAAGATTAAAATCACCGTCATACACATTTAACGACGCTCAAAAATAAAAGTTGTAGGCAGCAATTACATTATTTAACCAGAAGGTGGCGACAACCAGCTATTAAAAATATGCCACTGAATAATTCCTCAAAAATGAAACGAAGTTTTATGAGTGAATAACTGAATCATTTATTAAAATTAAGAATATAAATAAATATGGGTTGTACAAATGATCTTAGATTGCTACATTTAGCGTTATCAGCAACAGTAGTAGCAGTGAATTATTCACAGCGCTGAACACTGTACGGTTACGGCTGTTTATTTCTTCATTTCTTCTTCATTTCTCAGTTGTGTTTTGTGTCTTGCAGTGCCATTTCTGTAATAAATGGAAAGCTAATTACATTTGTCGTCGCCTCTTTTTGGCTGATCTGAAAAATGGTCTGATCTGTGACTAAAACACCATAATGTGATCTGAACCGTGAGATTCGTGATGCGTTACACCACTAATATACACCGTACACATGTATATCCTACAGAAGTACACACTTTTATCTTGGATGCAATCCTTATCTTGGACTAATTTCTCCCTAAATTTTCACAATAATTTTGCTGGTTTTTATTTCTCTCAACAAAATTTGATTTCGGATTCGAATATGAAATACAAAAACACACACATTTATTTTTGTAATTTTTGGACTGCGCCACAAGAAATCAAGCCTAATATTAATATACTATATCTGTATATACAGTATGTTCAGATCCTATATACAGTACTGTATAAATACAGTTCCTCTGCTTGACTGTATGCAGAATATATTACCTTCCATCATCAAGATCATATTTTGTAGACGACTACATTTTATTTTGTGCAAAAACGAAAACAAACTAAAATGAATTCCCATGCAGCTTCATCAAAATCCCCTTTCTCTAATCGTCTGAAAAGCCATCTCACATGTGAGTAAACACTTCAGGATGCATGCAGAAACTGACGAGCTTCCTTTAGTCGTATTTTTAATTCACATGGTAATGAAAACACATCTTCACACAAACACAACAGCAAAGACACAACACAATAACATTAATTACAGTTACAATAAGTTTAATTAGAGAAGTGAGGCTGACCTGCTCAACACGTACAGGAACTGATCTGGATCATCTGCAAACCCCCTGCACACAGAACCAGTCCATACCACAGATATTACACAAACATGCTAATAAAATATCTGTCAACTATCAACAATATTGCTCAAACTATACACATTCAGTGTCTCTCTGCCGTGAGAAAACTAATTATACTGTTAAATGCTTCAAAATAAAGGGTGTCACAGTGGCTCAGTGGTTAGAACTGTGGCCTCAGAGCAAGAAGGTCTCAGGTTTGAGTCCCGGCTGGGTCAGTTGGTGTTTCTGTGTGGAGTTTGCATGTTCTCCCCGTGTTGGTGTGGGTTTCCTCCGGGTGCTCCGGTTTCCCCCACAGTCCAAACACATGCGCTATAGGGGAATTGATCAACTACATTGGCTGTAGTGTATGTGTGTGTGTGTGTGTGAATGAGTGTGTATGAGTGTTTCCCAGTACTGGGTTGCAGCTAGAAAGGCATCCGCTGGGTGAAACATAGGCAGGAATAGTTGGTGGTTCATTCCGCTGTGGCGACCTCTGAAATAGAGACTGACCCAAAGGAAATTGAATGAATGAATACATTTATTTAAAGGGGCAGCTCACACTAAATACTTTGAAAAATGTTGCAACCATTGACTACCACAGTATTCGTGTTTCCTACTATGGAAGTCAATGGTGACAGATTTCTAACATTCTTCAAAATATCTTCTTTTGTGTTCAACAGATAAAGGAAACTCATGGAGAAACTCACTTGAGTGAGAGTAAAGAGTGAGTAAATGTTATTTTTGAGTGAACTGCCCCTTTAAGAAATATACATATGTAAAAGGGGGCGTGGTCTAGTTGGTTTCTGGGCGTGTTTGTTTTGTGCTGCTTCAGATGTCAGCATGTTTGTGTAATTTGGTTCAGTGCGGCAGTAAAGGTGTTGATCTGTGGCTTAATTATGGGATGTTGAAGGCCTCACCCTGAGCCCCAGTGATAGAAGACCCGGTCCTGATAGTACAGACACAGAAAGAGCCACACGCTGATGGTCTCCAGCCAGAAGATGACGAAGAGAAACCACACCGAGGACAGCAGCAGCTCACACACCATCCTGAGAAGAACACTGCATTATTACACATTACAACACATCTGCCTAAAGGAGACCTATATCCTCTTATTGTGATGTGAAATGCGTCTCTGCTGGGTCTAGAGTATGTGTGTGTGTGTGTGTGTGTGTGCTGAGAATAGCATAGATAATGTTCTCCTGCTCTCTGAAACTGACCCTTTCAGGCTTTGATCCTAATTGTAGCGTTTTGGTGACTGTCGCTTTAAATGCAAATGAGATTCAGAAGAGGGCGGAGCTACAGATGGCTATGCGTCAGTGACAGATGTAAAACAGCAGTGTGTGTGTGTTGTGAGTGCTGGTCAGGTGTGCATGTGTGCTTCAGTGTGAGTGTGTGCTTCATGCTTCTGTCAGTCTATGTCGCTCCTGTCGCTGTTCATCTAAAACTCCACATCTATAATCCTCTTAGTCTATGCTGACATTATCTTCAGCAGCTCAAACACTCTAATGGCTAATGGACAGACGGCTGCTTCTCACTCAGGGCTGCTGTTTATGCTAATGAGATGGAGAGATGGGCACTAGTGGGCGGGGCTTTCCCCATCTGATGACACGTACGAAGGGAGAATGTCAATCAAAGTGTTTCTGCATCAAGTCTGATTAGAACAAACACAATAACTCATGATGATCATTAAAGGCTGCAGATATTCACACACTGCTGACACACAAGTGTTTAAACCCCTTATAAAAGTGATTTCTGCATAACAGGTGCCCTTTAATATTTAATTTGTCATTTTAATTTCCTCATACATCTTTTGTGAATATTTTATTTTTAACTAGTTAATATTTAAAGTCTTAGTTTAGTAAGTCGCTGAGACTTATTTCAGTATGATGATGCATTTCTAGATGAAACTGAATATTGATTAGGGGGCGGGGTTTATATTTGAGCTCCACCTCTAATATTGCACTCTCAACAAAATAACATATGAAGGGGCGTGGCTAAGCATATTTCACCCAATCAAGAGTCATCAGAGAAGGACTGCTGTTCCATAGCAGATGAGCAGATTGAGATTGAAGATGATACATTTCATACTTGCAAGGATTAATTGTTTAATTTAAAGGCATAGCCGGCCCTCCCTATAAGCGAATTAAGCGGCTGCTTAGGGCCGCGCCGCCACTAGGGGGCCCCCACAACCCACTGGTGGTGCGAGCCGTTTCCTAGCTGAAATCGTTTTTATTTGCATTTTACAAATGATCTTCATTGACAGTGCTTTAGTGCTGAAATATTTATACATTTTCACTAAAAAGAAAAGAAAAAAAATAATCACAATTTTATTTAAAGTTGAAATTGTTTTCGTGTGAAGGTCATGTGATCAACAGGAAGCTCGCAGCATCTCCTTTCTCATATCATTCTGTGTTCTCGCAGTTCAACTTTGTTCTTCCAAGGTAACCTGCAAGACCGACCGGTCCCCACAAGAACACAAATCCACCACAGACACACCCATGGCCTTTGCTTCATTGCCTGCCCGGTTATATACCTGATTTATTTTGGAAAATGGACCGCGAAAATGAAAGGAAACTAACGTTATTCTTCAGGTGTAGAAAAACTGGAGAAAAATTATAAATCTATATGACATAATGAAATCATAATCTAATAGCACATTTATCGAAAATAGGCAATTACAATTACAATTACAATTACAAATTATCCGTCCTAAATAGTATGTGAAAATAGAATTAGTATGTCCCAAATCGTAGTATGGTGAAAAGAGTATGGCAAAAACTCCCGGATGGTTTACTATTTCCGTTCAAAATGTTAAGTGTAGAAGCGTCCATACTCTAACCGCTGATATTACCCACAGTGCATTGCGCGTTGGACGTGAATTCGATTAGAACTACAAAACGCGGGTGAAAAGTGTAAACAAACTACAAACATGATGGACGCGCTAGACCAACCGTCAAGCAGAGAGGCTTCGGTAATGACTGTTAGTTATTATCTAGCCCACTGGAGAATATTTAAATGGCGTTGTCTGTGTTATATTTCATCTGCAACAACAATACTGAACTTATATAAAGACGTGTTTGGACATTACCGTCTGAATCCAGAATTATCCAAACACCTGAGGAGATTTCTCTGCATGAGAGACTCGTGAATGGGAGATTATGCTGCTGCTGCTTCTCCAATAAGGTAGGACCCGTTTTTAGTCGAAAGCGCATTTTACTGAAATGCAACGCTGAAGTGTGTTTCACTGACATATTTCACACACTGCTAATATTTTTCCTGAGACATGTTTCTAAAAGTGATGTCCTAATTGAATTCATCACAGTTTAATATAAGCTCTGGAGCCTGCATCTGACATGTAAGGAACAGGGAAGGAGACTGAAGGGAATAATAAAGTTTGTGTTTGGGAATCAACATTAACACAGGATTTGTTGCTCTCTTTTTCTTATATGCTATTTATATTCATATTTACTTTATATTATTTGCTTATTGATTTTTATTATTTATGGATCAATTTTTGAATTAATGTTAACTGTTTTTGTTTAGTTTTTAATGAGTTCAGAATGTATATTTTATTACTAAGTAATGCATTTTCACTTTTGGCTAATTATCGTTCAGTGTCGATTCATTGCAGGGATTTTACTTTTGGAATTAATAATAAAAAAAAGCTCAACCTTTAGCTATAGAATCTTCAATCTGTTTGCTAAATTAATACTAAATTAATCGTGTTTTAGGGTGCTTTCACACCTGTGAACCGATTCATTTGTTCTGAAACAGAAAATTGTTTCATTGTTGCTCTTTGTTGGTGCGGTTCGCTTTCACATGGCAAAGTTTCTAAACGGACCAAAAGAGCTAAAACAAGTCACGTGTGAGTAAACACTCCTCACATTGGTCAGAGTTTCACGGTTTATTTTGCAGAGTCCCGCTCAGCCCTGCGCACGACATGTCTGAAGAGCGAGGAGGGATGCGGTGGGGAGGGGTGATGAGAACGCAAATGCACAGAGACTCCCAGATGCTTGCAAACGAGTGATAATCTCCCGGAAATCGTGCGTCTTCCTCCCGGTCCTTCCGGGAGACTTGGGATGTCTGGAATGACCTCCCACCCTACTCATAATTCTCTCTTCATCTAGCCGTATGCCTATTACATATCCATAAAACACTGTGATATAGCCGGGCTCGGATCGTATCGCTTTCTCACTACAATCGATCCGCTCCAGAGTTCGTTTCAATCGAGCCGAGACCACCTCATTCAGGCGGTCTCGGAGCGATTGCTTTGGCGCGATTGCCCTGTTCACATATGCCAAACGAACCACGCTAACTGGGCAAATGAGACAGGTTCCGGAACAAAAGTCTAGGTGTGAAAGCACCCTAAAACACACCAGAGGGACACAAAGTAGGAATCACTGGTCCCTTTATTAAAGATTGTTTACTTCTTCATTTACTTTTCTGTTTCATTGATTGTGTTTAATAAGCAATAAAATCATTGTGGGCTTGTTTGCAATGGCAATACTCCACTATTTAGTGCACGGTAGGACCCCAAAATTATTCTGCTTAGGGCCCCTAAATGTACAGGGCCAGGCCCGTTTAAAGGGCATCTATTTGACCCCTTTTATGAGATGTCAGATCAGCCTTTGGTGTCTCCAGAATGTGCCTGTAAAGCTCTAAATACCCATCAGCTCATTTATTATAGCCTCCAGAATCTGCCCATTTTGGTGTCTGAGTACAGTGTAGCTGTTTTTGTAGCCTGTGGCTTTAAATGCAAATGAGCTGCTTCTCCCCGCCCACCGCTCCCACATGCGCATCTGCTTCTCTTGAGTTACATCAGCCGTCAGTGACAGAGACAGACACTGATGAAGGTGAATTACAGCTCACTGGTCAGAAATAAGTTCATTTGGTGTATCTGTGGAGGAGTTTATTCAAGCCTTTCTGAAATGATGAATCACACACACACAAATGCCGTTTGCAGTACACTCAAACACACACACACACACACACACACACACAAACTTAGTTTTTAGATTAGATCAGGGGTGTCCAAACTCGGTCCCGGAGGGCCGGTGTCCTGCAGATTTTAGCTCCAACTTGCCTCAACACACCTGCAAGGATGTTTCTAGAAAGCCTAGTAAGAGCTTGATTAGCTAGCCCAGGTGTGTCTGATTGGGGTTAAAACTAAACTTTGCAGGACACCGGCCCCTCCAGGACCGAGTTTGGACACCCCTGGGCTAGATAGTTTAGTTTAGTTTAAACTTTATTGTCCGTTCTGCTTGGCACAGAAAGGAAATCTGTCTTTAACACTGGATTTAAGACAGCAATTGCATACATACAACAATCCCACAATAACAACACTCATCAAGACAACAACATGAGCTGAAAATGTAAAAACCAAATCGGCCCCATACGCATTACTGCACATAGATATTGATATTTATATGCACATGTAGCCTTAAAGGTTCAAGAAACCCTGGAGTGCTTTTTTTGAGATGTTAACAGATGTGTGTGTTGAGCATCAGTTAAGGCAATGTTAGCACCTGTCAGCTTTAATTGTGGGCAAAACTGGATCATTTTTCTAATTTCTTCTTCCAGGTTTAAAATAATTTTTGGGGTGGATCAAAATCGGTGACGTAGCGCAAAACTATCTGTATACTAATAACTGTTATTATTCATAGCGGCGTTTTCTTGAGAAAAGCCTGCTTCTTAATTATTCATGAGCGCACGTGCTTTCCCAAGGCAAGACAGACCTGCCAAGCTGGGAGACCCAATGACCGGGTGAGACCGCAGCTGTATGTGTTCATTTCCATGATCCTCAGGGTTTGTTGCATGTTTTTCCCCGCGATTCTGTCCAGGCCGATAGAGCAACACTGCTGGTTTAAAGCAAGCATTTTTGTCGGGAGAGCTGTATGAGAATTGGAGAATGGTGGACTTTTATCAGTTGAGTTTGTTACCATTCAGGCACATCGCCTATATCCATGCTGCTGTTTGCACTAGGGTTCGGCTGATGGACGGTGCCATCCTCCATTGCTGATGGCTGATAAACTTCACGATGATGAGCCGGCATCATGATCCATCGCCTCGCCCCACATGTATATTGATATATAACTTATTATTTGCACATCATCTTAATAGCAATAATGGTCTTTTCATGAGCTGTGTTAAATTGTACATATAGCTGCTGCTTGCACGGCTGACAGCATCATGAGGATTAAATGAAGGATTATACAGCACCTCTCACGCTTAAAATGTGTAGATTCAGTCTCAAACGCTGTTACCTGCAAACCCCGTCCCACAGACTCTACAGTGAATGGCTTTAGTTATCTTCATAGCGGACTTGAAGCCACTGGAAGTCTTTTCTCCACTCTTGGAAAAGTGTAAATGGTGGATTAACATTCAGCACATGATCACTAATAAGATGTGTCATTATTAGTGACTTTAGGTGCTTTCTAAAGCTAAATCTGTCAGTGTTATCTTCATTCATCTTCAGCGCTTCACATTTCTGCAGTTGTAGCTCCTGTCATGTGAAGGCGTTGACTGAGTGATTGACAGCTGATATTAACCAATCCATTCACATTCAGTTCTAGAGCAGTGGGCGAATAAGAAGAGCACAAAGGCGGGGCAAGCATTGCGGGCTTTTACTTCAGCAAGTTCACATTAACAACTGCTTTAATCTGTTCCTGAGCGCTGCGTTTGGCGTCTTTAGGTGTAAAGATGCATCCTGCATAAACGTCTCCTAAATCTGCGCACGCCATGAGGATTCTGCAGTGAAAACAGGTCGCACGCCAACAATTCATGCACTCGCACACATGCTTCCCAATATACTTTTAGGTCGCATAGATAAAATTTTGGCCGCATACTCGACCAAAACGGTGGAGCCCTAGCATCTTTACTTGTTATTAATTCCTCATAATAATAATAATAAAATAAGGAAGTTTTCATTAATCACAATACAAACTACAGTGAACTCCAAACCAACTCTCGTCTCCTCCACCAGCTGTGGGTAAAGCCATTATACCGACACAGATCACTCCGCCTATTCAGGCCAGAGTCCTGCGGGAAACAGTGATTGACCGGTGGTCATCTGTGTGTAACTTTATTTATTTATGGTTTGGTTCTGGGTAAAGCAAAGACCATGTGGGTCAGGTAGTGAAAACGGTAGGCTACAATTAATTAATTGGTTATGAATTAATTTATATTTAACAACAACCACCCCCACCTACGACGATGCCATCGTCTATCGTGATGTTTCACATTAGACATCGTACCATGCCAAATTGGTCAACATCGCCAAACCCTAGTTTGCACATGTCTAAAATCCTCCAGATTACCAGCAGGGCTAATGGTTGGAATAGACCAGGAAAGAGACTGCACTGCTGTCCACTGTGTCTGCATTCAGAGCCGGGGATTGAGGAGGAGAGAAGTCCTCCTCATTTATAGTGTTTATATAAACATAATCATCTTTATAATGATATACCAAATTGTGGTTATGTGTATATGACATTACGAATGACAAATGTAGCAGGGCATTAAATTAATTACTGTTTATTTCTTTGCATTTTACCCTTGTAAACTATTAAATCATGGCTCTCCTCAGGGTTTGTGTCTCATTTCTCTCCCCCACTCCTCCCTTTGCTCACAGCACCACCATCTCGGAGCATTTTTTGAAACATTTCTGAGGTAGACTTGAAATGAATAAGGGGGGCTTCATGGCCCTTTAAATGGTCCCCAATGCGGTCTAGATGTCCGCTGTTGGTAATGTTTAGTTCTGCTGTTTAGTACTTTTAATGAAAAAACAGTTTAGAAAAATCGAAATGTATATTAGTAGAACAAACCCATATTGTTTAATTATTTTCATAAAGTTTTTACAACTTTCCTTCTTTGAATGTAACTTTCACTTCACCAAACTAACAGAGCCTCTAGAATGAACTCAATAACACTGCACTAAATCTAAATCCGTTTCACTTCAATACCTACATTTCTCATTTAAGCTCTTTGGATTACAATGCAAGACTTTCCTTTACTTTCCTGTCATATTCTATTAGGAATATCCTCATCATGGTCATCAATAACACAATAATCGATCGATCAGTTTGTTTGTGTTTACACACTGACCTGTCCGCGCGTCGAGTGAATCCTGAATCACTTAATAAATCATCTGAATCGGTACCAACCGGGTCTTATAGTCGAACACTGCTGTGAAGATCGATTAGATCGATCGATTAACCTAATAAACACATTTAATGCTGAAGAAACGCAGTTTACTTTTAATCTGATCACGCTGAAGATCCACTTCCGGGCATGCGCACTTGAATCTCCGGTTAAAAGTCCTCATAAGGAACTCGCTTGTGAAAGGATTAAATAATAACAGAATCATAACATAGAGCAAAAACCACAGTATAAATGTAAAAACAGATATACTTTTTTATAAACACGACTTTAAAACTTTAACAATAAATAATTTTATTATTTTTATAAAAACAATTTAACTATGACAGCCGGAAATGGCTCCGCGGTGTGCCGGAGGTGAAGTCATCGCTACTGTAAGCCAGGGTGGTGTGAGTTAGCTCGAGTTAAAGCGACTTTTTCGATTAAAGTTCAGTTATTAAAGAATAAATAATTTATTAAAGCCATATTTACGGCTCTGGAGTGACGCGACGTCATCGGGAGCGAGCTGGCGCGTTTCCGGCGGTGCAGGTTCGTGTTTGTGACTAATATGATCATTATTATGTTGATCATAATTACAGTGATCATTGTTTCTGTCATCACATGATCATCATGAACACAGACCTCATTACAGACAGCGAGCAATACACATACTGTGTTACATATGATACAGTAGCGTTACAGTAACATGATCACTGGTTTTCACCGGATTATTGTAGTTTATATATGATTAATAACCGAAAACCTTCACTCAGAGTGTATTTAAACATGATTATGTGAAGATTATCTGATTGTTTTTGTGTATTTATTGACTACACAATGTTATTTTAGACGTATTTAGACACGATTACAGTATGTATTTATTACTGTTCAATTTATTTTTGTGCTGTTAAAAATTCTGTTTTTATTTCAGTTTTATTAATGAGCAATTCCAGCGTTATGGATGTGACATTTGCAGTAAAATCTCAAAACACAAATTCATAGAGAGTATATGTTAACATTATATTGAAATGTCTGTTTATATTTTCCAAAAGAACTGACCACAGAGTTACGGGATCAGAAAAACATCAGTCTGTAAACATGTTTATTATTTTAAATGAAGAAAATAAACATGCGTTATGGATCATGTGATAAAAAAGTCTGAGAGTTTATACAGTATACAACATACTTTGTAGAAATTCTGTGAATTAAACTGCACAACCCAAAAGAAGAAATGATAATCAAAAGGATAAGAGTCGGCTAACGATAGAACAAAAGTTGATTTTATTTTATTTGACATTTTTTGCATTTATGAGGGAAAAGATTTGTTATGGATGTGGCGTCTCTCCGTTATGGATGTGGAGTCTCTCCGTTATGGATGTGACGTCTCTTCGTTATGGATGTGACGTCTCTTCGTTATGGATGTGGCGTCTCTCCGTTATGGATGTGGCGTCTCTCCGTTATGAATGTGGCGTCTCTCCGTTATGGATGTGACGTCTCTCCGTTATGGATGTGGCGTCTCTCCGTTATGGATGTGGCGTCTCTCCGTTATGGATGTGACGTCTCTCCGTTATGGATGTGGCGTCTCTCCGTTATGGATGTGGCGTCTCTCCGTTATGGATGTGGCGTCTCTCTCCGTTATGGATGTGACGTCTCTCCGTTATGGATGTGGCGTCTCTCCGTTATGGATGTGACGTCTCTCCGTTATGGATGTGGCGTCTCTCCGTTATGGATGTGACGTCTCTCCGTTATGGATGTGACGTCTCTCCGTTATGGATGTGGCGTCTCTTTGTTATGGATGTGGCATCTCTCCGTTATGGATGTGACGTCTCTCCGTTATGGATGTGACGTCTCTCCGTTATGGATGTGGCGTCTCTTTGTTATGGATGTGGCATCTCTCCGTTATGGATGTGACGTCTCTCCGTTATGGATGTGACGTCTCTCCGTTATGGATGTGGCGTCTCTCCGTTATGGATGTGGCGTCTCTCCGTTATGGATGTGACGTCTCTCCGTTATGGATGTGGCGTCTCTCCGTTATGGATGTGACGTCTCTCCGTTATGGATGTGGCGTCTCTCCGTTATGGATGTGGCGTCTCTCCGTTATGGATGTGGCGTCTCTCCGTTATGGATGTGACGTCTCTCCGTTATGGATGTGGCGTCTCTCCGTTATGGATGTGGCGTCTCTCCGTTATGGATGTGGCGTCTCTCCGTTATGGATGTGACGTCTCTCCGTTATGGATGTGGCGTCTCTCCGTTATGGATGTGACGTCTCTCCGTTATGGATGTGACGTCTCTCCGTTATGGATGTGACGTCTCTCCGTTATGGATGTGGCGTCTCTTTGTTATGGATGTGGCATCTCTCCGTTATGGATGTGACGTCTCTCCGTTATGGATGTGACGTCTCTCCGTTATGGATGTGGCGTCTCTCCGTTATGGATGTGACGTCTCTCCGTTATGGATGTGGTGTCTCTCCGTTATGGATGTGGCGTCTCTTCGTTATGGATGTGACGTCTCTCCGTTATGGATGTGGCGTCTCTTTGTTATGGATGTGGCGTCTCTCCGTTATGGATGTGGCGTCTCTTCGTTATGGATGTGGCGTCTCTCCGTTATGGATGTGGCGTCTCTCCGTTATGGATGTGGCGTCTCTCCGTTATGGATGTGGCGTCTCTCCGTTATAGATGTGACGTCTCTCCGTTATGGATGTGACGTCTCTCCGTTATGGATGTGGCGTCTCTCCGTTATGGATGTGGCGTCTCTCCGTTATGGATGTGACGTCTCTCCGTTATGGATGTGGCGTCTCTCCGTTATGGATGTGGCGTCTCTCCGTTATGGATGTGGCGTCTCTCCGTTATGGATGTGGCGTCTCTCCGTTATGGATGTGGCGTCTCTCCGTTATGGATGTGGCGTCTCTCCGTTATGGATGTGACGTCTCTCCGTTATGGATGTGACCTCTCTCCGTTATGGATGTGGCGTCTCTCCGTTATGGATGTGGCGTCTCTCCGTTATGGATGTGGCGTCTCTCCGTTATGGATGTGGCGTCTCTCCGTTATGGATGTGGCGTCTCTCCGTTATGGATGTGGCGTCTCTCCGTTATGGATGTGACGTCTTTCCGTTATGGATGTGGCGTCTCTCCGTTATGGATGTGGCGTCTCTCCGTTATGGATGTGGCGTCTCTCCGTTATGGATGTGGCGTCTCTCCGTTATGGATGTGGCGTCTCTCCGTTATGGATGTGACGTCTTTCCGTTATGGATGTGGCGTCTCTCCGTTATGGATGTGGCGTCTCTCCGTTATGGATGTGGCGTCTCTCCGTTATGGATGTGACGTCTCTCCGTTATGGATGTGGCGTCTCTCCGTTATGGATGTGGCCTCTCTCCGTTATGGATGTGGCGTCTCTCCGTTATGGATGTGACGTCTCTCCGTTATGGATGTGGCGTCTCTCCGTTATGGATGTGGAGTCTCTTCGTTATGGATGTGGCCTCTCTCCGTTATGGATGTGGCGTCTCTCCGTTATGGATGTGACGTCTTTCCGTTATGGATGTGGCGTCTCTCCGTTATGGATGTGGCGTCTCTCCGTTATGGATGTGACGTCTCTCCGTTATGGATGTGGCGTCTCTCCGTTATGGATGTGGAGTCTCTTCGTTATGGATGTGGCCTCTCTCCGTTATGGATGTGGCGTCTCTCCGTTATGGATGTGGCGTCTTTCCGTTATGGATGTGGCGTCTCTCCGTTATGGATGTGACGTCTCTCCGTTATGGATGTGGCGTCTCTCCGTTATGGATGTGGCGTCTCTCCGTTATGGATGTGGCGTCTCTCCGTTATGGATGTGACGTCTCTCCGTTATGGATGTGGCGTCTCTCCGTTATGGATGTGACGTCTCTCCGTTATGGATGTGGCGTCTCTCCGTTATGGATGTGACGTCTCTCCGTTATGGATGTGGCGTCTCTCCGTTATGGATGTGGAGTCTCTTCGTTATGGATGTGGCGTCTCTTCGTTATGGATGTGGCGTCTCTCCGTTATGGATGTGGTGTCTCTCCGTTATGGATGTGGCGTCTCTCCGTTATGGATGTGGCGTCTTTCCGTTATGGATGTGGCGTCTCTCCGTTATGGATGTGACGTCTCTCCGTTATGGATGTGACGTCTCTCCGTTATGGATGTGGCGTCTCTCCGTTATGGATGTGACGTCTCTCCGTTATGGATGTGGCGTCTCTCCGTTATGGATGTGACGTCTCTCCGTTATGAATGTGACGTCTCTCCGTTATGGATGTGGCGTCTCTCCGTTATGGATGTGACGTCTCTCCGTTATGGATGTGACGTCTCTCCGTTATGGATGTGACGTCTCTCCGTTATGGATGTGACGTCTCTCCGTTATGGATGTGGCGTCTCTCCGTTATGGATGTGGCGTCTCTCCGTTATGGATGTGACGTCTCTCCGTTATGGATGTGGCGTCTCTCCGTTATGGATGTGACGTCTCTCCGTTATGGATGTGGCGTCTCTCCGTTATGGATGTGACGTCTCTCCGTTATGGATGTGGCGTCTCTCCGTTATGGATGTGGAGTCTCTTCGTTATGGATGTGGCGTCTCTCCGTTATGGATGTGGCGTCTCTCCGTTATGGATGTGGCGTCTCTCCGTTATGGATGTGACGTCTTTCCGTTATGGATGTGGCGTCTCTCCGTTATGGATGTGACGTCTCTCCGTTATGGATGTGACGTCTCTTCGTTATGGATGTGGCGTCTCTCCGTTATGGATGTGGCGTCTCTCCGTTATGGATGTGACGTCTCTCCGTTATGGATGTGGCGTCTCTCCGTTATGGATGTGGCGTCTCTCCGTTATGGATGTGGCGTCTCTCCGTTATGGATGTGGCGTCTCTCCGTTATGGTTGTGACGTCTCTCCGTTATGGATGTGACAGATGTGAAATTGCCACTTGTTTGATTTTGGTAAATCAAATATAACTGTTTGAAAACAATAACGGAGACATCTTTGAGTATTTTTAAAGCACTGTAAAATATTTTCCTGCACAAAAAAATGCAGAAACAGTTTTGCTATTATGGCAAAAACTAATTTTTTTTCATGGCAAGGTTGACATTTGCATGGAATTGCTCTAATATTTTTAGAGATTATTTGATTTTCTTGCCAAGGTTTTGTATAGACTTTAGTCAAAAAATGTTCTTCATCTTAATATTTATATTTTATTTAATAATTTTATTTAAAGAGACAGTTCACACAAAATACTGTGAATGTTGTAAACTGGTAACCATTGACTGCTATGGTATTTGTTTATCATTTATATTTTTGTTTAAAATATCTTAATTTGTGTTCAACAGAACAAAGAAACTCCATAAAAGTTTTTAAACACTTAAAAAATAGTGTAAATAGTGTAAACTTTAATTTTTGAGTTAACTGTCCCTTTAAAGGTGCCACAAACTGCTTTAGTTCAATAAGTTAAATTGTTCTCTGATATCTACATAGTAGACATATGGCTTCGGTAAGTTTGAACAATCCCCAGAAATGGTTTTATGTGCTCATTTATTACTTCATAAAATACCTCTACAATCAGAAGCGTCTTATTGACCATATTTGGAATGGTCATGAATATTAATGAGCTCTCAGTGCTTGCTCTCTTTAATTCAGTTCAATTCAATAATTGCTTTATTGGCATGACAAATGTTACGAATGTATTGCCAAAGCATATATAAAGTTTACATTAAAAATAAAAGAACATGCATATATAATAAAAAACACAGTAAATAGCAGTAGTAAAAAAAGATATATATATATGTAAATAATAATTAAAAAATAAATAATATATCATATTATTATTCAATATATCATAATATTATTCAATATATCATACTATTCATACATATCAATAAAAAAATAGATCAGAATAAACTACATTTAACAATTAACATTTTAGATAAAACATTAAATTGCATACATAAAAAATATCTGTTCTATCACTTCTGTAAATCATTAGTAAGAGCTGAGTGTTACGACACCATTATTAAACGTGCATTTATACTAACTCCACACTTATACTCAGCAGTCTGTGTGTTTGTTGATTCATTACAAACATGCATGGCAAACTTCACAATAAACATGAAAAGTTAATAAAAGATACAGTTAAACATGCATTATGCCTCATTGGGGTGGAGCTAAATAAACGTATAATCCGTATATCCAGCATTTTGCATTCTGATGCGCATGTAAACAGATAGCTCAGGAAGTCTTTGCATAGCAACGCATAGAAAACAACCTTGAAAAACAGCGCAGCTGCATTGTTGCTGTGGCTTCCTTTTCAAAATAAAAGTCTTATGTATACTAAGGTGGAGCGTGCATGTTAATGATCCCGAGTTCAACATATCAGTGGTTGATGCAGCGACTCGTCAGGTCAAGATGACATAGAACGTGACATAATGTACGGGCAAATCTTGAGGGTGTGGGTCGTGAGCAACTCAACAGTCTGCTTTGTGTTCTGATTGGCCTGTTGTCTACTGGGATTTTTACTCTTGTGGAATTTTAATCTTGTGGTGTCTGAGGCTCACAGTATGGCCATTTCCATGTACTGATCTCTACTGATCTCACATACTGAACTATGCCTAGCTATACCCAGATTTACTTTGAGCACCTATGACTAATAAACAAGATTACTGCCTAAGAGATGCACACTAAATTAAAACTCAGTTTGTGTTGTTTTTATCTTAATTAGGATGATGATCATTGGCTGGACTGAGTGAGCGTGGTCTGAAGCCTCATCATGTCTCTGCCGGAGGACACAGGGGATCGTGGGAAGGAGCGGGAGCGTGGGGCACGGCCCAAAGTGCGGCAGAGTCGCTCTGAGGAGAGGCGAGATGGAGGACGGAGAAAACCTGGACGAGGGAAAAAGAAGAGCCACCCGTCACAGGATCTGCGCCCGCTGAGTGATGGGTTCGAGTATGGAGATCTGCTGAGCGGGGATCTGCTGTCTGGTGAGGGGGCGGCGCTGTCCCAGCCAGCCTCCAGCAGACCCCCGCTGGCCCCGGACCCCGGCACTGGCCGCACACTTCGACAGAAGATCCAGGACGCAGTGGGACAGTGCTTCCCCATCAAAACCCACAACCTGAGCCCCGCACCAGCCCCGTCCCGCAGGAAGATCCACCTCAGCGAGCTCATGCTGGACCGCTGCCCCTTCCCCGCCGGCTCTGACCTGGCCCAGAAGTGGTACTTGATAAAGCAGCACACGGCGCCGCTGGAGTGTGTGAACACACCAGTACTGGAGTGTGTGAACACACCAGTACTGGAGTGTGTGAGCACACCGCTGGAGTGTGTGAGTGCACCTCTGGAGTGTGTGAGTGCACCTCTGGAGTGTGTGAGCGCGCCGGTGCTGGAGTCTGTGAGCGCGCCGGTGCTAGAGTGTGTGAGCGCATCACTGGAGGATGAGGAGGACCGGCTTCGCGAGCGGCGCAGGATTAGCATTGAGCAGGGCGTGGAGCCGCCACCAAATGCTCAGATACACACCTTCGAGGTCACCGCACAAATAAACCCTCTGTACAAACTGGGGCCCAAACTAGCTCACGGTATGAATGAGCTAGCAGGAGACGAGCGCGCTACGCTACACCAGCTGCTCCTGCAGAGCTGTCTGGACACGCTGGACGAAGTGGCGGCGTCTGCCCCCGTTACTGTCTCAGCTGTTCCAGACGTGGAGATCTGCACTGCGGCTCCGTCCGTCATCCAAACAGAGAGTCCTAAAACACAGGATTACCAGCACCGCGTGCACACACAGATCGACTACATCCACTGCCTCGTTCCTGATTTGCTTGAGATCACGAATCTGTCGTGCTACTGGGGCGTGATGGACCGCTACGAGGCCGAGACTCTTCTGGAGGGGAAACCCGAGGGCACGTTCCTGCTGCGCGACTCTGCCCAGGAGGATTATCTGTTCTCGGTGAGCTTCCGCAGGTACGGCCGGTCTCTTCACGCGCGCATTGAGCAGTGGAACCATAACTTCAGCTTCGACGTGCATGACCCCAGTGTGTTTCACGCGCCCACCGTCACCGGCCTGCTGGAGCACTACAAAGACCCCGAACTCCTGCATGTTCTTCGAGCCGCTGCTGTCGAACCCAATCCACCGCACGCAGCCGTTCAGCCTCCAGCGCATCTGCCGCGCCGTCATCAGCAGCCGCAGCTCGTACGACGGGATCGGGACACTGCCGCTGCCCGCCGCTCTCAAGGAGCACCTGAAGGAGTACCACTACAAGCAGCGGGTGCGCATCCGCAGACTGGACACCTGGTGGGAGTGACGGCGCTCAGGGGCAGAGCACCAGTGCCTTTACATCAGATCACAGCACACCATCACCACTGCAGTTTAATAATAACCCTCCTGTCCGTCAGATCACACCATCACCACTCAAGCAGAATAATCCTCCTGTTTTCCTCCAAGCCTCTTCCTGGAGATCTGCCGTCCTGCAGAGTTCAGCTCCAACACACCTGCCTGTAGTGATCAGGTGCTGTCCCGGTCCTGATGGACTCCTTCAGGTGTGTTTGATCAGGGTTGGAGCTGAACTCTGCAGGAAGGCGGATCTCCCTGCTGCTTTATTGTGAGTTTCTTGAGTGTGTTGAACACAAAGGAAGATCTTTTGAAGATAGCAGGGAAAAAAACTGACAGTATTGCAGTAATCAGTGAGTACTGGTGTGCTTCTCATCTACAGAATCCTCTTCTTTAGTGTTCAACAGTACAAAGAAACTCTAAAAGGTTCACAATAAATGAAGGAAGAATAAACAGTGACTGAATGTTTATCTTTGGGTGAGCTGTTCCTTTAATAGTTACTCTCCCTCAAGTGTTTCTAAACCTTTAGGAGTTTCTGTTGCACACAAAACAAGAGTCCTGGAGTTTTTCAGGAAAGCACCGTTCACACATCCATTTCAAAATACCAGTAAATTCTGACATCATTAAGCAGAAATGAGCTCTAAATGGCGGTGCTTGTGTTTGTAAACACATGAAGGGGTCAGGCTTTTGTTGATGGTTTCACTTGTATTTAAACCAGGGATGTCCAAACTCAGTCCTGGAGGGCCGGTGTCCCGGAGACTTGAGCTCCAACCATAATCAAACACACCTGAACCAGCTAATCAAGCTCTCACTAGATATACTAGAAACTTCCCAGCAGATGTGTTGAAGCTAAACTCTGCAGGACACCGGCCCTCCAGGACCCAGTTTGGACAGTGCTGGTTTAAACTTTAGCTTATCATCAGCTGCTTTTGACCCAGAGACAGACCAAAATACTCTAGGGCAGGGGTGCTCAATCCTGTTCCTGGAGATCCACCTTCCTGCATAGTTCAGCTCCAACCCTGATCAAACACACCTGAACCAATTAATTAGGACCTGAACAGCACTTGATAATTACAGGCAGGTGTGTTTGATATGGGTTGCAACAGAAATCTGCAGGAGGGTAGATCTCCAGGAACAGGATTGAGCACCCCTGCTCTAGGGAAATGTCACTAGCATCTGAAGGCAGCTGTAAACAGCTTTGTTTACACATTTGACAGCATTACAAACTCTGTGGATGGATAGGAAAAATAGTAATGTTAGTAAACACATGAACTAATAGACCATTATTCTAAAGCAGGGGTGCCTAAACTCTGTCCTGGAGGCCTGATGTCCTGCATATTTTATTTCCAACACACCTGAAGCAGCTAATCAAGCTCTCTAGGTATACTAGAATCTTCCAGACAGGTGTGTTGAAGGAAGTTGGAGCTGAACTACGCAGGACAGTGGCCCTCCAGGATTGAGTTTGGGCACCCCTGATCTAAAGTGTTTCCACACATCTTCTTTTGCGTTCAACAGACACTCCAACAGGTTTTAGAACTGAACGGTGGATAAACACAAACTTTTGGCTGAACGTTCCCTTTAAACGCTCCACGTTTGGTGTGATTGGAGGATGATCAGCTGCTGGTCTTCAAGGTGGTGATGCCCTCCAGTGTTTCTGAGCTCTTCTGCAGGTAGATGTAGACGCTGCATGCGGATCGGACACTCTCCACACGCATGTTTGCTCATTAAAGACATGACTAAAGCAGACGTGCTGCTGTGTATTCATCAACGCATAATCGGACCAAATCTGGAGCTTGTAGAGCACATCTGAGAATACAGCTCAGCTTTAGCATCCGTCAGCGCTCATTCCCTGTGTTCAGCGCTGGGGTTTATGATTGTTGAATGTCTGAAGGGTAATCTGCATTCATCAGAGCTGGAGAAGTGTTGCACACACACATTCACTCATGAATCACTGTACACAGTTAAACAGGTCACTCACTTGTAAGGCAACTTGCTGCATGGGTTTTTATTTTTGAGTTGACTGGATAGTGCAGTGGACTGGATTTAAACCGTGTGTGCTGTTGGGTCGTTTCCATCCACTCTGGGCTGATTCTGAGGCTTGATTTGGCCTCAGCTTTCTCTGTGTTTCAGCAAATGTGATGATTTTTGCTGACTAATCTTATTTTGCCGCATATTTTGGGAAAATGCTTTGGGGTTTTTCAGAAACTCACACAATACACTCAGATTGACTCCCCTTTGGTTATGTTGGTGATGTTTTTGCTCCATTGTCTTCCATTATAATCACATTTATTGATTGTAAAGCCATGACAGCAGATAATCATGCATTCTTGATTGCGGCTGGTTTTCCCTGTTGGGATTACGAGGTAAAATGTGTAATATTTACTGTTGATCATGAGTTACAGAGCAAATAAAGCTTATAATCTGCTGTTTAACTCCACTGAACTCCATATTAAAGACGGAAACTCTTCAGCACAGGCCTATCTAAAGGGTAATGCTGACAACTGATGATCAACAGTAAATATTATACATTTTACCAAATAATCCCAACAGGGAAAACCAGCAACAACTAAGAATGCATGATTATATGCTGGCTTTACAGTCAATAAATGTGATTATAATGGAAGTCAATGGAGCACCAACATCACCAAAGGCGAGTCGATCTGAACACACACGAGGGTTAAATTGAGTCAACTCAATATAAGCAGTGCAGCGAGTTTCCTTACAATTTAAAGTTGAGTCTATGTTCATTCATTCCACTGCAGTACATCTATTTTTTAAGGGGGTCATGAACTGAGCATCTGTCTGCGCTCCCGTCTCACGCCTGTGTTTGGTGTTGGTCTTCTGAGGCGCAGCTCATTTATTAGAGGAGCACAAACACCACAGTGCGGCACACTCCACTTCTCTCAGTGATATCTGTGCAGGTTTATGTTGTGAGTGTGTGCTCTTCCTTCTCATTAGATGGACACGCTGATTTATTCGCAAATGTTTTATGAAATATTCCAATATTATGCATCTTTGGATGGAAGGTTTATGATGTAATAAGGTGGATAAGCTCCGCCTCTGAAGTAGATCACCGCCCACTTTTGTCTATATTTAGAAGTAACCTCTTAATATGCAAATCTGACAGCCAATAAGAGGTCTACAAATGACCACGCCCATTCACACAGTGTTCTGATGAGGCTCATAGACGTTTATTTCTAAATGAAGCTTATCGTAACCCCCATCATCAGTGGAGCAGCTCATGACCCCTTTAATACTCCTTCACTGTATGCATCGTGGCTCCTCTCTGATAATGCAGCCGGTGTACATGAATGTAAATCCGCCGAGGCATGCTTTAGTGGTGTGTGTTATGTTGGAGAAATCATTTCCATGAGCAGTTTGAAGCACACGTGTCGATCAGGACAGACGTCTGAAATAAAGGGGCCAACTTTATGATCAACACCATCCACTGTAGATGTGTGGTTCTCCACGATGATCACGTTTATACCTGCTGTTTCTGGGGAGTCTTTTATACGTGTGTCGCCTTGCTGGTCAAGTCTGGATTGATGTGAAAAACACTTTATTTAGTTTCATTGTCGAGGGTTTATTGTGATTTCCAGAGGACCATCGTGAATGTTTTTAAAGCAGCTTGCCTCTTTTTTTACACTGATGTTTATTTATTTTTTATTTAAGGCTTGCCTAATGTGCTCAACAGTTTTCACATGTATTTCTGATATATATATATATAATAGACAAGAGTGAGTAGTTTTATTGGTGTGTATGATGTAATAAAGCACATATTAATAAACTAATCTGTGTCTTTTATGAGTCTTCAGTCTTATTTCTACACACATTCTGAACTAATAATAAACATTCATAAATGCCAAAAAAAAAGTATTAAATAAATAATAATAAATCATGTACACTACCTGATAGAAGTCTTGTGGCCTGTCCAAGTTTTACGAACAACAAATATTAACCTGACTTGTCAGAAGTGTCTATGAAAGGCAAAGGCCTCTAGATTTCGCTTATTTGAGCACAATAAAATCTGATCATGTCTTGATGTTGAATGATTTCATTAGGACAGTAAGGTCTGACTCTGCTTAGACTAAAGTCTCATCACTGAACCTTCAATAATGTCCAGTATAGAATATAAAGTCATGCTGCAGTGGAAACAGAATGAATATTGTGTCTGACTCCATCATGAGCTTGGAGGACTGCATCATACATCTCTGAATGACTCAAATCACGCATTAATAAAGTCATCTGGAATGGAGAAGAAAGCGTTCCTGCAGGACTCCCAGAGTTCATCAAGAGTCTTTGTGTTCATCTTCAACACCTCCTCCTTCATCATGCTCAATAATGTTCATCTCTGGTGACTGGGCTGGCCAATCCTGGAGCAGCTTGACCTTCTCTGCTTTCAGGAGCTTTGATGTGGAGGCTGAAGTCTGAGAAGGAGCGCTATCCAGCTGGAGAATTGTCCCTCTCCTGTGGTTTGTAATGTAATGGGCAGCACAAATGTCTTGATACCTCAGGCTGTTGATGTTGATCATCCACTCTGCAGATCTCTCGCACGCCCCCATACTGAATGTGAACCCCAAACCATGATTTCTCCTTCACCAAACTTGACTGATTTCTGTGTGAATCTTGGTCCATGCTGGTTCCAGTAGGTCTTCTGCAGTATTGGTGATGATTGATGCAGATCAACAGATGATTCAGCAGAGAAATCCACCTTCTGACACTTTATGATCAACTAGAAGTCGAGTTATTATGTGCTGCTCATACAACTGAGATCCACCACAACACTTCTGTCAGGAAGTGTATGTGTCAAAGACTAGAAGTACAATATTGATGATGTCTACGTCAATTAAATTTGTGACATATATACTGTTTTAAATGCAATAAAAGTGTGTACTTTAATGTTTTTAATATGAAAATAAAATTTCTAAATATGAGTGAAATGTTCATCATCGTTCAGCGTAACATATTTGGGTCAAAATGAAACACTTTCGAGATCTACTTATTAAAATACATCACATATTAAGCGATGATACTAATTGTGATTTCTTGGCATCGGTATGTTGATTTACTTCCCACAGAAATTGAATATTGAGTAGAGGGCGGGGCTTTCTTTTGCATATGTAATTACCACAGGGGCGTGGTTAAGAATATTGTGGCTGAAGCGTCAAACAGACGTCATCAAAAGGCCCGCCACTAAAAAAATGCTCAGACTTTGATAATTACCTAAATATTTTATTTTCCGTGTTTATTTTTCAGTTCTTAACTGTTAATCACTTTAATTGTTCACATAACGAAAAGGAACGTGCACTAAACATTGTAAACATTCATTCTTTTTGGCTTAGTCACTTTATTAATCAGGGGTCGGCACAGCGGAGTGAACCACCAACTATTCCAGCATATATTTTAAACAGCGGATGCCCTTCCAGCTGCAACCAATCACTGGGAAACACCCATACACACAAATTCTCAACACACACTCATACTCTACGGCCAGTTTAGTTGATCAATTCCCCTATAGCGCATGTGTTTGGACTGTGGGGGAAACCGGAGCACCCGGAGGAAACCCACACCAACACGGGGAGAACATGCAAACTCCACACAGAAACACCAACTGACCCAGCCGGGACTCAAACCAGAGACCTTCCGGAGGAGAATGAATGAATGAATGTTTACTGGATTTAAAAAGGATTTAAGTAATGTACAGATATATATATATATATATATATATATATATATATGGGGTTGTGTGAGTGTTGCCTTTTATTGTGAAGCGGGACTTTTATTGTGGCGCGGGTCTAACGCGCTGCTGTGTTTCCGGTGTGGTTGCTGTGATGGAGACGCGCCGCTTCTTCTTTTGAACTTTCTGTATTAATTAAATAAAATCCTTCATTATCTCATTAATTAATCAGTGTAGTGCTGCAGAAACACGGAGATGAGTGTCGAGCTGAAGGCGTAACTCAGGTGAGGATTAAACTCAGAGTGACGCGACGCGACGCGACGCTGACAGGATTACACTGACGCGCAGATTCTGCTCTATGAAGTGTTTAATTAACTCATTAGTGTGTTAAATGCAGATTATAACGCGTTTATATACTCGTTTATCCTAAATGAGTTGTTGATCTGAGGTAACGGCAGGCATTAGTACATCTATGTACGCGTCATGGAGTGATGATGTGTTTCTCAGCTGTTTATATGCTCAGTCAGTGTCATTGCGGGACCCTGAAGTGTTTCTTAAGTTTTAATTTAAAGTAATTTTGTTTATTTAGGCTCGTAACCACCCCACTGCGCGCGCTCCCGCCAAGCCGCCGCCGCCGTTACCATGGCGACCACGGGGCTGCGCATCGGCGATCAGCTGGTGCTGGAGGAGGATTATGATGAGAGCTACATCCCATCAGAACAAGGTGAGAAGCTTAAAGTACAGTACAGTGGTCCAGATGTTAGTGTGAAGGAGATCTATAATGCAGTGTCTCCAAAACAGTGACACATGAAGAAACCTGATATAAACACCTAACACTTGTTGTGGGGCCACCTATAATGCAAAACTCACGTTTATGTGGGGTTTAAACCCAGCAGTGTGTGAATATCTGCAGCCTTTAATGATCATCATGAGTTAATTGTGTTTGTTCTGATCAGACTTGATGCTGAAACTCTTTGATTGACATTCTCCCTTTGTACGTGTCATCAGAGGGGGAAAGCCCCGCCCACTAGTGCCCATCTCTCCATCTCATTAGCATAAACAGCAGCCCTGAGTGAGAAGCAGCCGTCTGTCCATTAGCCATTAGAGTGTTTGAGCTGCTGAAGATGATCAGCATAGACTAAGAGGATTATAGATGTGGAGTTTTAGATGAACAGCGACAGGAGCGACATAGACTGACAGAAGCATGAAGCACACACTCACACTGAAGCACACCTGACCGTCTGTAGCTCCGCCCTCTTCGGAAAAGAGCACAATCTCACCTGAAAGCCTGACAGGGTCAGTTTCAGAGAGCTAGAGAACATTATGTGTGTGATATTCTCAGCTCAAACACACACACACTCTAGAGATGCATTTACAGCTTGTGTGTGTGTGCGTGTGCGTGTGCGTGTGTGTATCAGAGATCCATGAGTATGCTCTGGAGATCGGCATTGACCCGCAGCGGGAGCCGGAGCTGCTCTGGTTGGCCAAAGAGGGGATGGTTGCGCCGCTACCCGCCGAGTGGAAACCATGGTAACACACACTTCACAACACACCACAGATATATACACTAGATATCACATACGGAGCCTGAGCATGCGTCAATAGTGTCGCCATATTGGACAGGGCTCCCAGCACAAAAGTCATTCAGCCGCTCTAGTCAAGACTAAAGCCAGTGTGAAGATGCTGGACTTCAGCGCTGTGCACAGATGTAGTAAGGAGAAAACAAAGCACAAAGGCAGAACACTTCATAGGGAAGATTAGTTTTTTAACGTTTTTGTTTGTTATGAACTTTTGTGCTCCACAAGTAACGTTATTGATGATAATACAGTGTCTTACTGCATAAAGCAAAGCAGCACCAGCTCACACTAAACACTCGGCTTATGCTGGATTAGTTGAATAAAATCAGCAAACAATGTTATGAAGTATGACAACAAGACGCTGCGCTGCTAGAAACGTGTGTTATTGTCGGCTAAGTGAAGTAATGGCTAGTTTTTGAAGTAACTTATAAGAGTGCCTGATAATATAATAGTGGTGTAGTCCTAAAAAAAGGTGGTGTGCTGTTACACCCGACCCAAATTTTAAATCAACATAGGCAAAGACACGACAAAAGTCAATGCTTCTTTGATTCATTAGCTGTATATATATATATTATAGGTGGGCATAGATTAATTTTTTTAATCTAGATTAAAATGGCTCATTTGAATTCTGCCGAAGGCATTCAGAATATGTGTGCTACCCAAATAATAAGTCTTTGAGAACGGGTTTCTCAAGCCGGGTGTCGCATTAGACCAGGGGCTCATCTCCTGTTTCCAAAATGCATCACAAACTGCTTGAGGAACTGTTCTACTGTGATAATTGGTGATGAAAATAAATGATGTTCAGTAAGATGTGCTTGTGTTTACTCACTGTTTATTCAGTTAAACATCAATGCTGAACTGTAGGCCTACATAAGCTCCAAACTGCGATTTCTGATTACCTTAATCTGAAAAAAGTCTTAACTGAACTAAACAGAAAAGGAATTAAGAAGTTTGCAGATATTAGTGGCATTATTGAAGTAAACACCACGGTCTATAGGACCTTTCGCCATATTTTCCAACAACATCCACACGCGGCTGTCACTAAAGGACCGCACACACACACATACACAAACACACACATTGCGAAATGCGGAAGTTTTTTTTCTTCTCATTTGGCTTGTGTTATTAAATTCCATAACTCTCTCACCTGTCCTTACTCCGTATTTGCGTCTAATACTCCAGTTTGTCACGAAGGAATTAATGAAATGTTGGTGAGTTAAAGTGAAACTGCTCAACTGCAGTTAGAGTCAGGCATCCTGCTAATTTGATTCAGAAGGGCAGATTGCTCACCGGTCAGGTATACATCCGCGCTAATATATCAAGTATATCAATATATAGTTTGCGTAAAATAGACCCAGCTCTCACCCAACTTTGAGAATAGATTAACGGCGATATTTTTTTTATCGCGCGATAAGAGTCTCTCGTTAACGCAGCACGTTAACGCCGATAAAGGCCCACCACTAATATATATGTTTATTATTATTATTATTATTTTTTATTATTTTTTTCCATCAGTTACCTGTAACCATTAACTTCCACTAAAGGAAAAACAAATACTATGTCAATGTAAGTCAATGGTTACAGGTTTCCAGCTTTCTTCAAAATATCTCTTTAATAAAAAATACAAACGGGTTTGGAACAAGTAAAGGTTGAGTAAATGATCACAATTGTCATTTTTGTGCGTAAACTATCCATTTAAAAAGAAAAAAATTCAACAAATGTGTTCGTTTTAAAGGGAGATGCTGATAGTCTAATCCTGTTTAATGATTTATGTTTAGCTAATAGTGCTCTCCCCCCCAGCAGACTCAGAGATTGGCTGTATTTATACAGTATGTCGCTTATTTAATCATTCATTCATTCATTCATTCATTTTCTTGTCGGCTTTGTCCCTTGCGGGGTCGCCACAGTGGAATGAACCACCAACTTATCCAGCACGATTTTACGCAGCCGATGCCCTTCCAGCCGCAACCCATCTCTGGGAATTTCTACACACACACACATTCACACTCATACACTACGGACAATTTAGCTTACCCAATTCACCTGTACTGCATGTCTTTGGACTGTGGGGGAAACCGGAGCACCCGGAGGAAACCCACGCGAACGCAGGGAGAACATGCAAACTCCACACAGAAACGCCAACTGACCCAGCCCAGCCGAGGTTCGAACCTGCGACCCAGCGACATTCTTGCTGTGAGGCAACAGCACTACCTACTGCGCCACTGGGTTGCCTTATTTAATCATTTTAATATAAAAAAAAGAGACAGTCAAGATAGTTACAACAATGTAGTGGACATGGAAAGGCAGCTTTTTAACTTCTTACTTTACTGGCTCATTACTTTACATTTAATAGGCTCCTTTAAACATCGATCAGTCATTATTTTGGACTGTCACATTCGTGCATGCTTGTTTTAAACCAAACTATTAGGAGTCTGTCGTCGCTAATCATACACTAGTAGTTACCCTTTTTAAATCGCATATTGTTATGTGATTAATGAGTAGTCTTTGCCTCATCGTTTTAGTGTTGTATATATAGTGTCGTTCCCTGTAGCGGTAGGCATGATTAAGACATGTGAAATACTGTTTTACAGGGGCCATTTTAGGATTTCTCTCGCCCTGAACAGATGTGGTTTGCTGATTAAATGAAAAACGAGCTGAAAACGGAGCAACAAAATTAAAGGGGACTGAGGCGATCATTAGTAGTGTACAGTTCATGAGCTAATCGCAAAATCTTTAAGGGTGCTGAATAGAAATACAGGAGGGCTAAAGCGACACCCATGCTGTTTCATAAATTTACCTGAACGTTTCAGCGAGACATCATTCAGTTGACCTGTTGTGGTCTTCGAAAAACTCTCAAGAAATTTTCTCACAGCTGCTGCGGTCATCAGGGGCGGGGAATAGCGCAAGATAAACAAAAATGCAGCAAATTAGGATGCGAGTTAAAAAACCTTTGATATACAGTTAAAGAGGACATGAATACACATAAATTAGGGAAGTTTAATCAGAAAAGGTATACGCAATTATTGACCCTCAGAAGTGGTAATACCCAAACAGCTCATGGAAAAAAGTAAGCACACTGAGTATACGTGCGTATAGCAAGGACTACACCATAATAACCGATTAACCTTTAACTGAAAGGGTGTGTTTGTAACCGATTAATGGTATCAGTTAAATTATTAAAAATTATAGGGGGGCATAGATTAATTTTTTAATCTAGATTAATCTAGATTAAAATGGCTGATTTCAATTCTGCCGAAGGCATTCAGAATATGTGTGCTACCCAAATAATAAGTCTTTGAGAACGGGTTTCTCCAGCCAGGTGGCGCATTAGACCAGGGGCTCATCTCCTGTTTCCAAAATGCATCACAAACCGCTTGAGGAACTGTTCTACTATGATAATTGGTGATGAAAATAAATGATGTTCAGTAAGATGTACTTGTGTTTACTCACTGTTTATTCAGGTAAACATCAATGCTGAACTGTAGGCCTACATAAGCTCCACACAGTGATTTCATACTTGCTTTTGATGTACGTACATACAGAAAATGCTGCTTCACAAAGGCAAGTTCACAGAGCCCTGACAGTTTCAAACATTGAGTATGTTTACATGGGCAACAATACTTTAATACGATTTTAATATGATTAAAACAATACTCTGATTAAGAGTCACCATGTAAACAGCGATTTTTGATTATTTAATGCGACTAAAGTCATAACTGAACTAAACAGAAATGGAATTGAGACGTGGAGTATGCAGATATTAGTGCATTACTGACAAACTATCACCGTTATTTAGGACTTTTCGCCATATTTTCCGACAAGATCCACACAGGCGGCTGTCAGTAAAGGACCGCACAGACACACAGACGCACACACACACACACACACACACACACACACACACACACACATCGAGAAATGCGGAAGTTTTTTTTCTTCTCATTTGGCGTGCGTTATTAAACTCCATAACACTCTCACCTGTCCTTACTCATTTATTTGCGTCTAACACCCCAGTTTGTCACGAAGGCATGAATTAAATGTTGGTGAGTTAAAGTGAAACTGCTCAACCGCAGTTAGAGTCAGGCATCCTGCTGATTTGATTCAGAAGGGCACTTCTTTCCTAGACGGCTCACCGGTCAGGTATACATCCACGCTAAACTATCAAGGTGAAAGTCATCATAGTTTGCGTAGAAAAGACCCAGCTCTCACCCAACTTTGAGAATAGATTAACAGCGAGATTTTTTTTATCGCGCAATAAGAGTCTCGCGTTAACGCAGCACGTTAATGCCGATAACGGCCCACCACTATTAAAATTACTATTTTATATATTGTTTAATATAGTTTGGCTGCAAAAGGGGCCGATCACAGCGAATGCGTAGAGAGGCGCATCTTTTGAATGGTTTACTAACGGCCGCGAGTGTTTTATGCGTTGCTTATGTTTTTGCCGTTGTGCACTGTGTGTGCTCGCAGTTGAAATAAAAGTCAAGCCTGAGCAGAAAAAGCGTGTTACGTCAGTCGCGTCTGTTTCATTCTCCAAGCAAATGAAAGCAGAGGCGGGGTTTCTGTTGAGGTGCCAGCAGTGTTTGTGTTGCAGGTTCATGGAAAACCTGGAAAAGTCATGTAATTTTGGCATCTTCCAGACCTGGAAAGTTTTGGAAAGACAGAGAAACCCACAAAAGTCATGGAAATTACATTTACACTCGGTTTCACAAACAGGGTTTAAGGCTAGTCCAGATTAAATTGCATGTTTGAGCGATCTCAACTCAAAATAACTTGCAGTGAGATGTCTTAACATGTGTCATTTTTTTGTCTCCAGGTGCACACCAGTAATATATTTTTCTATGGCCATTTTATAAATGTGACTTAAATAGCCTAATTTATTGAAGGCCTAGCCCTGGTTTAATCTAAGCGCTGTTTGTGAAACTGGGCCGTAGTCATTTAGCAGACATTTTTGTCCAAAGCGACTTAAGCTGCGCTCACACTAAAGCTTGTGCTTGCAAAATTCTGTCATACGGCACTACACAACGGGCGGGCTTAAACAATATGATTAGACATTAATAAAAGTGAGCGATTGCTCCATATTTTAAACTTCTCATTTTAAATGATCTCCTATTGGTCTCACACAATCACCTGATGTGATTTCGCAGGTAAGAATTCACCAAGCTTGAACTTTCGAAATGTGAATCTTGTCGCGCGTGCTTGTGTTTCTGGTCTGCCACATTCGCATGCCTATGAATGGAAGTCTATGGAGCGACAAGTGCAGTGTGATCACGGCTTTACAATAGAAGTAGTTTTATCTACTATTACTAGTTTAACAAACTATTAACATCGTCTAAATTAGTTTGACAAATATCTGCCTATTGGAATTCATCTTTATTTGTATAGCGCTTTTACAATGTAGATTGTGTCAAAGCAGCTTCACATGTAACATTATGGTGAATGTAAACAGTGTCAGTTCAGTTTTCAGAGATTAAGTTCAGCTCAGTTTAGCTCAGCTCAGTGTGGGTTAATAATCATTACTGAGAGTCCAAACACTGAAGAGCAAATCCATCGATGCGCAGCTCTACAGGAGGTTAGTTATTTTTACTTCTTTTCTTGGCCTAAACACGCTCTCACATTATTAGTGCTGTGTAAGCATCATCTGTTTTACATAGATACAGCAATAAATTGAAACTATTGCGTGTTTTATGATATGCTGTAATAAATGTAAATGTTTCTTATGATTTATCACGTATCTGTAGACATTACATGAAACATTAGGCTGTTTACGTTAGTCCTGGAAAAGTCCTGAAATTGTTGTAGTAAAAATGTGTCTGAACCCTGGTGTTGTCAAGACGACTACAGAGAACTTTAATGATGGAGGAGAGACTAGCGGTCGCTGTTTTGAGTTATCCAGAGCTGTAGGACTTTACAAATCTTGAAAATAACAATATTACTAAATATTACTATTATAACAACATCGACAGCAACACTCGCGCACATCAGACCAGCTGATTCAGTCGTAGACTAGTGGCTTCTCGCACTTTTGGAACAGAAAGGCGCGTTCGGTGGGATCTTTGGGTTCTTGGGTTAACTACTTAAACAATTATTCAAAGTTATTTTTTTTTATGCATAACTCTGCAGTCTTCATAAACAAGATCATTATAGAACTTAAACTCAAAATAATCATTATTTTTTTTTCGGCTTAGTCTCTATTAATCCGGGTTCGCCACAGCTATCTAGCCTATGTTTTACACAGCGGATGCCCTTCCAGCTGCAACCCATCACTGGGAAACATCCATACATACTCATTCACACTCATACACTACGGACAATTTAGCCTACCCAATTCACTTACACCACATGTGTTTGGACTGTGGGGGAAACCGGAGCACCCGGAGGAAACCCACGCCAACACGGGGAGAACATGCAAACTCCACACAGAAACACCAACTGACCCAGCTGAGGCTCACACTATAGCAACCTTCTTGCTGTGAGGCGAACGTGCTACCCACTGCGCCACCATGCAGCCCATACTCATAATAATCTTCCTCGTTAATTTATTTGACCAGGAACTTTGTATTGTAGTGGATAACACATTTCTAACGTTCAAGTACATCAAGGCACAGTTTTACACCTGTAAACTTTAAAGTCAATTTTTTTGCCCTCACATTAAGTGATCCAAGTGATCTTTAACAAACCAAGGACATTTTCACAGTATTTCCTGTAAAAAAAAAAGAATAATAATAAATAATAAGTCTTTTTCGAATTGGGTTGGCTAAATTGTCCGTAGTGTATGAGTGTGAATGTGTGTGTGGATGTTCCCAGAGATGGGTTGCGGCTGGAAGGGCATCCGCTGCGTAAAAATCATGCTGGATAAGTTGGCGGTTCATTCCGCTGTGGCGACCCCGGATTAATAAAGGGACTAAGCCGACAAGAAAATGAATGAATAAGTCTTTTTCTTATAGTTTATTTCCTAAAAGCAGTTTATTATTTTTAAAAATACAATGTTAAGGTCAGTATTATTAGCCTCCTTAAGAAATATTTACTGTATATTTTTGAT
>LR812533.1:58455613-58458113 GCA_903798195.1 Danio kyathit | reverse complement strand
AAAAATAATTTGACAGCTTCAGCTGTTCACATCAACATGACCGGCACTTTCAGACTTCAGCACCACATGTCTTTAGCATGAATTGAAATTGACTTTCCCTCCTAAAGGAAAAAATACAATCATTTTTAAAATTGCAATGCGATTAGTCATGTATTCGCAATTTCACATAAATCAGCATGCGAAAATTTAATTAGCCTATTTTCATTGCGCTCTTTCTCTCTGCAGCAGCAGTTCACGCGCTCTGGATAAGCGCACTACACAGCCACATCTTGTAGCAAATTAATTTGCAACTTTGTTGTATAAAAAATAGGCTAAATAACAACATTTAATTAACAAACAAATTAAATAAAATTATTTGTAAAAATGAAACTACAGAAAAAAGAAAATGAAAAGAACTGAAACCAGCTCAAATGTTCTGTTCTGAATAACAGGTGTTGCGATCAAATTAATTCCATGGAATAATTAACACAGACAGGCACATTTTTCAGAAAATAGCCTATTTTATTTTATTTAAAAATATGTTAGGCCTATATTTATTATATAGGTTATATTTTTTAAATAGCCTATATTAAATTACCATTATATTTTGGCTTTAACGAATTATTGAACAGATTATTAATAACTTATCAAAAACATTTTACTGAGCTCAGTGTCGGCCGTCACCGGATAAAGTCCAATCTTTCTTTAATTTTTTGGACTTTTGTTTGAAAGCTTAGTGGCATTGTAGAGGTCCAATTTACTGTTGTTTGATTTAAATTATAGCCTATATATGCGCCAATAAACAAGTCAAAGGAATGAGTGAATTAATAAAATGATTCGTAAATGTCGATATTGTTTTTACTCAAAAAAATAACAAATGTTTTATAAAAATAAAAGGAGCAATTTTCATAATTTATACGATTCAGTTAAATATAAGTTGGACATTTATGGGGCCATGTAACATGTTTTTGTGTTTGTTTTTTTGTTCTAGTGATCTTTAATATATACTGGGTAGCTACGCAAAATATTTTCTAAAATGTCAAGCAGGAATTTGTCGATTAGCTTTAATTATGAAGACAAAGAAATATTAAAAATAACAAAAATAAAATGATAAAAAAAATACAAAGATAAAAAGAGCAGCATTTTGCTAAATATAATAGTCCTTTATATGCTTTAAATCCTGCTATGTGTTGTTTCATATTCGTTTTTATTTCACTTGATGCATTAGTTATTTAATGTTTGAAAGAAAGAAATAACAGCCGTCCTTTAAATCATTATTTTACCATCAAAATGTAGTATATTTTATATTATTATCAACTTTTGATATAAAACCGCTGTGTAATTTAATTGATTGTTAAAAATGAAATAATTTTAAGGCATAACAGTGTTTAGTAGTTGCTTTCGCTTTCGTTCTTCACGGAAGCTTTAACAGAAGCGTGTGCCGCATTCACCTCTGACGTGGCTACTCAGCCTGTAGCCTAGTTTGGGATTTTTTCGTTGTGACGATTAAGCAAGAATCATAATGCATTGCATATTCAGCTCATTCTTCAGTAGCCTCAACACAGGCTGGTAGCCTAGATTTAAACGGATCGTTTATAAGAATGAGCGATTAATAGATTAATTGGTCGTTAATTTAAATGATCATTGATCACTGGATTTTGTAGAAACTGACATCCCTAGTTCAAAGTAAAAAAAAAGAAAAGAAGAGAGATCATGCTTTTATGATGTTAGTTTTCCTACAATAAAAAGATTTCAATCAGAGAAATCCTCTGGCTTTTTTCTTTCTTTTTTTTTTTTTGCTGTATCGAAAACATACCGAACCGTGACACCACTGTGTCGTATCGAACCGAACCGTGATTTTTGTGAACCGTTACACCCCTAATATATATATATATATATATATATATATATATATATATATATATATATATATATATATATATATATATATATATATATATATATATATATATACATGCACACACGCACACACACATAAATATACACACACACACACATATATATATATACACACACATATATATATATATATATATATATATACATGCACACACACACATGCACACACACATAAATATACACACACACACACACACACACACATATATATATATACTTGCACATACACACACACGCACACACACACACACATAAATATATATATACACACACACACACACACATATATATATACTTGCACATACACACACACGCACACACACACACATAAATATATATATACACACACACACACACACATATATATATATACATGCACATATACACACACACGCACACACACACATAAATATATACACACACACACACACACACACACGTGCATAGACTCGCACACACATATACATGATATAATGATATGCACAGTCAAATATAATATGCATTTATTGCATTTATTTTTACTTAATTGTGTGTGTGTCTGTGTGTCTGTGTGTGTGTCTGTGTCTGTGTGTGTGTGTGTCTGTGTCTGTGTGTCTGTGTG
>LR812533.1:58437653-58439789 GCA_903798195.1 Danio kyathit | reverse complement strand
ACACACACACACACACACACACACACACACACACACACACACTAGGATTGTCAAAAGTATTGACTTATGTACTAATCGGTTCTGAAATGTTCTTTGTGTGTGTGTGTGTGTGTGTGTGTGTATGTGTGTGTGTGTGTATGTGTGTGTGTGTGTGTGTGTGTGTGTGTGTGTGTGGTGTGTGTGTGTGTATGTGTGTGTGTGTGTATGTGTGTGTGTGTGTGTGTGTGTGTGTGTGTGTGTGTGTGTGTGTGTGTGTGTGTGTGTGTGTGTATGTGTGTGTGTGTGTGTGTGTGTGTGTATGTGTGTGTGTGTGTGTGTGTGTGTGTGTGTGTGTGTGTGTGTGTGTGTGTGTGCAGTGCGCTGCAGCAGGGCAGTAGTGTTCTCCATCATCAGGGCGCAGCAGCAGTGCAGCAGCAGCAGAGCAGCAGGCCGGAGGATCAGATGAGGATGGAGGATCTGGAGGAACCAGTAGAGCGACCAGCAGACGCCAGCGACACCAGCATAGACCAGTACACACACACACACACCAACACTACACCACACACACCAGCGACACCAGCATAGACCAGTACACACACACACACCAACACTACACCACACACACCAGGGACACCAGCATAGACCAGTACACACACACACACACCAACACTACACCACACACACCAGGGACACCAGCATAGACCAGTACACACACACACACACCAACACTACACCACACACACCAGCGACACCAGCATAGACCAGTACACACACACACACCAACACTACACCACACACACCAGCGACACCAGCATAGACCAGTACACACACACACACACCAACACTACACCACACACACCAGGGACACCAGCATAGACCAGTACACACACACACACACCAACACTACACCACACACACCAGGGACACCAGCATAGACCAGTACACACACACACACACCAACACTACACCACACACACCAGCGACACCAGCATAGACCAGTACACACACACACACACCAACACTACACCACACACACCAGCGACACCAGCATAGACCAGTACACACACACACACACCAACACTACACCACACACACCAGCGACACCAGCATAGACCAGTACACACACACACACACAGAGCATCCAGAAAGTGTTGACAGCGCTTCACTTTCTCCACATTAGTTTATATTGCAGCCTTATTCCAGAATGGATTAAACTCATTTATCTCCTCAACATTCTACACACAATCCCCATAATGACAATGTGAAGAAAGAGTTGTAAATTGTTGTAAATTTATTAAAATAAAAGCTGATAAATCACCTGTACATCAGTATTCACAGCCTTTGCTCAACACTTTGTTGATGCTCCTTTGGCAGCGATTAACAGCCTCAAGTCTTTCTGAATATGATGCCACAAGCTCGGCTCACCTGTCTTTGGGAATGTTTGTCCATTCCTCTTTGCAGTACCTCTCAAGCTCTATCAGGTTGGATGGGAAGCGACGGTGTACGGCCATTTTCAGATCTCTCCAGAGATGCTCAATAGGATTTAGGTCTGGGCTCTGGCTGGGCCACTCAAAGACATTCACCGAGTTGTTGTGAAGCCACTCCATTGATATTTTGGCGGTGTGCTTTGGGTCATTGTCCTGCTGGAAGATGAAGCGTCGCCCCAGTCTGAGGTCAAGAGCACTCTGAAGCAGGTCTTCATTCAGGATGTCTCTGTACATTGCTGCATTCATCTTTCCCTCTATCCTGACTAGTCTTCCAGTTCCTGCTGCTGAAAAACATCCCCACAGCATGATGCTGCCACCACCATGCTTCACTGTAGGGATGCTGTTAGCCTGGTGATGAGCGCTGCCTGCTTTCCTCCAAACGTAACGCCTGGCGTTCACTCCAAAGAGTTCAATTTGAGTCTCATCAGACCAGAGAGTTTAGTTTCTGATGGTCTGAGAGTCCTTCAGATGCCTTTAGGCAGACTCCAGGTGGGGAGTGTCTTCCGTCTGGCCGCTCTACCATACAGGCCTGATTGGTGGATTGCTGCACAGATGGTTGTCCTTCTGTAAGGTTCTCCTCTCTCCACAGAAGAACGCTGGAGCTCAGACAGAGTGAGCATCGGGTTATTGATCACCTCCCTGACTGAGGCCCTTCTCCCCCGATCACTCA
>LR812533.1:58390153-58435153 GCA_903798195.1 Danio kyathit | reverse complement strand
AAGATGGGTGTGGCTAAAAATATAGTGTCTGAATCATCAAACTGACATCATCAACATATTAAACCTTTTTATTTACTAAAAAAATGATAATTTATTTAAATTCACCACCGATTTTAATAATAAATTTGCATAAAATTATAAATTCATAAATATTAAAACAGCAAATTTGGGAAAAAAATGCTATTTAACATTTAATTTTATGGTAGGTTGAGAAACGGTTTATGAGGAAAAGGAAATTCATAGAGCCAATGCTTGAAGATGTGTGTGTGTGTGTGTGTGTCAGGTGTCATGTGATGATGGCGAGAGGTCAGCTGATCGTAAAGTGACGTTTGATGTGACGGAATCAGAGATGAGCAGTGTTTACAGCCCAGAGGGAACAGGTAACACACACACACACACACACACACACACACACACACACACACACACACACACACACACACACACACACACACACACCTAGGTTATTATAGTTAACGAAAACAAACGAAAAATGAAAATTGAAAATCATTATGGTTAACTGAAATAAAAATAAAAACTAGAACTGACTGAAACTGTATTGTGTTCATACAAAACTGACTGACACTAACGCAAACTATAGCCAAAACGCCCTCGCTTTCGTCTTTGTAAGTGTATTTAACACATACTGTACGCCTTTAGCAGTGAATCTGTTCAGTGCGCGCTGCGGGTGTTTGACCCTACGGCACCTCAGAGTCTGTAATCCTGCTGCTATTGGCCAGATCGAGCCAGTTCTCCTCCAGTCATCCTCGCCTGTGATGGCGAATGAATCGTTCTTACCGGATCTTGTGAACCAGTTGAACTAGTTTACCAAATCAAACTGAATCATTTGAATTGATTCACGTCTCCAGGAAGCACTCTTATCCACAAACTACTTACTTTTCACATGCCTGATCTCCTCTGACTCGCAATAAACCAGTATATACTGAGTTATTGAGTGTGTGTATTGAGTGTATATAATCTAGTTTAAATTAACAGTGATATTTCTATAACTGAGCGGGTTTACTCTTAGATTTAGGGTGTGAGAAACCAAAAGCCTCTTGCTTCCTGAGCACTGACTGAGTCAAAGTGATGCAAATGCTACAGGCCGGGTCTTACCGACGGTGTCTTTGTCTTTGGGTGATACTTTCAGGCCAAAGAAACTCTTGTGTTGATAAAGTTATAGCACTAATGAACAATGCAAAACTATTATACCCTTGTCACACACTGATCTCTGCGTCTCCTCAGTTCCAGTGAAGGTGCAGCAGCTGGCCGACTCTCTGCAGCTGATCTCAGGTCAGCTCAACTCTGTGTTAGGAGCTCTGAGTTCAGTAACACACAAACAAGCCCCGCCTCCTCTGACCACACCCCTGCTTCCCCGCCCCTCATGGGCGTGGCCTACAAAGCCCTCCACATCGCTGTCCAATGGACTTACACACAGACCCACAGAATCAATGCAGAACCGCTGGAGTGGCCTGAGCACAGGTGACACACACACACACACACACACACACACACACACACACACACACACACACACACACCTGACATCATCTGTGTGATAGTGTCATCTAAACATCATCTCTTTTTCCACAGAAACCAGCAGAACACACACAACCTTCTCAGGATACACACCACTAAGGTGACACACACACATACAGGAATATCATACTTATAATGATGTGTGTGGTGTAAAGTGGATGATAATGATCGTGTGTGTGTGTGTGTGTGTGTGTGTGTTCAGTCTGTCGAGTCTGCGTCCTCCAGAGGTCGAAGGTCAGCGGCTGCAGGGCCTTATAGAAGGAAACAAACGCTGGCTGGAGGCTCAAAGGAAGAACCACAATATGTATCCTTACACACATGAACACACACACACACACTTACACATACACACTTTTCCTGTTGTTTTCCTGAGCGTCACACACACACAGTCCTCTGTTCCCGAAGCTCAGATCAGCGTCCGGCAGCAGCAGTGGCGGCGGCGGCTTCATTCAGCTCAGCCTCGACGACAACAACCAGATTAAAGTTCATCATTTCTGAAGCGCAGCAGAATAAACACACACACACACACACACACACACACACACACACACACACACACACACACACACACACACACATTGCATTTCTGAACCACCAGCACTTTTAAACTCTACATTTATACCTACACGCTGCAGTTCTGTCTATATTTGTATTTATAGCTGTGTGTAATGACCTCATTTGTACAATATTTTTGTAACCATTAAATGACTTTACTATTCTTCCAGGAGGTGTTTATGATTTGAGTTTGTCCTGATCTGATTGGTAGATATTGGTGACTTGTTTAATCAGTGTGTGTTGTTTATTCTCTTTTGGGTCCAGCAGGATGTCTGTTCATTTTACAGAGTTGTGTATTGGTTGCAGTAAGGTTACTCTGCAGTAGTATAAAAGCTATTTTAACCACATGTAGGCTGTTCACATAAACTGATGCAGTTTTGTAGTTAATGTACATCTATAAATATTGATATGAGCTGATCAATGGTTTCACACATACTTTAAAATGATTTAAATGGCAGACCAAAAACATAAATATCAGTATTAATGCTACGGTAACAAAACCAGCATATAGGTGGGATTTCATTTCACATTAAATTGGTTATTAAAACGCTTAGTTTAAACTGGGTCACGTGTCAAAAACCGCGCCAAAAGCCGTTGACTGACTGACTGACCGAGAGAAGCGCGCGGAGAGTCTGACTGACTGGAGTTCCTCTGAGGTAAACGCTTTTTTCTTTAACCTTTACTAACTATAGACTAAAAACCAACCATTTGACATATAATAATGTTATAATGACGTTTGGGTGTACCTCAATCTACGGAGAATTCAAAGTAAATATGACTGAATGAATGCTGGAATTATGTTAAAGTATTTATTAATTATTATACTTTGACGAATTATTATTTAAAAATACGAAACAATAACATCATAATCTCGAATTGTAAGCAGTCTGTGTTTCCCTTTATAGTTATGTCATTTGTGATGAGGATAATCACTTGTTTTACCGAATGTATGTGACGATGTAACATTAGAACGTTTATGAAAACCTAACATACATCCACAAATATTGATATGAGCCGATAAATGATTTCACATATATTTTAAAATTATTTACATAGGAGAACAAAAGCCTGAAAATGCGTTGTTATTATTGATACGCTAACAAAACTGCCATACAGGTGCGACCTTATATTAAAGTATAATAGTTGGGGTATTAAACCGCTTAATATGAATGGCATCGCGTGACAAAAACCGCGCCAAAAGCCGTTGACTGACTGACCGAGAGAAGGGCGCGGAGAGCCTGACTGACTGGAGTTCCTCTGAGGTAAACGCTTTTTTCTTTAACCTTTACTAACTATAAGCCAACCGTATGACCTTTAATAATGTTATAATGAAGTTTGGGTGTACCTCAACCAACACAGAATTCAAAATAAATACGGCTGAATGAATATTGGAATTACATTGCTCAAAGTCTTGAAATTACGGCGAGTTATTATGCCGAAATATGAATCAATAGCATCATAATCTCGTGTTTTTAGCAGTCGGTGTGTTTCCCTTTATACCCATGTCATGTGTGATAAATAATTTTGCATGGTTTTATGGACGGTTAGAATGTGTCGGGGTAATGTTAAAACGCAGGAACGTTTATGAAAACCTACACGTTACTATTGTAAATACTGTAGTGTTTTTGAACTACACTATAGTAAAGTGTATTATATTGTATTTATTATGTTATTTACAACTTATGAATACTACATGATAGTGTAGTATAGTGAACTGATAAACTAATAAACACTAGTAGGCTATACCTTATTTTTCAGTACAGTAAACTGCTGCAATGAACTAATATTTTACATTATATACAGTTGTAGAGAACTACAGTAATGGTTAATTGTTTATTTGACTATAGTTGTGTCACCATAGCAACTATAGGATTAACAAACCATAATTCAAGTGCTTTATTGTAGTCCTGTTCAAAAGCTCTAGTTTTTAATCACTATAGTATTTTTCATGCGGATCTGAAGTAGTGCTTAATCCAGTCTGCAGATTTAATGATGTATGCAGAATTTGTAGTTTGTAACATGCATATTGGCATGAATAATAATTATCTTTGACAAGCTTGGATCTGATCTACACTTAATCACAGCCTTCTCCATCGACATTCATCGTGAATAATCATTGAACTTGCTCAAACAAGCAGTAAAGTGCAGAATGAACTGAATTTATTTGGCAGTGATGAAACTCTACCTGATTCAGCATTATTGACTGCTCATCTCTGTAAAGCTGCTTTGACAAAATCTAGATTATATGAAGCACGCTAGAAATAAAGATGAATTTTATTGTGTTTGTCATCATGAAGTAAAACACACGATCACAACTGAAAACAATCGTAAAAAGTCTTTATTCAGTAATCATTCCACTTGTTTCTGTAAAAACATGATCTGTAATAGTTTTAAGACAGTGCAAAGTTGATTTCGTCATCATGAGATCAGTGAAGCAGCTCGGCTCGGATTTACCAACGCGGTCCAAAACCACAGACACGGAAGGCCACAGACGGACACAAACGCAAAGAAAAAACATCGACTCCACCGTTACAAAGATGCATTGAGATTTGCAGGGCAGGACTGAAGCGATTAACACGTTACATTAACCGTTAACCTCGCGATGAGGGGAGGAGCTCTGGCAGTTTGACTGGCACATTCACTGTCCTATCAGAGTGAGGCTCCTCCCACACAGTCTCTGACTGGCAGGAAAATACATTCAGGCAGCGAGGCTTCTTATTGGCTGACAGCCCCGGTGCTGCTCTGTGATTGGCTCTGTCCATCAGAAGACGTAGATTTTGTCTCTTTGAACTGAGTCAAGGTCGTCGTCCATAGTGAGCAGAACCTGCGACAGACACAAGTGTTTGTTAGCATATATAATACACGAGTCGTGTCATTGGTGTTTTGAATGGGGAAAAGTGTAACAGTCAATATGGCGAATGAAGTACAGGAGCTATAGACTGAACTATAGAACTATAGACTGCAGGGCTTGACGCTTACTTTTTTCAGGAGTAGCACATGCGCTCCTAAGTTGAAAAATTTAGGAGCACATTAAAGAATTTTAGGAGCGCAGTTAAAAATATCTAAAATAAATAGTGTTTCTGGTTAATAAATGTACACGAGGAGATCTTTAGAAGCAAAGCAGTTTCATTCATTTGAGTACAATAAGTACAATAGGTTTATTTTACTGTTTAACCGCTTAAATAGTGTTTAATAATTATTTATAATTTAAGCTGTGGCAATGTGGTGGTGCAGTGGGTAGCACGTTCGCCTCACAGCAAGAAGGTCGCTGGTTTGAGCCTCGGCTGGGTCAGTTGGTGTTTCTGTGTGGAGTTTGCATGTTCTCCCCGTGTTGGCGTGGGTTTCCTCCGGGTGCTCCGGTTTCCCCCACAGTCCAGATATATGCAGTATAGGTGAATTAGGTAAGCTATATTGTCCGTAGTGTGTGTGTGTGTGTGTGTGTGTGTGTGTGTGTGTGTGTGTGTGTGTGTGTGTGTGTGTGTGAAAGAGTGTGTATGAATGTTTCCCAGTGATGGGTTGTGGCTGGAAGGGCATCTGCTGCGTAAAACATGTGCAGGATAAATTGGCGGTTCATTCTGCTGTGGCGACCCTAGATTAATAAAGGGACTAAGCCAAAAATAAATTGAATGAATGATTGTATTTAAGCTGTGTGGAGTTTAGCTAGCGGTCCACAGCAGGACTGGGATCATATTGCTGTAATGAAGGCCTCTCTAAACTGATCTGAATATATATATATATTGTACACATTATATTTAATATAAATATACTTGCAGTAGCTAGATTTAAACACACCTTTTCTCTACAGCACATAAAAAAAATGTGACTTTTAAGAATAATTTTATCAAAATTAATTTATTTGCATAACATATTTAACTGATTCCACCCTACTGCCCACATGGGAACAGTAAGACAAAGTAAAGAAAGACACAACTGCAAACTCATGTGCAAAGCTGACACTGTTTATCAGAGCACTTTAGCATTCAGGGCTTCTTAAAGAAGAGCTGAATATGGGAATCCCTTTATGAATTAAAGTTTCCTTCTGCCCCAAAGTAACACCATCTTTTCTATTTTGTATATAACTTTAATGACCTTCAGCAACAGAATAATTACTTATTGATTTCTTATTTAACAAACAAACTTAAAAAATAAGTTTGTGTTTCTTTTTAGTGTGCACCACTGACAGGTCAGATCTGCTCTCTGTCTCTCTCTCTCTCTCTCTGCTGTTGTATTGGTGCTGCTGAGAGATTGAGACGCACCCGCCAAAGTTTGTGCATAAAGTAATGTAAAAACGAATACAATTAATATCGAAAGCAAAAGCCGAATTATGTCCGGGGAAAAGAGAATGTATTGTCACCCCAAATAATGAGCTGGATCTCAAAGCTGCTACTAAAGTCAGAACAGCAGTCCTGTATCCAGCGCGTCTCTGTGGGTCTGCATGCAGAGCATGTGAGTCTGTGGCAAAGTGTTCTCGGTTACTCGCAAACACAGAACCGGGCCGCCCAGGTAAAGTCTGTGTGGGAAGCGCTGGTGTTGAATTGGGTCTCACACTAGATGTGCCACGATATGCCATGCTTGGCCGAATTGTAGACGTTTTCCATGAGGCTCGCACATTGTGCGACACGCCGCTATTTGGTGCCATGCGTTGCTTAGCAACGTATACAAAACAATGTGACGACCACTTGATGTGAAGTAAATAAACCTGTAGAGATGTGCTGTTGTTGATAGCGTCAGCATGCGCTACAGCCACAATAGATTTCCAATGTAACGCACCATAAGTTAGTGTGAAGAGCATGTTGTTTTACCGTGGCCGAGTGAATTAAGTCATCAATCGAGCTTATTAAAAAAGAAAATCGCACATGTGCGACTAAATCAATTTTCCAGTTCGCACACGTCTATTTTTAGTCGCAAATGCGAGCGAAATGGTCGCACTGTCGAGCCCTGGACTGAGGATTCTCTGGGGGAGGGGCTCAGACCAGACGTGTGTTTATGACAGTTTCTGCAGCTTCATTATGAACCCTCGGATTAGCAAATGCTCTGGGATCTCAGTCAATATTTGCTTCACACACATGAGAAATACATCTACATAAAGCTTCAAATCTCTACTTTTAAACAAACCAACTACACTTGAAAACAAATGTTCTCTGGTTTTGCAATCTGCATGTAATGAACACGAGGTACAGTCGGTCCCAACTAACACACGTCACATTTCAGGCTTTGATCCTAGTTGTGGTGTTTTGGTGACTGTCACTTTAAATTCAAATGAGATTGTGCTCTTTTCAGAAGAGGGTGGAGCTACAGATGGCTGTCCATCACCATAGCAACTGATTCAAAACATGACTAATGTCCTATGCTAATGAGAGAGATGGTCAATAGTGGGCGGGGCTTTCCCCCTCTGATGACACGTATAAAGGCAGACTGTCAATCAAAGTGTTTCTGCAGACTGTTTAGATCAAGTCTGATTAGAACCAACACAATTCATTCATCTTTACCATTAGAGGCTGCTGGAGATACTCACACACTGCTGACACACAGCTGGGTTTAAAGCCTGCATTAAAGTCATTTCTGCATGATAGGTGCCCTTTAAAGGAGCTTTGGTATTAATCTCATTGGCTCTGCTGTTTTGGACTCACCAGGAAGGATCCAAACATGGCGATGGAGGACAGGAAGTGCCAGATATCATGATCATCGAAGAAGGACAGCAGGATACACTCGCGGTTGTGCTCTCGAGATTCAGCGGGAGTTTTCTGCACACACACACACAGTTTGATCTGGTCAACATGATGGCGTACAGGTACACAAGCTCACTTAAAGAGAAATGCTTTCACAAACAAATGAAAAACAATTCTGTCGTCATGTACTGAGTTAAAACCTATATCAGAGCGTTTATTTACTAGGCATGGGCTGGTATAAGATTCTGACAGTGTGATAACTTTGATAAAAACATCACGCTTTCATGGTATTGTGTCCACTGCTCTAAAATAAGCTCTTTTTAAATGTCTGGGTGAAAAACTAAAACTTTTTCTCTTTTGAACACAATATATTCTGTTCTGAGAAACGTTTATCATATTTTAGAAGAGTAAACGTGTCAGGCTGAATACATCTTTGACTTCTGCTGTCTTCATTTGTTTCTAAAACAGATTTATTTACAATTTAAAACGGCTTTTCTGCTGGAGATACTGCTGTCCTAACAACAAAACAAACAAACATCAATGAAAAGTCCTACACATACCTCAGGAACGCTATTGCAGAAGATTTTGACGGTTTTAAAACCTTGACTTTTCCAAACCGCGGTACACCTTGAAAATGGTTATCGTCCCATGCCAATTATATACTGCTGCTCTCTGATGGTCTGAAGTGATTCTGTTATCCTCACTTTTAAAAGCGTCTGCTAAATGAGTAAATATAAGTGTTTTAAATGTGTCCCCTTGACTCGTTTCAAACCACATTGAGTTTGTATTTATTTTCCTACTATGAAAGTCAATGGTTACCGGTTTCCAGCATTCTTCAGAATATCTTCTTTTGTGTTCAACAGACTAAAAAATCTTAATGTTTGAAACAAGTCAAGGGGAGTAAATGATGACAGAATCTTCATTTTTGGGTGAACGGACCCTTTACATAAACCTTAGAGAGTCACACATATAGAGTTGTATGGTAGGGTATGGTTCAGTACTTTCGGCTTTTATGCTCATTTCCACTGTCAAAAGGTACCTAAAAGCAAATCGTACCGTACCTCTTTTTGGGTACCCTTTCCAAAGAGTACCCAGCACAACAAAAGGGTACCAAAAGGCGGAGCTAGACGCACAGCTAAATGCTATTGGTTTACAGAGATACGTCACTTGCTCGTCCACTATGGTTGTGCCGATAGACAATAGTATCGAGTATCGACGATAGGCAAAGATATCGCCGAGAGCTGAGATTAATGATGATTTTAAAGACGATATTTAGCTCGTTTCGTATCAATGTAGACCCATTACAAGTTTTACTTTATACTGAATAAAATGTATAGTATTGTTATTTTTAATCTTCATCATTAATAATAAATGAACCACAAATAATTTGACAGCTTCAGGTGTTTGCATCAACATCACTTGACCAACTCTCTTGCGCTCTCTTACTCTCCTCTCTCTCTCTCACAGCAGCAGCTGATGCGCGCGCTGCACGAGAGGGCACTACACAGCCACATCTCACAGCAAATTAATTTGCAACTTTGTTGCATAAAAATAATAGACTAAATAACAAAACGGGATTTAATTAACAAATAAGTTAAACAAAACTATTTGTAAAAACGAAACAAATGAAAAAGAAAATGAAAGAACTAAGAGCTGAAACCAGCTCAAATGTTCTGGAATAAAAGGTGTTGCGGTAATACACAATCATTGGCTTTCACCAAAAAGTTATTTATCTTTCATTTATATCCGTTATTAAAAGCCTATTTAAGTTTTAAGTTGGCCTATAGCCTATTTTTTGCATGTACTGACTGCTTCTTTAAATACACGTAATATATGTGCTTTATTTGTGTTCAATTCGATGGAATGATAAACATGGACATGCGCATTTGTTTACAAAATAGCCTATTTATTTAATTAAAAAATGTTAGGCCTATATTTATTTATAGGCTATAAATGTTTATTTTATTTGTTTATTTAAAGTATCCTATATATATTAAATTAAATTACAACCTGCATTTTACCATTCATTTTGGCTTTAACGAATTATTGAACAGATAATTAATAACTTATCAAAGAACATTTTACTGAGCTCAGTGAAAAGTTTCATATGTAGGCCTATACAGACAAAAAAATAGCCTATGTCTAAAATGAAACTACTCTCTTATCAGAAAACAACAAACACATATCCTGAAGCGCAACATTGTGTTTCATTTTAACAAATACAAATGTGACAGTTTGATGACTAGCCTACTTCTGTGATGATGATGAGACCTGAAGCCGCGTCGCACTCAACTGAACAAAAACATGAAGAAAACGCCTTCACCGCACAGAAAGTCACCCGCGGTCGGCGAATCCACCCGCTGAAAGGACCTTAATGCGTCTTTGTTTCTTCTGTGCGTAGATAAATACCAGTTCATTTGCTTTCATTTATTTATATTATATCCATTTTGCGGCAATCCCGCCGATAACGGCATGGACAAGAAGTCACCATCAAATCTTGTTCTGCGCCGCAATGTTGCATCGGAGTCTTGTTTTAAATAATTTAGCTTATTTAGCTGTAAGAGCACAGTAATTTGCATTGATTTGAATTATTTTCCAAGATAAAACGTAATGCAAATGAAGTAGATTATTAAATAAGTAAAAAAAAGAAAAGCCAAAAAGTAAATACATTTAGAAATGGTTAAATAAATGAACAAACAAGTAAACATAACACTATTGCGCCCCCATGCGATAGTATCGTGTATCGGCGATCTCACAGGGGGACGATATGGCGATCTGAAAATTTCGTATATCGCCCAACACTATCCTGGACAGGCCAGGAGAACGAAAACAAAGGAAGCGTCATGTTTTAAACACACAGCTGAGACATTACAGCCTAATAATAGATACATAATAAAGAACCATGGTCGACCCGAGCGCAAACAAACCTTGTTGTCTTCTTGATAAACAGACACAAAGCCAAGAAGAAGAGCAGAATCTGCCGAGTCCTGTTGTTTATGAGGCGTCTAAAAGAGCGAGCGGTTTCACTTTCTCCAGAGAGCTTGCGATCGCTTGCCGCGCGTCTATATCTGAAACTTCTTGAACTCATGATAGAGTGCACGTGATTATTGAAGTGCTTCTGACATCCGATTCTTTCAGAAACGAACAAACGCGAGAGTGAAGCTTGAAATAAAGGAGCAAATGATTGTTTCAGCAGCCTAAAACATGAACACACTGCCATGTTTAAATATTATCATCACCTTCTGGACTTACTTTTTAACAAGATATTAACGTCACATGTGCTGCTGAACATTACACACACAGATGAGAGCTCTGCTCTGACTGTGGGCTGTATTTCCTGTTGTTTTTAAACCCAAATAAGGACTAAATGTCTGCTGTGTGTAGTTTATCTGTAATTGGTAACAGAGACTGTAAGGGTCTGTGTGTGCTCATATATGTTCATTTATTTATTTTATATAATCGCAGACGTTACAGTAGGCTATTTCACATTATCATTGATCTGCAGTTATAATCATGTTGATGAAAGGTTAGTGATGAACATTTATACAGTGTTGATGTGTATAAAGTGCTGCTCTTATGATCTGTGAGTGACCCGTACAGCTTTACTGTAGACATGTCCTCCACAGAGAGTGATGTCGACTCAAACTTTTCTGTTGTACACCACACACACCATTGGTACCCTTTGGCAGTGGAAACATAAGCCTGATAAAGGTGACCCATACCGACCCGTACTGCAGGGGTTTTTAAACTGTCACCAGGGGGCGCCAGCACCTATTAAGGAGAGCGCGAGCATTTGAGGCGTGCACTCGAGTAAATTATGATGACGTTTTTTATGCGTTCACTAGAGTGAATCAGATTAATGTTAGTTCCACATCTAACTATCAGGCACATGTAGAGTTTATGCGTTCCAGTAAAGTATATGCAAATAAGATGAAGCGGGTGCTTTTAAAATGAACGACGGTAAATGAAAGTCAATCCGGTGAGCGTCTGACAAAACAGTGCCCTTCTGAATCAAATCAGCAGGATGCCCTCTGGATCTTTCACTTACTTTAAAGACACGACATGAAGACACACAGGCTACCTTTACATGGACATCAGTAATAGTTATTTGCCTAAATCTGAATAAGACAATAATATAATTAAGATGTAACGTGAAGTGCTTTATGAATGTTGCGTCACCAGGATATCCACCTTTCCTGCAGAGGCTCATGTCATTTCGGCTGTTTCATCTTTAATTTGTTTTTAATTTCACTCATGAATATTTCATTCATGCCCCCAGGACAACCTGGGTTATTAGACGCGAATGTTCAGTAAGGACTGGTGGAAGATGTTTTAATGGTATTTGATAGCGCACGCCAAATAGAAAGAAAACTTCCGCATTTCGTGATCAGTGTTGTCAGATATAGCTGACTGATTCCAGCCCAAAAGCTATCCAAAACCTGCTGAAATGCACATTTAGAACCGCCCAATCTGGCAACACTGTTCGTGATGTGTGTGTGTGAGTGTGTGTGTGTAGGTCCTTTACTGAAAGCCTTGTCTGTGCATCTTGTCAGAAAATGCAGTGAAAAGTCCTACATGACCATAATAGTTTGATTGTGGTGTTTACTTCAGTAATGCCACTAATATCTGCATACTCCACGTCTTATTTCCATTTCTGTTCAGTTCAGTTTAGGGTTGGGCCGATAGACATCACGATTCTGAGCCGGCATCGCCGATCCTCCGCCCCGCCCCCGTCGCAAACCCGCTCGTGAAAAACACACACTCAGGCCCTGTTTACACTGATACAGCTTAGTATTGAAATGGCATTTTAGAACGAAAATGATCCACGTCCACACTGGTGTTTCACCTAGCATTTCTGAACAGCCCTCCGTCTGCTGAAAACACATATCACATGACCACACACACACACACACACACACACACACACACACACACACTGTCATGCGCTCGTCTGAGCTCCAGAGATTAGTGTACGTCGGACAGTTGATCAAGGAATGGATGTATTGCTGGATCGTGTCTCACTATAGTTGTTAAACGTGATATTTAATTAATCTTGTCTCTATCCAGGGCTTAATTTGTGCCGGAACACGCCGGATCCAGCACCTCTGAAATCTGATCCGGCACCTCATTTTACCGATCTCCCTCCTCAACCGCCCTCCTCCCCTGTCCGCTGTTCATTTTCACTTTCTTTCGCAACTCCCCAACCCTCTTCACTTTCGTCCTCGACACCTCAGCGGCGCTCACTTTCGTCCGCGAGACCTCCTCACCGCTCACTTTCGTCCGCGAGACCTCCTCACCGCTCACTTTCGTCCGCGAGACCTCCTCACCGCTCACTTTCGTCCGCGAGACCTCCTCACCGCTCACTTTCGTCCGCGAGACCTCCTCACCGCTCACTTTCGCCCGCGAGACCTCCTCACCGCTCACGTTACTTAGGTGGTAATTTGTGTGTAACTTCTCTTTATTTATTTATGATTTGGTTATGGGTAAAACAAAGGCCAGGTAGTTGAAACGGCAGGCTACAAATAATTGATTCGTTATGAATTAATTGATTATTCATAAATAATTTATTCACCTCCGCCTATGAAGACGATGCCATCGTCCATCGCGATGTTTCACATTAGACATCGTACGATGCTGAATTGGTCAACATCGCCCAACCCTAGTTCAGTTATGACTTTAGTTATGTGAGGCACTTTAGTTATACGACTCTGCTGTGAGGCAATTGTGCTACCCACTGCGCCACCGTGACGCCCGTGTTTATTTTCAGCTCTGGGTTCAGATTTGGGCCACTTCAGCCAATAGCAGAACTGCACCTACTGGGGGTGGGGCTAAAGACAGTAGAGATATTAATATTCTTATGTATAGTGTGTGTGTGTGTGTGTGTGTGTGTGTGTGTGTGTGTGTGTGTGTGTGTGTGAGAGAGAAAGACCCACCTGCCATGTGCTGAGACCTTGAAAGAAGAAGAACAGAGCGAAACCCCAAACCACAGCGGTGAAGAGCACACACACCAGCGCAAGACACTGGATTCGCTCGCCACTGCGCAGCTGTACACACACACACACACACACACACACACAGTTGATAAATGTGACTGAGCTCAATAAAGCAGGAGTGTGTGAGCAGATCGCACCTTCATTATGATGTAGAAGGCGAAATACAGCAGCAGGTTACAGATAGCGATGGCCAACAGGTACGAGGCAAAGTCATTAGGGCGCTTGATGAGTCCGTATGACGCCCTGCGCGCACACACACACACACACGCGGGTTATGTGTGGGCTCATAATTATATGACTGATAAAAAGATGATGAAGAGAACTCACAGTGACCAGTTCACAATGTTCCCCAGCACCAACAGAACCATCCGATCCTACATACACACACACACACACACACACACACACACACACACACACACGTCAGACCGAATCACTGCGACAACTGTTTATGTATATGTGTGTGTTTGTACTCACAATGTACATAGGTCCACTGCACTGGCGAATACAGTCTGTGTAGACCACATACAACATCCTGCGCATGATGCCAGAGTCTGAAACACACACACACACACAATCAGCTCCTCCTGCTGCATATTTGTGTGTGTGTGTGTGTGTGCGTCTGTGTATCTGAAGCTTGTGTGTGGGTTAGTGTGCGTGACTGTACACATGTGTGCAGTATGTCTGTGTTGTGTGTATGTGAGTGTGTGTGTGTGTGTGTGTCTCACCCAGTCTCCAGCGGCCCATGTAGTAGAGTTGTGTGCTCAGCAGCATCGTGGCCAGAATGTGAATGACAGAAAACACAATCCAGAAGGCCATGTTCCCTTTACCAAACACCTGAAACACACATACAGGTGAGCTGGACACAGCACACAACACAATACACTGTATGTGCGAGTGTGTTTGTGTAAATGTGCGTGAGTGTGTATGGTTAAGGGTGTACATTGTTGTATGTGAAGGTGTTTTTGTGTGTGTGTGTGTGTGTGTGTGTGTGTGTGTGTGTGTGTGTGTGTGTGTGTGTGTGTGTGTGTCCTCTCACCACCCCCAGCACAGAGAAGAATATGACCGCAGCCAGACAGGCGTAGGCGGAGTATGCACTGGCGTTGATGTCCGGGTGTCTCTTCTGATACAGCTTCAGCATACACAGTCCAGCGATCATATACATGAAGGACGTGTCTGACACACACACACACACACACATCAGGCAATAACGCAGTAGATAAAATTAGATTCACAAAGAAGCTAATTTAAATGAACCCCACACCTTATGCTAACACCAATGACACGCCCACATGACATTATCCAATCAACTGCCACTGCTCCAATCCTGCATGATATTTATTCTTCCTTTTTGCTCAGCAGAAACTGAATATTGAGTAGGGGGTGGGGCAAAAAGTAACAAAAAGAGGCGTAACTATGAATTAAAGGGGCGTGGTTAAGATATTGTGTCTGATTTGTCAAACTGCAGTCATCAGTGATGAAGCCACACCGCACGCGTGAGCAGAGCGTGTTGTTTTCAGTGTCCATGTTAACAGATTAGAGCTTTCATATCGCACGCAGAAGCAGCGTGAGCGTTGCTGAAGCAGCAGTGCCGTGACAGTTTCGGGCTGGGTCTATTTTTGCCGCGCTGCTCACGCTCAATTAAAGTGACAGTGCATTGATAATGACCAAAACACATTAAATGACAGTAAAAAGTAGCAATTTTACCCAATAAATTCATCAATAATATCCACTAATTGATATATATTTAATCAAATTAACTTAAATGATTAAAAACGGCAACAAGTATTTATTTTGGCCTGAATTACAAAACCACTTTAGTATCTGTTTTGCTTAAGTTGCACACTAGTTTGATCATGTATAAATATCATTATAACTATATTGTATACATATTATTATAATATAGGCCTACATCCTGACAAACAAAAACATGATATCACAGGCGACTGACTGAGCGCACCTGAAAATACATGAATGAATGACACTCCTCAGAGCGTGAGAAGTACACAGCTCTTTAGGATCTGTATAATTTGTAAAATAAAGACTTGCAGGTTAAGGAAACAGCATAGGAGGAAGCTGCGGCAGGCCTTGGGGCAGATGAAAAGTAAAAAATATATTTATAGATAGATAGGTAACTAGATAGAATAGACCGAGATAGATTGATCTGTGCAGCTGCTGCCAATGAGCTGTGCGCTGCAGACGCAGTCGGTGTGAAAGGGAAACGCCTGCGCGCTGCTTCTGCTCTCCATATGCGCTGCGCACGCGCTGCTCACGCTAGGGTTGTCGCGACACCATTAATTAATCTTACGATGCTATACCAGCTGAAGCATCACCAGTGTTTCCTCTAGGATTTTTTCCAGCTGTGGCGGCAGGCCTTTTCCACAAATCTACCTGGCGTTATTTGAATGACAAATGGAGAAATGTCGCGAGCGCAGTATTACAAGTCGTGATTGCATTTATGTAATACGAGCATGCGAATCTCTGCTTGTGCTGCGATTTCCTCTGGTCGTGCACAAAACTTGCACGCCCTCAAATATACTGTTCAATATGGCTGACTATATGCTGCTCGAGCGCAGATCTTCTTGTGCGCTCTCAAATAAACACAGATTTAGGCGACGCAGTGGCACAGTAGGTAGTGCTGTCGCCTCACAGCAAGAACGTCGCAGGTTCGAACCTTGGCTGGGTCAGTTGGTGTTTCTGTGTGGAGTTTGCATGTTCTCCCTGCGTTCGCGTGGGTTTCCTCCGGGTGCTCCGGTTTCCCCCACAGTACAAAGACATGCGGTATAGGGAAATTGGGAAGGCTGAATTGTCCGTAGTGTATGAGTGTGAATAAGTGTGTGGATGTTTCCCAGGGATGGGTTGTGGCTGGAAGGGCATCCGCTGCGTATAAATGAGCTGGATAAGTTGGCGGTTCATTCCGCTGTGGCAACCCCAAATTAATAAAGGGACTAAGCCGAAAAGAAAATGAATGAATGAATGAAGTGTGATTTAGTGCGATTATGTAACGAGCATGTCTCCAACATTTATTAGATGTGCTAGGAATATTTATGAATGTCTCCAATAGACCTGCAGAGCGGCATTAATGCGTCCTCAGGTAAAGTGAAACGGCTATAAACTCCAGCAAGATAAAGTCACTGTATGCAGAACCACAGACTTTATCTATAAATAAAGTATAGTTATGGAAACGGTGTTCATCTTAACTGAAAGCTACGTCGTGTTTGCTGGCCTCACGCATCACGCACCTGTCAGCATGTCACTTTAAAGGGTTAAACAAATAACGCACAGCACTACTATGATTACAGAAAAGTTTGCGCTGTTATAATTCACTTACCTTTTAATGCGTTTTGGTGCGATTATAACCCGCTATTAAAAAAACAAAAACAACATCGACTGAATGTTTTGATTGAGAAGCTGTAATGTAGCCGTGGCGGGATGAATTTTGGTGTGGCGCCCCGCTATTGAAGAATGAATGTAGCGGAAACCTTGATGACGATACCAAGTAGTATTGGGATACTTTAATGTAATTCATAATTCTCTTAAGGCCAAAAAGTATTATTTGCACCTCACGTCACCTAAAATTTATTCACTCTTTTTGTTTATTTTGTAGATAATCGACTAACAAAAATACATTAAAATAAAGATACAAATTATACAGAATAAAACTATTTTTCCAACAGAATTAGGCTATATGACGTGCTCAAAAATAGTTTCCTGTTGCTATTTTGGGTTTTTCATCTATTGTTTTTTCAGTCTTGTCAGGTAACAATCCAAAGTAATTCAAAATTTCCCTTAGTGAGTCGTTCTCTTAAAGAGATCGTCACGGTCGCTAATAAATCATATTAACACGAACAGAAATGAATCGATTTAGATGTGCGTTCAAACTGAAGCGTTAGAAAACGTGCAATAGGCTACAATAAAAGGTGCGACTTCTACACAGTTTTGCAACCTTAAAGGGCTCCACAGACTACTCAAATAAAATGCTCTATTGTTGCACAAACATGAGCATTTTAGTGACTTTTCCACATGCAACATTATCTACTGTAGATAAACCATTAATGACAATACTACCGTTTACAAACTACAGTGGCAGCGCCAGTATTTTGGAGCCATAGTATCATGATACTATAGTACCATAGTACCAGTAAACCATGTAACCCTAGCTTACGCTCTGCTTGCGCCTGCGGTGTGAAACAAGTGTCAGACTGAGATGAACTAAACACAGAGTTTATTCAGTGGATTCACCTGCTCAGATTAATTATTCAGCTAGCTAAATAAACACTATATTTAGATTTCACTCTGAATTTAAAATATTTCAACAATCGACTCTCTCGTGTTGGTTGATGATCACAAGACAGGCAGGAAAACAGATCAAATATCCAATCGTTGGTTTAAGGTATTTATTATTAATAATAGTAAAGAGAATTTGTTCATTATTGTATTGAGTCAGACTCACCGAACTGGAAGTTGGTGTAGTTTGGACAGACGTGGTAGCAGGCGCTCAGCAGCCCCTCCATCATCAGAGCCGTGCCCATCGCATAATACAGGCCGAAGTGCTTGGGGATACCGCACTCCTGACACACACACACACACACACACACACACACACACACACACACACACACACACACACACACACACACACACACACACACACCATTGAGAAATATAGCTGACGATTCTTTTTCTGAGAAATTCTGCAATTTAATAATTGTCATCTTTGGTGCTCATACAGAAATCTAATGTATAGCCAAATATAGACGTGTACTGTATAAACGTATAGTTGATATATTTGAACATGTATGTGCAACATTTATAATGCTTATGATTGAAAATGAATATGGGGTGACATGTGGTGTCACACTGTGGCCTCACAGCAAGAAGGTCTCTAGTTTGAGCCTCGGCTGGGTCAGTTGGTGTTTCTGTGTGGAGTTTGCATGTTCTCCCCGTGTTGGTGTGGGTTTCCTCCGGGTGCTCCGGTTTCCCCCACAGTCCAAACACATGCACTATAGGGGAATTGATCAACTAAACTGGCCGTAGTGTATGAGTGTGTCATGGTTGTGGATCTGTCTGTTCCTCTTGCGTGTGTGTGTATGTATGTGTGTGTTTGTGTGTGTGTTTGTTTGGGTATCTTTTCACCGCGTGGCTGTCTGTGTTTACATGTCGTCAGCTGGGCGTTCACATGCTCAGCTGTTAATCAGCACACCACAGGTGCAGTGCATTACGGCACCTATATCTGTTTAGCGTTCGTGTCTCATGTTGTCAGTTCGTTGTTGTTCATGTCCCTGTCTGTGTCCTGTCAGGGTCTCGTCTTCGTCGGTTGCTGGTGGTGAGTTTTGCTGTGTGGCTTTTACCTTTGGACATTGTCTTCAGATCTTATGACGACTACCTGATCTATTACCGCTGTCAAGCGTTGTTGATACCTATGAGAGATTCACCATTGATCTATCACGCTTGCCTGTTATTATCTACAAACTCTTCTCTACTGTTGAACTCTGTTTGATTCCAGTTAAATAAATAATTGTTACACTTGCAATTGGGTTTCTCCTGATTGTGACAGAGTGTGTGAGTGAATAAGTGTGTATGGGTGTTTCCCAGTACTGGCTTGCAGCTGGAAGGGCATCTGCTGTGTAAAAATTTCGCTGTGGCGGCCCCTGATTAATAAAGGGACTAAGCTGAAGGAAAATGAACATGTAAACTGGCATTTTGTAATATATGTTTAATATTTGTAGAGTTCAGATGCAAAAGATGTTGGAGTCAGTTCAGTGTAATTAGCTGAAAAATCACTAAAGATGCAATTAGAAATTATAATATTAATATAGCGGCTTTATCTGTCAAAGGCAAGTGGCGTTTAGAGGCTTTTGCAAACAAACTGTTATTTCTGAATGTGCTGACGCTGGGATTTGGATGATTAGAAGCAAAAATATTGGATGGTGTACTACGTGCCTAAAGCATTCACTCAGTCATTATCTCATTTTTGGCGGAAGTGGCGTTTAGCGGCTTTTGCATCTGAGGAGAAACAGTTGCAAGTAGAATTATTTTCCCTCTGTGTAAAATTGTGCAACCAATTGTCGGCATTATGTTGTTTGAATTTTGAAACTATAGTCATTATTAGCAGAGAGACGCTGTACAAACACAATCTACACACAGTCACTCGTCAAAGGGATTTTCATTAGGGGTGTCAAAATTAATCGTTTCTTCGGTGCACCGCGATGCAGACGCGGACAATTCGGCATCGGTTCAGTAATAATCATAACCGGTTATTATGTACTGACGTCATTTATCTCACATGCGCTATGTCGCCGTAGCTTACTATGGCGAGGGAGGCGAGCGCGAGTATTTACAACGCTCTAACTACGAAAAACTCTGAAACTGTGCTCAATTTCACTGCGTGTGTGTTTGCTGAATACTGTTTCACTGACACTTACAGCAGAAGCCCCTATTACACGGCGATTAAGAGAATGAAAGTAAACTCCATTTCTCTCTCACTGTGGCTCATGAGTGCCTCTGTGAAGAGCGCCAATGTGTAAGAGCCAATCGCAGCCCTTTCTGTTAAGCGCGTGACCAATCAAAGGGGTGCAAGAAAGAACTTGGTAGACAAGGCTCAGGAAGCGAGCGGGATATTTATATTTGTTTATTTGCTATAGACCATTTCAGTGTGGTCATGTCATTGGCCCGTGAACATTTCCTGCTTGACGTTACACTATTTCCTAACTGTAACAAGAGGCAATTCAATCATAACTTGACTTTAAATCAGCCGTCATAACACTATTTATCAATATGTGGACCTTTTTGGATTCTCAGAAGCAATGGAAATTAAAAACGTAAAACAGGAAACACGTTAGGACCATTGTTTTTGTTTACACCCCTCAAAATGCTCTATAAATGCTCGTGTTGTTTAAAGGTACAGTTTATATATCTGACTGTTTGTATTAAAGGACAAAATTGTTTTACAAATAGTATATAAATATATTTATACATTTTAATACAAGAATTGTTGTGCTGTGAAGCAAATATAAAACTGTGTATGGAAAGCATCGTCAATGCACCGTGATGCACCGAGATATCCAATTGAACCGAATCGATGGCATGATAATCGGAAACGAACCGTGAGACCAGTTTAGGTTCACACCTCTAATTTTCATAGTAGTCGTGTCACGGATGTGTTCACTCTGCATGACTATCTGGGCTAGCGTTCCGTCAGTGCTTTGTTTACATTTCAAGATGTATCGGCGACAGGGTAGGTTCACACTGCATGACTTTACAATAGGAAAAATCGCAGACAACTTTGTCCAAACTACGTTTCACAACCAAACACATGCGAGAAGACATGGAAACACTGCGAGGTCACAGGATATATCTCTCGTTAATGAGAAAGACGCCTTTAGTGGGGTAGAAAATGTGCTTCTTTTGCTCACCTGGCTCTGAAGGGGGCAATTTCTCTTCAACTTATTTTATTTTTCGACTCGGTTGTGCGTATTGCTCAGATGACACGTCAAACACACACAGTGCTCCTGTCAAATTTACACTAGTTTTTCCTCCATTTCTTGGGTCCAAATAAACTGAAAAGGAGCGTCTTTAACTCCTCCCCCAGCCTCCCGCTGGCCTGCAGATACCCACACTAGTGGATTCTGCTCTCTCATTGGCTGTAGGTGATGGTCGATGTTATTTAGTCAGAACTCATTTCACACAGCATGATTTTAAACACAGACAGCTCCAGATATTCAGCACGCCAAAGATCTCATGGATGTTGGCGACTCGTCGGCGATTCTCTCAGACCGTGTATTTGATAGTTCACACTGTGTGATTGTCACTCGCGTGAACCAGCACCGGTTTGCCTGTGATTTCAGACATTTGTCTGCGATTTCTCAAAACCTGTCGGCGAGTCAAAATCAGGGCTAAAATCATGCAGTCTGAACTCGGCATTACAGAATCATGCAACAGTGCCTCTGTATTTCCCCCTTGTGGTTACTAAAGGAATTGCAGCAACAGTGGTCCTCAGAAACAGCCGTAGGTGAATTACACACATCCTAAAGATGCGCTCTGTGTGTGTGTGTGTGTGTGTGTGTGTGTGTGTGTGTGTGCAGTGTTTGTGGCGCATCAGTACAGTGTTTGAGTATCTCTCACCAGCGCTGTGCTATCGTTGCGCTCCATCGCGCGGTTGTGCAGAATATCCCTCTGCAGGACGATTAGCAGGAACAGCAGACCCAGCAGCACATAACCCAGATTACTCAGGATATTATTGAAGGAGCTGAAAACAACCCAACACTAGCTTTAATCTCAGCTGATAAAGAGCATGCATATGAACATGAGCCTGCATATTATTATCATAAGCACTTCAAAATACTCTGAATATGTTTTTATTATTTAAGCATTTAGAGTGCCACACACACACACACACACACACACACCTTAGAGCCCCAAGAGGATGTGCACACAGGAAGTTGTAATAGCAGATGTCCTGGTTTCCTGTGACGTTTACAACCTGTCAGAAAATACATCAGTCAAACTCAACCAATCAGGAGGCAGGAATATAAAAGCCTGATTTCCCACCGTCTGATAGGTGATGACCAGCTGGATGACCGGCAGAGCGTAGAACACTGCAATCGTAGCGATGTTCCTGTAACACACACACACACACACACACACACACACTGAAGTTTCTGCATATAGAACAAACATTGCTGTCCTGACTGTGTGCGTGTGTGTGTGCGTGTGTGTGTGCGTGTGCGTGTGTGTGTGTGTGTGTGGTGAGACTGACCAGAAGTAGATCTGGTATTTCTTGCTGAGGATGCGTTTGTCTTTACGAGCGAGATCAGACACACACAGGAACTTCTGTAGAGGAGGAACACAATCAGACACACACAACACATTACAGTATATACACACACTTACATACACGCACACACACATACATACTAGCGTTCACACATACATACACACTCAAATATGCACACACATACATACACTCACATGTGTGCACACTCTTTCTCACAAACACACACACGCTCACCCACATGTGCACACAAACACACTCACATACATGCACACACTCTTGCACACTCTCACAAACACGCACTCACACACTCATATGCGCACACATACATACATTCACACACACACTCACAATCGCACACATACATATGCATATGCGCACACCCACACACTCTTCCAATCACATACACACATTCACAAATACACACACATATGCTCACACACGCACAGAAACACACACACAGTCTCTTACAAGCACACATACATATGCACTCACACGTGCTCACACACACACACTCACTCTTCCAAACACACATACATACACTCACAAATACACACACATATGTACACACACTCACAGAAACACACATATGCACACACACACACACACACTCTTACAAACACACATACATATGCACTCACACGTGCGGACACTCACACACACATACATGCATTGACACACACACAATCTTTCACACACACTCTCACAAACACACATGCACACACACTCTCTTACATACACTCACTCACACAAACACACATGCGTACACTCACACACACACGCACACTCTTAAAAACACATTTGCACACGCACACACACTCTTACATAAACACTCACTGTCACAAACACAAATGCGCACACTCACAAACACACTTGTACAAACACACGTGCACACACTCTTACATAAACACTCACTTTCACAAACACAAATGCGCACACTCACACACACACACTCTTAAAAACACATTTGCACACACACAAACACACATGCGCACTAGGGATGCACCGATCCCGATACTTGGATCGGATATGGGTTCGATATCGCATATTTTTGCTGAATCAGGTATCGGCCAGCTGGTACCGATCCAAATCCGATCTTGCGCGTGCGCTGTGTTTATAAGCCAACTAATCCATGAAGACTATTTTAAGGCTCTAGAACGTTGTCATGTTGGCCCACTATATCCTAAATGTTCTGAAGCCGTTCTACAGTTTAATGTGAAGTACAAATGAATATTCAAGTGCTTAAATTCATGTTCAGTTCAGCGCTTCCCGCCGCTGCGCCTGTCAATCATTCTCCATTCATTCACAATTCAGACTGCTTGTCACATTTATGACAACAGGAAAAACTCTCTCTAAGACTATTTGTTCCTGTTAGTCTGAATAATTAGTGGAGAAATGCATTTAGTTTTGCATTAAATGGCTTCATTTTGACCTGCAGCAGGAGTTCATTTCATCATGTTTGCGCTGCTGTGTGTGTTAGATCAGATCGCATTCACAATACTGGAGTGGAGACGGTTATTACCTGCTCTTCACACACAAAGTAGGCCTACCTGAAATGTTTAATTAGAAAAGCCTCAATAATGCATTGGACAGATCCTCAACGCACTTATTTTTTCCAGTTGAGCTGCTGTTTTGCAAATGTCTGCAGATACCGGAGCGCTGCGCGCTGTCTCCGATGCATCAAGCGCTTTCATTCACGTGCCGGCTGCATGCGCAGAGGTGACGTGTGCTGCCCCGAAAGATTATTCTTACAATGAGTTTGTTCTCATCCTTCAGATTGAGTTTATTTTTCTAAGGTGAATAGTTTAAGTGCTGCGTATAGTTTTAAAGCCTGGCCCATTGTGGTGAAAGTAAGTTTATTAAATAAATTAAAGGTGAAACTGACGGCGCAATATGGATTGTTATTAACAGAAAATGATTTAGCCTAATATAGGCTACTCTGAAACTGAATATTTCACTGTCATTTTATATATTAATATTTGATTTAACAGACCAGTTGGTGTTTTGGCGCTGAAGCATTTAAGTGGACCTTGTTTTGAACTTTCTCAGTCACACTCATGGCGAGATTTGGAGAGGGATTATAAAGTAAGACTGGCATCAGATGGTTTAATTTAACCTGCATCAAACCTGCAGGAAAATATCAGGCTTTAATTTAATATAATTAATACATTTAATAAAAGGCTGATTATTTTACCAACGATGTCAATAGTAGCCCATTCAGAGAAAAATCTTAATATTAAAAAGGAAAGGACAATATCACAACGAATGCTCAAATAATGTAGCCTAGTTTTACAGCAAGCATGTCTTAGTTAGATTGTGCCGTCTGTCATGTATAACTATAGGTCTGTTATCTTTTACTAAAGAAGATATATTATTTGAGTTATAGAAACTGCTCATTTCGGTTAATTTTGGCTCGTTAAATGAATGTTAACCGTTAACATTAAAATAATATTTAATTTAAAAAATAGTTGACGTGCCTATATTTTGTGTGACACATTAAATATTGCTATTTTAAAATACTTATTTATTTTAACATGCGAACAGCATACAGAACTTAATAGAGCATCTTTACCTGCTGTGTTTTCACCATAGAAAAACAGAATAAACTAAACAAAAAGAATGAAATAAATCCTGCTCTAGATCTTTCACTTAAATGACAAATTACAAAATAAAAAACACTGACTGAATTCGTTTTAAGAACCGGCATATGCTGCTTGTCCAATCATGTTTCAAATAAATAAAAATAAATAAATAAAAATATTAGGCTACCTCAAATAGACTGCTCCAAAAAAAATGCATTTAATTAATGCTCCACTGTTATTACAAATCCTCTGTCAACATGTTTAATAGAATTGATTAGTTTAAAGATTATGTCTTTAATTACGATTATGACTTATTTCCTCTGTCTCACTCGCGGTTCATGTGTGTGTGCGCTGCGTGTGATGAAAGACAATGAAAGTGAACCTAAAGGCTCTATGTTGTCTTTTTGTAAAGTATTGGCTACTACATAGCATATAACATTTCTGTTGTTTACATATGATATTGCATATTTGCATACATGTTTTTTTAAGCTGTAAGATGAAAGCCTCAGTTTGGTGCGAGGTTCATTATGCACAAATCAAGAAAAACTTTAGATTTGTTTGATTGGTAGATTAGGCTATAGGCTATTTAAAATGTAGATTATATAAGAACTATTAATAACTGTAATTTTCCAAATGGAATAAAGGTTGGTTTAACACTAATTATGTTATGACACGGCTCTGCAGCACAGAGGCGATCCGCATCAGCGCTGGTTTGTCAACTGTTCTGTGTCAGACCAGAAATCTCCTTCTTTCATTTTGCTTCTTTGACAAAATACATCTGTAGGCACGTGTGGTTGCACGTTACTGTTACTGCACGCGCTTTTCCATTCCAATAACGCGAGGCGCACCACACTGCCTTTATTGATGACAAGAGAAAAAGGAGCGGGGTGCTCTTTATTATGTCACTACGACTGAATCAGCTGAGCCGTATTGTGTGCGAGTGTTCCTGTCAATGTTGTTAGAATTGTAATTTTTAATTGCATTATGATATTCAAGATTTGTAAAGTCAAACAGCTTTGAATGACTTGAAACAGCGACCACAAGTCTCTCCTCCATCATTAAAAGCTCGCCATAGTCGTCTTGACAACACAAACACTGCTGTCACCTCAAAGGAAACCCCGCCTCTGCTTTCATTTGATTGAAGAATGAAAAAGACGCGACTGAGGTAACATGCTTTTACGCTCGAGCGCACATAGCGCGCAACGGCAAAACATTAGTAAACTATTTAAAAGATGCACCTCTCAGACTCAACGCAAAAAGCGCGTTCACTGTGATCGGCCCCTTATGCAGCCAAACTTTACAAATATATAAAACAATATTTTTAATCGTTTAACTGATACCATTAATCGGTTACAAACGCACTCTTTCGCTTAACGGTTAATCGGTTATTTTGAGCATCCCTATTTCGGGGGGGGGGGCAACAACAAAAAACGGCACAGTATCGGGATCGGAATCGATCAATACTCAGAATTTTGGTATCGAGATGGGAGCGGTTTCAAAAAAATGGTATCCCTAATGCGCACACACTCTTACATAAACACACACTCACACAAACACACTCACTATCACAAACACACATGCGCACACACTCACACAAACACACTCTTACAAACACAAACACACACTCTATCACACAAACACACTCTCTCAAACACACATGCGCGCACACACACACACACATATGCACACTCTTAAAAACACATTTGCACATAAACACACACACACACTCTATTGCACAAACACACTCACTCTCTCCGTCTCACACAATCGTTCTCAATAGTTCACACACACACACACCTTTGTGCGTACGATGTTCTTGTCAGAGTCGATGTCGGCGAGTGTGTCGTAGTCATCCTCCTCCACAGAGCTCAGAGACTCCTGACGACTGCGGGAGATGCTCTCTAGTGAACGCTCTGCACATGCACACACACACACACACACACACACACCACTGAATGATTCCTGACACTCTTTGATCTGAAATGGTTTGTTTCCCTGATTGACATCATCATCATCATCATCAGCGCTGATCAATCAATCAATCATCACATTAATGATCAATAACACTGTCATTATGGGATGCTCTGATTTCAGACAGGCTGGGATTTGATCTTTTAGTAGGTGCTGATTGGCTGATTGTAAATAAGTGGGCGTGTCACCAAAGCGGATGGCTACATGATGTGCTGTTATTAGGCGTCGCTTAAAAGTCTCCGACCCTAAATGGCAGAAATAAACCAATCAGAACGCAGAGCACATCACACACACAGCCAATGACAGAGGGTAATGGACCTGCACTGTGAACGTGAGCATACTGTGTGTGTGTGTGTGTGTTTGTGTCTGTTTGAGTGTGTGTTTATGCTTGGGTGTGTTTATGTTTGTTTGTGTATCTGTGTTTATGTTTGTGTGTGTTTGTTTGTGTATCTGTGGGTTTGTTTGAGTGTGTGTGTGTTTATGCTCGTGTGTGAGTTGTGTGTTTATGTCTGTTTGTGTTGTGTGTCTGTGTGTTTATGCTTGTGTGTGAGTGTGTTTGTTTATCCGTCTATCTGTGCTTATGTTTGTGTTGTGTATCTGTTTATGCCTGTGTTTAAGTGTGTGTGTGTGTGTGTGTGTGTGTGTGTTTGTGTGTGTATGTGTTTGTTTATGCTTGTGTGCGAGTTGTGCGTTTATGTCTTTTTGTGTTGTGTATCTGTGCGTTTATGCCTGTGTTTAGTGTGTGTGTGTGTGTGTGTGTGTGTGTGTGTTAATGCTCGTTTTGTTTTGTGTCTGTGTTTGTGGGTGTGTTTGAGTCTGTGTGTGTGCATGCTTGTGTGTTTCTATGTGTGTTTGTTTATGCTTGTGTGCGTTTATGCTCGTGTGTGAGTTGTGTGTTTATGTCTGTTTGTGTTGTGTATCTGTGTGTGTGTATGTGTTTGTTTATCTGTCTAGCTGTGCTTATGTTTGTGTTGTGTATCTGTTTATGCCTGTGTTTAAGTGTGTGTGTGTGTGTGTTTGTTTATGCTTGTTTGTGAGTTGTGCATTTATGTCTTTTTGTGTTGTGTATCTGTTTTTTTATGCCTGTGTTTAGTGTGTGTGTGTTTATGCTCGTGTTGTGTGTGTGTTAATGCTCGTTTTGTTTTGTGTCTGTGTTTGAGTCTCTGTGTGTGTGCATGCTTGTGTGTTTGTTTATGCTTGTGTATGTTTATGCTCGTGTGTGAGTTGTGTGTTTATGCCTGTGTTTAAGTATGTGTGTGTTTGTTTGTGCTTATGTGTGAGATGTGTGTTTATGTCTGTGTGTTGTGTGTGTGTTTATGTTGTGTATTTGTGTTTATGTATGTGTTTAAGTGTGTGTATGTTTATGCTTCTGTGTGAGTGTGTGTGTTCATGTTTGTGTATCTGTGTTTGTGTTTATGCTTGTGTGTGAGTGTGTTTGTTTGTCTGTCTATCTTTGCTTATGTGTGTGTGTTTATGTTTGTTTTGTGTATCTGTGTTTATGCAGGTGATTGTGTGTGTATGTTTATGCTTGTATGCGTTTCTGTGTGTGTTTATGCTCGTGTGTGAGTTGTGTGTTTATGTCTGTTTGTGTTGTGTATCTGTGTGTGTATGCCTGTGTTTAAGTGTGTGTGTGTGTGTGTTTATGTATGTGTGTGTGTTTATGCTTGTGTGTGTGTGTTTATGTTGTGTATCTGTGTTTATGTATGTGTATCTGTGTTTATGCTTGTGTGTGTGTTTATACTTGTGAGTGACTGTGTTTGTTTATGTTTGTGTGTTTATGTATCTTTGTGTTGTGTGTGTGTGTGTGTATGCATGTGTGATTGTGCATATATATGTATGTGTGTGTTTATGATTGTGAGTCAGTGTTTGTTTATGTTTGTGTGTAAATGTATGTTTGTGTTGTGTATGTGTGTGTGTATGTGTATATGCGTGTGTGTGTGTGTGTGTGTATGTGTGTGTGTGTGTGTGTTAGTACCCATGTATCCATAGTTTCCATCAGTTGATGTCAGGCTGTCAGTGACGGCCTCAGAGCTCAGTGTGCTGCCGTTATCAGCTGCAGGAACAGACGGAAACACAACAACACATTACAGATGATGCAGAAATAACTCATCTACAGCAGAACATCAAGAACAACTCACAGGAGGACATTAATAAATCACCAAATCAACATTATCAACTCACCAAATGAGCCGTATTCATAGGGGGACACAGGGGCCTTTCCTGAAACACACACACACACAGTGGGTTAGACTGATGACCTGTGTGTGTGTGTGGAGATTACCTGTCATTAAACACTCCCTCCAGGATTTAGCAGGTTTTGTGTTTGAAGAGTTTAATGCAAAATGAAGCTTTTGATGTTTTGTAAACCGCTTTACATTAGCTGTAGCTGCGTCATGTGACATTAGTCTCGGCTGGGTCAGTGTGTGTTTCTGTGTGGAGTTTGCATGTTCTCCCCGTGTTGGTTTCCTCCGGGTGCTCCGGTTTCGCCCACAGTCCAAACACAAGTAATTCAGGTGTCTGAGTGTGTATGGGTATTTCCCAGTACTGGGTTGTGGCTGGAAGGGCATCCGCCACGTAAAACATATGCTGGAATAGTTGGTGGTTCATTCTGTTGGGGCGACCCCTGATGAATAAAGGGACTAAGTCAAAGCAAAATGAATGAATGACTATATATTCAGCCTAAATGCACTTAAAGCAGGCCACTCTAATCTCCAATCATCTACATGCTCTAGTTGTGAGCACACACATTTTACTGCAAACACCACACTTAAACTATGGCTGCAAATGATGGGTATAATGTGGTCATCATCGTCTAACTACAGTAAACATGGTAACTGCAAATTAACCATAGTTCTGCAACATGAACCATAGTTTAGGGTATTATGGATGCACTGAATCTGCTAGTTAAGTGGTGACGTATCGGTGACGTATGGAGTACTGTTTCCGGGTTAGGGTATATTAGGAAATATTCGTTTATGGCCACTTTTCAGTCATATCACACATTAAAGTGAATTTGATATAAAATCATAGTTTACACTCCGCTCTCTGAGCTTGCTGCATCACAAATGCCAAAATTTTAACAATTTAAAAAAATTAATCACTCTCTGTCCATTGGATTTGAGGCATGGATATACAGGCAGTGCAGAATTATTAGGCAAGTTGTATTTTTGAGGATTAATTTTATTATTGAACAACAACCATGTTCTCAATGAACCCAAAAAACTCATTAATATCAAAGCTGAATATTTGTGGAAGTAGTTTTTAGTTTGTTTTTAGTTTGAGCTATTTTAGGAGGATATCTGTGTGTGCAGGTGACTATTACTGTGCAGAATTATTAGGCAACTTAACAAAACACAAATATATCCCCATTTCAATGATTTATTTTCACCAGTGAAACCAATATAACATCTCAACATTCACAAATATACATTTCTGACATTCAAAAACAAAACAAAAACAAATCAGTGAGCAATATAGCCACCTTTCTTTGCAAGGACACTCAAAAGCCTGCCATCCATGGATTCTGTCAGTGTTTTGATCTGTTCACCATCAACATTGCGTGCAGCAGCAACCACAGCCTCCCAGACACTGTTCAGAGAGGTGGACTGTTTTCCCTCCTTGTAAATCTCACATTTGATGATGGACCACAGGTTCTCTATGGGGTTCAGCTCAGGTGAACAAGGAGGCCATGTCATGAGTTTTTCTTCTTTTAGACTCTTTCTTGCCAGCCACGCTGTGGAGTACTTGGACGCGTGTGATGGAGCATTGTCCTGCATGAAGATCATGTTTTTCTTGAAGGATGCAGACTTCTTCCTGTACCACTGCTTGAAGGTGTCTTCCAGAAACTGGCAGTATGACTGGGAGTTGAGCTTGACTCCATCCTCAACCCGAAAAGGCCCCACAAGCTCATCTTTGATGATACCAGCCCAAACCAGTACTCCACCTCCACCTTGCTGGCGTCTGAGTCGGACTGGAGCTCTCTGCCCTTTACCGATCCAGCCACGGGCCCATCAAGACTCACTCTCATTTCATCAGTCCATAAAACCTTAGAAAAATCAGTCTTGAGATATTTCTTGGCCCAGTCTTGACGTTTCAGCTTGTGTGTCTTGTTCAGTGGTGGTGGTTTTTCAGCCTTTCTTACCTTGGCCATGTCTCTGAGTATTGCACACCTTGTGCTTTTGGGCACTCCAGTGATGTTGCAGCTCTGAAATATGGCAAAACTGGTGGCGAGTGGCATCTTGGCAGCTCCACGCTTGACTTTTCTCAGTTCATGGGCAGTTTATTTTGCGCCTTGGTTTTTCCACACGCTTCTTGCGACCCTGTTGACTATTTTGAATGAAACGCTTGATTGTTGGATGATCACGCTTCAGAAGCTTGGCAATTTTAAGAGTGCTGCATCCCTCTGCAAGATATCTCACTATTTTTGACTTTTCGGAGCCTGTCAAGTCCTTCTTTTGACCCATTTTGCCAAAGGAAAGGAAGTTGCCTAATAATTATGCACACCTGATATAGGGTGTTGATGTCATTAGACCACACCCCTTCTCATTACAGAGATGCACATCACCTAATATGCTTCATTGGTAGTAGGCTTTCAAGCCTATACAGCTTGGAGTAAGACAACATGCATAAAGAGGATGAGGTGCTCAAAATACTCATTTGCATAATAATTCTGCACTGTCTGTATGTATATCGTGATCATGGTTTTCAAAAGTATTCCAGCACTTTGTGAACGTTTATTATTAGCATTTGATGAGTCTCCCCGTACAGTTTGAGGGAGCGCTTGGACCCGGAAGCCGCTTCACTTGACGTCACACTTACCAAGCGGATTCACATGCTAGTGTGTCGTCATGGCAAGGCTGGTAAAATGACGTTTGCTGTCTGTGAAATGTGGTTATCTTATTGGCTTGTGTCATTTTAATCTGTATACTTTGGGTTATTGAGTTAATTTAAAACTAAAATAGTTTTTAAAGTAATTTAATCATTTTAAAGGGTCACGAAACACCAGAGCACATGTGTTGAGCTGTTGACAGTCATATCTGTGTGCCACGCTGCTATAAACACTATGAGGACACACATATCTCACTAACAAGTGAAAATTGGTTGTTTTTGCGTTATTTTGAGCAAATTCGTTCTTCCGGTTTGAAACGAATGTTTGAAGCTGCGTCACGATCATGAGATACTTGCGTGTATTCCAGTGTGGAGAGTGTCTGTCTGTACCTGCGAGTGCATCGTGACGTCTCTGAGTGTGCAGCATTAGTTCATGAGAAAGACTTGGCTCAAACCAATCAGCTCTATTGTGTATGCGGTGCAGCTTCATTAATATGCATGACAGCTTCAAGACTGATTTACCTGTTACAGTGTTCAGACGGCAGAGAGACGCCACGCTGTGTTCCCAAAACAAGTGGAAGAACAAGAATTTGGAGACACGAGTCGTCAGTGTTGTGTTAATAAATAAGCTGCAGTGAAGGTTTAGTTTTCATTTCCCGCTATGAGAGCGCAGCTGGACTCACGTGTGGATTACAGCGCTCGCCACAGAAATATGTTTGTTAGGAACATCGTTTACCCGAGAGCTTTTCACATCTGGAAATGATGAAATCTGGATTTGCCGCTCGTCTCCTTTTAAAAAGACACGGCTCCAGTTTTGTAGATTGTCCTGTGTCTACAGATTTGGTAAGTGTGTGTGTGATCAGTGCTCTTTGTTTGTTCATTCAGATGGCAAAGTTAGTTGGTATGGTCAGCAGTGCTCTTTCAGTGTTTAGAGACAGACCTCAGTCAACATGATTTAGTTACTGAGTTTACAGTATGCTAAAATCACTACAGTATTATAGACTGAAAGATCCGCTGTAAATGCTGCTCTCCGAGTGTAAACATGTAAACACAATCAAACTATTCCTGTCATGTAGGATTTTCGCCACATGTTGTGACAGGATAGTCTACACACACAGCTTTCTGACGCTGCCTACTGAGTGCATCTAAGTTAAAGAGAAATGCGGAGGATGTTTTCTCCTATTCGCCGTGCGGTATCAAACACTCCATTAAACTCCACTCTAAAGCAGTTCCTTACTTTCAATATGTCGTTTGTCATGGGGGACATGCAGGAAATGTTCCTGAATAACAGTGAAAGTGCCAAACTGCAGTTAGAGTCCACAAATTAATAATTTGGCAAGTAATTGGATGACTGATGTCCATGTAAACACAGTCACTGTCTTTCTCCTCTGCGTCTGTGTGTTTGTTTTGCCTTTGTGTAAATCAGCACGTGCCCAAATGGAAACTCCCATATTTGCAAATCCTTCCCTCTTTCCCTCCCCTGACACTCCCACCTAAACGGAGCTGGACACGCCCACTTTTACTGACTTTTTCCAAACTAGAGGTGTGAAAACACCCTGCTGAGACTGGGGGGTTTCGTGGTCCTTTAAATAATTTTCAGTCTAGAATTGTAGTTTCAGTGCATTCGTAATATTTTTAGAAAGACAGAGAGAATTTTCAGTTTACTGCCATTTCAGCTTCTTTGGCTAAGTCATGGCAAAAAACCCAGATCAAGTTTACCACATTTTATAAACAACACTTTTCTTCATATTTAAAAAAAAACTGCTTTAAAGACGGAACAGCATAGAGAAAGAGAGGTGGGGGAGATTTGGGAGCTAATAAGTGCTAGAAGCTTTAAGTGTTGTTATCACCAACACACACACACACACATTGAGAGAAACAACATGCATTTGTGTTGTGTGTGTGCGTGTTTGTTTTTGTTATGTGTGTCTGTGTTTATGTGTGTGTTTATGTCTGTGTGTGTTTTAGGCAGGGTAAGTTTGTTGTGTGTTTTTGGTGTGTGTTTATGCTTGTTTGTGTGGCAAGTTCTGTTTGTTGCTGTGTTTGTTTGTGTTGTATGTGTTTATATTTGTGTGTGTTTTAGGCAAGGCAAGTTGTATGTTTGTGTTGTGTGTGTTTATTAGTATTTTAGTATTAAAAACAATTGTTTTAAAGATGGAAAAGTATAGACAGAGAGAGATAATAAAAGCTAGAAGTGTTGTTATCTTACACACACACACACACACACACGTTGTAAGCATGCACATAAATCACTAGTGTGTGTTAGTAACAAACACACACACACTAATATCTTACCCAAGAGAGACGCTAAATACACACAATGATGCAGAAAACAGAAGAGAGTAAAATGACACTGAGGTTACTCAAATAACATTAACAACATGATTAATCAGAATACTGTAGTCTCACACAGGTGTGTGTGTGTGTGTGTGGTTACCTGTCTCTGCAGGTGAGGTGTCAGGGTTCAGAAGCCCCTCCCTCTTCCTGTTCATCCTGACAAACAGAGAATGTGATTGGCTGACAGAAGAACTGATTCATTCAGCGGCACAACATGAAATTCTCCATCAGTGTCAAACTCAGTGCCTGGAGGGCCGCAGCCCTGCACAGCTTACTACCAACCCTGGTACAGCACACTCACCTGAAGGACTCAATTAGTTTGATTAGGGTTGGAACTAAACTGTGCAGAGCTGCGGCCCTCCAGGAACTGAGTTTCCTGTGATCTAGAACACGAGTCTCAGAGAATACTGCGGTAATGAACCTCTTATTCTCCAGACAGGCCACGAGGAACGTCAGCAGGTAGAAGGACAGGAAGATCCCCAAGCAGAAGAGCATCCCCATCACATACACCTCCGCTACAGGACACACAACACACACATTACTGATGAAAGAGAGCGTGTGTGTGTGTGTGAGAGAGAGGGTGTGTGTGTGTGCAGCTCACAGTTAATGGCAGGAGAAACAATGACATCCAGAGTCTTACTGCGATTCCCAGCATCCAGCAGCTCATCTGAGGACACACACACACACACACACACACACTAGCTGTGCTTCCATCCACCTATTTACATGCACATTTTAGAATATTGCGTAAAAATGCTTGATGGAAACAGAAAGATGTGCATAACGTATGGAAAACTCAGCAGTGATCAGCTGTAGTGAGTAACCTCCGCGCTTCATCAGGATCTGCGCTTCAGTGCTGTAGCTTCTGCTGATCAGATGATCTGACAGATATAAATGTGTGTGTGAGGGTCTGCAGCTCTCCATGTTTGCAGATGTGAAATGTTGCTCTGCTGAGTGTAAAAGGCTTCAGTCCTCCGTCAGTCCGTCATCACAGTGCTTCAGTATTATTATTATTGCCTCCAGAACTGTCTTGAGCATCAGTCTGCTCTCCCGTCTCACTCCTCCAGAAGCCTCCACATTCACCGCCTTCATTGTGTTTGGTGTTGGTCTTCTGAGGCGCAGCTCATTTATTATCCCCACAGTGCAGCAGACTCCACTTCTCTCAGTGAGATCTGTGCAGGAGCTGATGCTCTTCTCTCTGATGATTAGTGCTATATTACGGTGTTGTGCATACGTGTAATCTGCATCTTTAATGTAAACACTGGTATTGGTCACTCACCGGGCAGCAGTGGGTAGAATCGGAGCGGTCCTCCACACACCTCGTCTTCAGTCTTCACCACCACCACCACATAGAAGCTGTTACTGGGGAAATCCTTCCTCTGAAACACGGAGAGACACTCCATTAAACACCGCACTGATGAAGAGCATTATCATCTGACAGAGCGTATAGCCATATCAGCTTCAGGGGGTATTTAATGGAAAAACTGATTTACATCAGATATTTAAATAGCACTATTCTATACAATAATAATAATTCATTTTATTTGTAAATGGCGCCTTTCTAGACACCCAAGGTCGCCTTACAATAAGAATCAACATGCTAAAACAAATTAAAACAAATAATAAAACATTGAGCAAAAGTATAAACACACATCGTGAATATAAAATAACATGATAAAAAAAAATTGTTAAAGGAAAGCCTGCTTAAAAAGATTAGTCTTTCAACACTATCACTGCTCCTTAGATCCAGGGGAAGCGAGTTCCATAGCCGAGGAGCCATAGAGCTAAAAGATCTCCTATTGTGCTTAATCTAGTGCGAGGTGGTATTAGGGAGAAAGAGTTGGCGGATCTAAGAGTGCGAGAAGGGGTGTAAATATGGAGAAGTTCGATGAGATATTGAGGAGCAAGATCATGAAGTGCCTTGAAAGTTAGAAGTTAATTTTAAAATCAATACGAAACTTTACGGCAGCCAGTGAAGCTGATAAAGAAGTGATGTGAGATGGAGTCCAAGAGATGACACGAGCTGCATGGTTCTGAACCAGTTGGAGTTTATGGAGAAGTTTAGAAGGAAGCCCAGAAAGAAGTGCATTACAGTAGTCAAGACGTGAAGTAACTAATGCGTGGATGAGAATTGCTGTGTTGTTGGTTGTGAGAGAAGAGCGGAGACGAGTGATGTTACGCAGGTGGAAATATGCAGTACGTGTAATATTATTGATGTGACCTTCAAATGAGAGTGTGCTATCCAAGATGACACCCAAACTCTTTACCTGCTGTGGGAATAAATTTATATAATCTAGTTCCAAATTAGCAATAATCTATATATATATCTAAAATGTTATATTCTTTGGTTTTTTAGGGTGTGACAGACCTTAAAATGTATTCGTTACCTGAGCCCTGACTGCAAATTGTTAGTTTCACCGCACAGCTGTGTCTATTGTCTAACAAATGGCTAAGTACTGGTCAACTAGTTATAAGCTGATGAGATTGGAGCCAGAATGGCAGGTCACACTAGTAACACTTCATTTGCATGCTTGGTTTCTGGAGAAAATGTATTTAAACTGAGTGTCTGCTGTACTAGCAGAGAGTTCGTTCGATGCCGCCACAGCAAGCCGAGTTCCTTATTAAAGAATTCTGCTTTGAAGATACCCGATTCTCCCTGGTTTTTGGCTCGTCTCAGAAGTTCACAACACTGCACAGAGGGAAAAATTGTGCTATTATCAATGTCTATTGTGAAATGATCAGCTTTATCCAAGACACTTTTAGTCCCGATGAGAAGGGCTTCAGTTTTGTCGCTGTTTAGTTTTAGAAAGTTAGCTGAAAGCCAGATTTTTATTTCAGCTAAACATCTGCTCAAAGCAGAAGGAGGAAAAGAACTGGAGGGCTTGGTGGACAGATAGAGTTGAGTGTCGTCAGCATAGCAGTGAGATTGTATGTTGTATTTTCTAATAATGTGACCAAGAGGCAATAGATATATGATAAACAGAAGTGGACCCAGTACGGAACCTTGTGGGACACCAGAAGTGACAATCTGAGATCTTGACTTAAAATCTTTAATTTGGACGAACTGAGTACGTTCTGCAAGATATGATTTAAACCATTAAAGAGGGGTGCCAGAGATCCCTAGTGAGGCAAGTCTATTCAACAGAACCTCGTGTGAAACCGTGTCAAAGGCTGCACTCAAGTCCAGAAGAATAAGAGTTGTTAGTAAACCAGAGTCTGCTGCCAGTAGTAAATCATTAGTGATCCTGACGAGAGCAGTCTCAGTGCTATGGTTGGGGCGAAAGCCAGACTGGAAGAGCTCAAACAGATTGTTATTAGAGAGATAGTTATGGATTTGAGATGCAACACATTTTTCAAGTATTTTTGAAACAAATGGCAAATTAGAAATTGGTCTGTAGTTGGCCAAATTGGGCGAATCAGCTCCAGGTTTATTTAGTACTGGGGTGATTACAGCAGTTTTAAGTGAAGATGGGACAGATCCAGAATCCAGTGACATGTGAATAATGTTAGTGATCAGTGCGGACAGTGATGGAAGACAGGTCTTAACTAAACATGTAGGAAGAGGATCAAGCAGGCAGTTGGTGGTCTGCTTAGAGGATTAGGACAATATAGAGGCACAACCACATCACAGAAACATCTGAAACAGCTTTAAAGAGCTACTTTTGATCAAAAATCTACCATTTTAAAGGATTCTCTTTAACAATTAGGCCATCAAAGTCATCTCCTAACAATAAAATAGGGCATTAAATACATACCAGTGTGTGTGTGTGTGTGTGTGTTACCTGCACTGTGATGGCGGATCTGGTGGTCATAGTCTGAAACATTCCAATAAAGGCCACATTATTATCCAGATCATACACTGGGCACTAGACAGACAGAGAGACAGAGAGAGAGAGAGATGTCACTGCATACACACCTGACTGATGCTGACATACATACGTGCGTACGTACGTGTGTGTGTGTGTGTGTGTCTGACCTGGATGTCCTGTATTGACATGACTGAGCAGGGGAAGTTCTTCTGTGAGTTCACCTTCACAATCACTGTGTCCACACCGTCAGGGAACGCATACTTGAAGAACTGCGTGCACACACACACACACACACACACACACACGTTTGTAAGGCTGGATCAGTGAGAACTAAGAATGAAAAATTCTGGATGCACTTGGCAGAAATATGAAGTTATTTCAGCGGCACGGTGGCTCAGTGGTCAGCACTGTGGCCTCACAGCACTCAGGTCTCTGGTTTGAGTCTCGGCTGGGTCAGTTGGCGTTTCTGTGTGGAGTTTGCATGTTCTCCCCGTGTTGGCGTGGGTTTCCTCCGGGTGCTCCGGTTTCCCCCACAGTCCAAAGACATGCGCTATAGGGGAATTGATCAACTAAACTGGCCGTAGTGTATGAGTGTGTGTGAATGGGTGTTTCCCAGTACTGGGTTGCGGCTGGAAGGGCATCTGAGGAGTGTAGCTAAGCATATTTTGGCCCATCAGATTTTCAGTAGTGAACGCTCTGGATCACCTCGTGAAGATATTTATATTTTCTGCTGCTTTATCTGGTCTGATTCTTCACATGTGGACACAGTCTGTCATAACACACACACACACACACACACACAGCAGATGACCTGTTTTCTAGATCCTAGAGTAGCAGGATGTCAAACATACACACACTCATTAGCTCATACACACACACACACACACACACACACACACACCTGTCTGCACACACTCACACCTGTAAACTCATACACACACACACCCACTGGTCAGCTCATGCACAAACACACCTGTGAGCTCTTGCTCTTACACACACACACATGCACACTCCTGCACTGAATCAGAAGACACACATGTTCATCTGTATGTTTACTGACAGCTCTGAGATCATTAACACTGATCTGAAATCAATCCTGAGGATCTATAATCACAGATAAACTAGGTAAAGTCCTCCAGGAGTGTGTGTGTGTGTGTGTGTGTGTGTACCTGTGGTTGAGACGGCGTCGCGTTGAAGCTGAATTTCTTGTCAGTCCTGTAGACAGAAAGAAAAGCAGGACATGCATAAATTATCAGAGCCACGCCCCCTTCAACATCACTGACAATCCTGGGTCTACAGCAGTGGTCTCAAACTCAGCTCCAGGAGGGCCGCAGCTCTGCACAGTTCAGCTCCAGCCACTTATTTAACTCACACCTGCTCAACAGTCTCTAGTAGTCTGGAACACCTTGATTAGTTGATCAGCTGTGCTTGATTAGGGGTGGAGCAGAACTGTGCAGAGCCGCGGGCCTCCAGGAACTGAGACCTGTAGTGTACAGCCCACAAAGTACGTTTATTTTGAGGAGGAACTAGTCAGCAAGCTTAACTACATTACATTGTATATATATATATATATATCAGTGGTGGGCCTAGATACTTTGTTTTAATCTAGAATAATCTCACTGTAATTTTGGAATTAATCTAGATTAAAATGGCTGATTTGAATTCTGCTGAACATTCAGAATATGTGGAACGGGTTTCTCCAGCCAGGTGACGCATTAGACCAGGGGCTCATCTGCTGTTTCCAAAATGCATCACAAACTGCTTGAGGAACTGTTCTACTATGATAATTGGTGCTGAAAATAAATGATGTTCAATAAGATGTACTTGTGTTTACTCACTGTTTATTCAGGTAAACATCAATGTTGAACTGTAGGCCTACATAAGAGGTGGAGATGAACTCTTTACAGTCAGTAGCTTTGTGTCAATCAGTCCAAGCTCTATTTCTCCTTCCTCCACCAGTCTCTCAGATAGACCAGCTTGTTTACATTTTCTAGTGACAATCTAGATCTCCTCTTCTGCACAATATGGCCTGCTAAAGGAAAAAGTCTTTCGCATGGGACAGTTGTGGCAGGAGTCCCCAAGTATTTATGGGCCATCAGAGCAAGTTCACTATTAGTAGTAAACAGCTAGCAATCCCCAAGAAGCAAACATAATGTGGTAATTCGTGGTGTTGTGGTAATTCATTCATTCATTCATTTTCTTGTCGGCTTAGTCCCTTTATTAATCTGGGGTCGCCACAGCGGAATGAACCGCCAACTTATCCAGCACGATTTTACGCAGCGGATGCCCTTCCAGCCCCAACCCATCTCTGGGAAACATCCACACACTCATTCACACTCATACTCTACGGACAATTTAGCTTACCCAATCCCCCTATAGCACATGTCTTTGGACTGTGGGGGAAACCGGAGCACCCGGAGGAAACCCACGTGAATGCAGGGAGAACATGCAAACTCGACAGAAACGCCAACTGACCCAGCCCAGCCGAGGTTCGAACCTGCGACCCAGCGACTTTCTTGCTGTGAGGCGACAGCACCAGGGGCGCCTCCAAGGGGTGGCCATGGCCACCCCTGGGTAAACTCTGGCCACTCCAATATGATTTTGCTGTTGACATTATTAATTTAAATGTACTTATGTAAATTCCCAATATTTCAATAAATAAAATGCAGCCACTAAATTATTGTTGGTGCCACTGACGTAGCTGATTCACTGCTCTTCCCCTCAGCGCTGGTTTAACGCTGGTGAAAGCAAACTGACGCATGCGCGCAGAAAACCATTCCCGTGCGCCTCACGCACTCCTGTGAGAATCCCGGTTGTTTGCATGCATTTCGATAAAATATGCGCCGTGAAACCGGAGTAACAGCCTTTTGTGCAGAGGTGTCGACTAAACTAAAGTTTATATAATATGATGATGTAGTAACTTTCACTAAGCATGGCTTTAGAGCAGAAAGGAGGGATAAAGAGTCAGGGAATGGTTCGCCCATGGTGTCATTTAAACTAGAACCACCACTGCCCTCCCCGATCATCGTTGACAGCACACACACACCTTCAATAGACAGCAATGGCAATATAATATTTACCTTAAGGTGCATCAATAGAAGAAGCTGCATTAATAATATTGTGGCTCAAAAAGGAATATGGATAAATTATATTATTAGGGTCTGTATAGTGAATGTGTGTGTAGTAATGCCTTTTGTTCATTTGTTCATTTGTTTGTTGTATTAATTAATTCATGAATCTTCATGAATTTTAGACTTGGCATATACCATATTCTGTGCAATAAAAGTATGTAAAAAATAACTAAAAAGTTATATATATATATATATATATATATATATGAAAAGTGTTTTTAAACTAAATATTGATTTTTATTTGATTTGCACATGTACTTGCTGAATTATTTCAAGGAATAAATTGCAATATTTTAAGAGTAATTAATTAAACGAATTAAAACCACATTATTTCATTTACCAGAAACAAAAATATAACATTACACTGAATTCATAATTTTTTTTTTGTGTGCCACCCCAAGATTTGCTGCGGCCTCTCCTGGCCACCCCTAAGAAAATTTTCTGGGGGCGCCACTGGACAGCACTACCTACTGCGCCACTGCATCGCCGTGGTAATTAATAAGCTAAGTAATTAAATTATGTCGTTTAAAATTACATAACGTAGTCTACCTAAAGTGGAGGAGTGCAGTTTCCAGCTGGCATCAATGAGGTGTACAGTAACGCAGAGGTAGTTATCGTTGTTAACAGAAACCTTAGTTTTTCTCAAGGTTTCCACTGGGAAGCTTCAAAAATAAATAAATTCCCGGAGGCTTCATAGCTGCATCCATGTTAGCACGTCATGTTTGCAGTAGGAATACACACAGGTTCCAAGACTCGTTCTCGCCACCTACAGTGCAATTCGGCCAAGTATACGTCTGTGCTAAAATATCAAGGTGAAAGTCACCATAGCTTGCGTAGAATAGACCCAGCTCTCAACCCAAATTTGAGAATAGATTAACGGCCATATTTCTTTTAATCACCCGATAAGAGTGTCGAGTCAACGCAGCACGTTAACACCGATAACAGCCCACCACTAATATATCTATACAGTTGAAGTCAGAATTATTCGCCCCCTGTTTATTTTTTTTCTGTTTAACAGAGAGCAGATTTCTCCAACACATTTCTAATCATAATAGTTTTAATAACTCATCTCTAATAACTGATTTATTTTCTGTTTGTCATGATGACAGTAAATAATATTAGACTAGATATTCTTCAAGACACTTCTATACAGCTTAAAGTGACATTTAAAGGCTTCACTAGGTTAATTAGGGTAACTAGGCAGGTTAGGGGAATTAGGCAAGTTATTGTATAATGATGGTTTGTTCTGGAGACTATTGGAAAAAAAAAATTGCCTAAAGGGGCTAATAATATTGGCCTTAAAATGACTTAAAAATTTTTTAAAACTGCTTTTATTCTAGCGAAATAAGACAAATAAGACTTTCTCCAGAAGAAAAAATATTATAGGAAATACTGTGAAAATTTCCTTGCTCTGTTAAACATCATTTGGGAAATATTTAAAAAAGAAATATATATATATATACACAGTGGGGAAATTTTTTTTGAACACGTCCCCATTCTTCTCAGAACACATATTTCTAAAGGTGCCGTTGATTTGAAGTTTTCCCTGGATGTTGATAACAACCAAAGAGATCCATATATGCATAGACAACAATATTAATTAGTTTACAAATGAAGTTCTGTGTGATAGTATATATAGTGAAGTATATTCCGGCAGTGAAAGCCCAGACAGCAGCTGAAATCTCTCAGTAGTTCTTCAGCAACTCTCTGCTCTTCCTCAGTGTAAATGAATATCAGCTGCTTCAGTCCAACATCTACATCAGCAGGAGGATGAAGATCAAACCAGGGTGGACATTTCAGCAAGGCAATGATCCTAAACACAGCCGAGGAGACTCTCAGATGATTTCAGAGAAAGAAAATCAAGCTGTAGAATGGCCCAGCCAATCACCTGATCCAAATCCAATAGAGAATACTAAATAAAGCTCAGATTTGATAGACGAGACCCACAGAACCATCAAGATTTTGACCCTCTGTTGACACGGCGTGCACATGACAGTTGAAAGTATCGCACACCAGACGCGCACATTCGCATGCTATTTAAAACGAAACTAATCAAGTGGTGCGGCAGAAATATGAACAGTGTCCTGAGTCATGGCTGGGCGCCAAGGACAGCCGCCCACTTGCGGCGCCGGTGTGTGTACTCTGATAGAAACCTATGTTAAGAATTCTGAAATGCGTGGCGCGGCGCTGAGCGGTGCTTCTGGTGTTTAACCTGCGTCTACACTATTGTGTGTTGGTATTCATGCAGCATTATTAGAATGAAAGTGCTTCTCGCCCAGACTGGTGTTTTTAAAGCGTTTTAGAAAAACAGTCTCCGTCCACACACACCTCAGTGTAAAATGCATGATACGCGATCAATCACGCTCACTGAGCACGTGTGTATATTGTCAGCATTCGTACACTTGCCGTCTACCAGTTGTGTAATGGTCATATGATCAAGGCTTGACCAATCAGGGGATGATATGCAATAGTCCAGAGGATATCCTATCAGAGAGCGCGTGTGGATAGCCACGCCTCCATTTTTGTGTGTCTAAACGTGTGCATTTCAATATGGAAATATACTAGTGTAATCAACTAAACAAGCTCAATAATCTGCCAATGGGGTAAAGAAAATACGCTCATATTCGCTTTGAAGTAGCTGTTCTGCTTCCCCCATTGGCAGATTATTTAGCTTGTATTGAGCAAAAACTCATTTTGACTCATTATTTCTGAAAATAAGACTATAGTTAGAGTTTTTAGATATTCAGACCTCAAACAAGACACAAACTCTGAGTAAGAACTGCAGTGTAGATGTACAGCAGGCCTGAATCTGTTATCTCTCAGCCGTCTGACTTCATCATCATCATCCTGATACAAGTGTGAACTCTGATCATTGGTCCTGATGTGTGTGTGTGTGTGTACTCTGATCATTGGTCCTGATGTGTGTGTGTGTGTGTACTCTGATCATTGACTCACTGCAGAGTGAAGCTGTCGACTCGACTGACGCGCAGCTGATAGCTGATCCCGCTGCCGGCCAGCGTCGACACGTCCACATAGAAGAACTGCATCTCAGACACGGCTTTAGTGGGCGGCTGACAGAGCGTCCGGCTCACCTGTGTGTACTGATACTTCCTTTGATACCTACACACACACACACACACACACACACACACACACACACACACACACACACACACACACACACACACACACACACACACACATTATATCAGACGTCTGCGCTTAACAGATAATGCACAGTTTCACAGTATTTCCTCTAATATTTGTTCTTCTGGAGAAAGTCTTATTAGTTTTATTTGGGCTAGAATAAAAGCAGTTTTTAATAGTGTTAAAGCCATGTTAAGATCAATATTATTAGCCCCTTCAGCAATATTAGTGTTGGATTGTCTCCAGAACAAACCACTGTTATACAATGACTTGCCTAATTACCCTAACTTTACCCTAATTACCCTAGTGAAGCCTTTAAATGTCACTTTAAGCTGAATACTAGTGTCTTGAAGAATATCTAGTCTAATATTATGTGCTGTCATCATGATGAAGAGCAAAGACATCAGATATTAGAGATGAGTTATTGAGCAGAATAAAACTCCTCTAACTCACATTAATATTGAACACAATGCTCATAAACAGCGTGACCGTGGCGTCAGAGTGAAACTCCTGAGTTTATTGCTTCATTTGCACAAAGAGAAGTTGACGAGGAACTGAAAGTCTAAAGTTCACCCGTGAATGAGCACAAGATCGTATCTGAGTCCATAATAAACTTTGACATCTAATTATCATGTGGCTGGAGCAGCGAGCGTCTCATATCACAAGA